>OY284414.1:42596010-43196010 GCA_958301585.1 Merodon equestris | reverse complement strand
CGATTGTATCTGTTGGTTTTTATCTATTTTTTAACACTGTATGCGCTCCAGAATTAGTATGTTTCACAATCATTTCTATCACATGTTGAAAAATAAATTGAGACTATCTATCGGATCCAGTATATGTTGCCCCGAAGGAAGAACCACTTTATGAATAACACCACGAATAATGTTGTGTCGAGGAGTTCGTCTTTGCTTCACAGGTTCGACTATTCAAATGCGTTTGAATTGACGCGTATTCTGGTAGCGGGACATCATCATCCTCACTCCATAATTGCTCATCGTCACCTTCAGATGCTGGCTCTGTCGCGTTGCTTTCATTTTCAGAACAGCTGTCCACAGCAAAATTTTCATCGTCGCTAACGATCTCGCTCACTAAAATGTCTTCATTGTCACTTGCATCAAGGGCACGTTGAATATCATCTTGTTTTAATTTTTTTTAGCCATTTATTTAAACAAAAATGAGCACAACCGCCTTATAACAATTATGAATATGTAAGCACTGAAACCAAGTAATCAAAATTACGAGTGAAAAGTGTTCAATAACAGAGTGTTCAATAACAGAACACTTCCCTGCGAGCCTTTGAACCGATTTACTGCGATATGATTCTAATTCGCAAAAACGAACGGGATAAAATATCAGGACTTACGAGGGTGGTCCGATAAGTACTTAGCCTCATCGCCAGATGGCGCCAGTATTGCAAGAGCAACTCACTATCTGTAGTACATTCTAGTAGACGGATATTGTCATCTACGAACGATCAGCCGGATGTGACTCGTAATTTTGTTTTGACCGCGTGTGGAAGCGGGAGTGTCCGCGGATTTTGGAAAAATGGAAAAAGAGCAATATTGGTCGGTGATTCGATTCTTGTTTTTGGAAAAGAAATCGTGCAGCGAAATCAAAGAGCGTTTGGATGCTGTGCACGGTGACTCTTCTCCTTCGATGGCGACCATCGAAAATTGGTTTAACGAGTTTCAACGTGGTCACACGTCGGTTTTTGATGAGCCACGTCCAGGTGCCCCGAAAACGGCTACCACGGAGGATAACGTGACAAAAATCCACGATCTCGTATTGGCAGACCGCCGATTGAAGGTGCGCGAGATAGCTGAGACAGTAGGCATTTCAAAAGATCGGGTGGGTCATATCCTGCACGAAATTTTCGGCATGAGAATGCTGTTGCCGCGATGGGTGCCGCGTTTGCTCACTTCGGACAACAAGCGCAACCGTGAGACCACTTCAGAGCAGTGTTTGACGCTGTTTAAGCACAATCCGAAGGAGTTTCTGCGTCGTTTCGTGACAGTCGACGAAACATGGATCCACTGGTACACACAAGAGACCAAGGAACAGTTGAAACAGTGGACTTCACCCGGCGAACGCGCTCCGAAGAAGGCGAAGAGAGTCCCATCGGCCGCAAAGGTGATGGCCACCGTTTTCTGGTATTCACAAGGTGTGATCCTCATCGACTACCTGGAGAAGGACAAAACGGTCACAGGGCTGTAAAATGCCAAATTATTGGGCCGATTCGACGCCGAATTGAAGAAAAAACGGCCCCACTTGGCGAAGAAAAAAGTGCTCTTCCATCATGATACGAGTAACGCACCGGCTCACACCTCCGCCCTCGCCACGGCTAAATCGGTCTAATTGGGCTACGAACTGCTCCCCCATCCACCGTATTCTCCAGATTTGGCCCCGCGCGACTTCTTTTTGTTTCCAAACTTGAAAAAGTCAGTCGCCGGGCAGAAATTTCAGTCGAATGAGGGGTCACTGCCGCCACGGAGGCCTTCTTTGCAGACCTCGAGAAAACGCATTTTTCAGACGCGTTAAAGAAGTTGGAACATCGCTGGGTCAAGTGTATCGAGCTAAGTGGAGACTATATTGAAAAATAAATCGCCATTTCTCCAAAATGTTTGTTTTTCTTTTGTAGGCTTAGTACTTGTCGGATCACGCTCGTACATATGTTCTGTGTTCCAATAAGAAAACTTATGACAAGAGACTGAACTTCGATTGTCTTAACCTACTGCTTATATGCTAAAATACAAAGATTGAGTTACAGATATTTTATGATAAAAAATTCCCAATATCCTTTTGTCCTTTTGGGTCATAAGTTTTATAACAATAAAAGATTGAAGGTTCTTTGGTCACTTGTGGGTTGATAAGGTACTATTGTGCTTTATGGCTAATAAATATTAAACTATTCATGGTACAAATATTTTTACTATACATTTGGATTCACGAAACCCTTGGGGTAGATTATATAAAACGGTTTTTCGTAAAAATAAATACTTTAGGTTTTATGAGTAACAGAACGCAAAATAGTGTCCGCGGGACACTTGTGGGTAGTTAAGGGTTAAAAAAAAAAATAGTCATTAAAATAACTGAATACTTAAGCTAAGAAAATGTTTTGTTTTCCAAAACTGAGCGTCAGATTAATTATAATCCGGGCACTATTATTACTTGGATGGCACTCTAATACTCAGAAATGTAGTGTTGTTACTTTTTCAAAGCTTTATAATATTGTTCAGGTACAAAACTGAGAATTCGATTTAATTGAGGACTTTCAACTCACAATAAAAATTCCCATTACATATTGACAATGTGGCATCTAGAGCTAACTCAATGTTGGGTTTCGTCATAGCGTATTTTAAAGTGTTTAATGATCCCTACACGCTAAAATCATTATATTCGTTGCCGCTTGTATGATCTAGTCTCGAATATTGCTGTGTCATACAAGTACAGATTCTTTATTTTCATGAGGATCTGGAGAAAAAAGATACTTTATTCTTATCGCTTTTGATATTTTAAATCGTAATATAGATTTTTCATCGTTACTATCAATGTTCTTCATGTTCCGTTTCATAGTACTCGTACAAGTTCCGCCAGGTTTAATTCAATTACTTCGGCTTCGGCATTGCCTTAAACTAATTTGACAATGCTATCGATAGCATAAATGTTAAAAAAATATATTAGATTTATTAAAATTGCGAGTTAATCTTATTTCATGGCTAAGAATTATCTATACTAGAAGGAGAGTAAATAAATAAATAAATAAATAAATATATGAGCCGGCAAATGAAAAATCAGTAATCGATTTAATAGCTGTAAAATGCTGGAAAGAAAATAATGGTGTTGGAAATGTATGTCTATTATATACAATAAAAGAATAAAATATAAATTTTATATCAAATGAACGTAATTATTCATAGAACAGTCTGAATTCGAATATAATGAGTCTAGAAACACGTAATTCAAATGCACAGAGATCCAAGTACGTACCAATGAATGGTCAATTTTCACCACGTCCCTTCTATTATGTCAGCCATTAAACCACCTTCCATTTTGTGTTTGTATATCTGATTGTCAAACAAATTTTTTTCTTATTTTATGTAACATATTATTGCTTTTCTTTAAGTCTGCTATTTAATTTATTGAGCAGGAATCCAAGGACTACAGTTACGTTGGGATTGTTCGTTGAAAATAAACGAAAGTTTCGCAATGAGCCTAAACGTGCATAAGCAACGACTTGTTTACCAAAGAAATTAACTCGAGTAGAAAAAAACTTAACACTTTGCTGTTTTCTCTGTGAGCTTTCCTAATCTTTCCGTTGGGTTCAAGTTTGCTTGTTTAGACATTAAATTATTCAGGTCCGAAATAAATTGTGTACGCAACTCTTGCCTTAACTACTTCAAATAGAACAGGCTGGATGATCTATGAGGTATAATTAAATGGGGGTAGAATAATTCATTTAGAGTAGAAGCCTTCAGATGACACTATGAGAACCGACAGCACGTGCTTACGTAGTGTGAAACTTTTATTTACTAAAACATCGCCGATAGAAACTAATTAAAAAATTATAATTGTAAAAGTAATCGTAGTTGCAAGCTATTGTAAGTGTTTTTTATCTCCTTCGCACATTTGGCTGCAATAATATTGATATTGGAATTTAATGATTACATTACGTACATATGTATGTACGTACGGTTACCCTTACGTACATACGTACGTATGGTTACCATTACGTACATACGAACGTACGGTTACCATTACGTACATTACTGAAAACTTACACAGTTAATTTAACAGACATAGCTTTAACAGCATGACCACAGTAAACAAACGAGTTCCAGGCGTCCCTATTGAAGGAAATTTTATCTGCATTCCGGCCAGAATATTATTTCAAACTATGTTACCTCTGTCAGGTACTGAATTTCAACATCATTAACAAAAAAATAAAATTAAAAATTGTAAGTAAACCCCGACAAAAAAATACTTTAAAAATAAAAAAAATAATTTTTTTCTCGGCCTTTTACATAACTTCATTAAAAGAACTTAGTAATATTTTTTATATACGCGTCACCGCGTTGGGGACCGCTAAGTGAAGAAGGGTACTAAGTTATATCTACATAGGTGTAATGTAAAAAAAAAATATCTACTAATTTCAAATTGTACGTATGAACTTAGTTTTGTACACCAATTTATCTTACAAAGTCTACTAAGTTCCTGCAGTGTTTCGATATTGTACCACTTCTATATGCGGCGTTCACTTGAGAGCCGTGTGCGTTGCGTTAAAATGTTGACGGCGCTTATATTAACAATATTAATAGCTTCTTTTAATGAAGTTAAAAGGCCGCAAAAAAAAAAATTTTTTTTATTTTTGTGTCGGGGGTTAGATATTTAAATTTTTTAGTTTTATTTTATTCTTTTTAAATTACTCGCGGACCCTAATTGCGATAGGTGACTACTTAAATTACATTTTTCTTAAGTATTATGTAATAACGCATAGGGCTTCTTGTATGTACAAGGTGGCGGAAGATTTATCATCCAATTTTGTTTTTGAATAACTTTTTTACTAAATAAAAAAAAAAAATTTAGTGATGAAAATCTTTATTTGGACCTTTATACAATTTTTTTTGTTATGTGTAAAAGTGGGTATCGCCCGTGTTGGTACATATTTGTACTCATTTTATCGCATTTTCCATGACTTTCCGCAAGATTTCCGGTGATAAGTGTTCGCATTTCTGTCGAATATTCTCCTCAAGGGCTATGAATGCGAAAGTCCGGGGCTTACTGATATGAGTCCGCGACGTCAAGTAGCACCAAGTTGGTGGCCATGCCAATCGCCAATACAGGAGATTACGCGACCAGGACACGCTTATTTCACAATATCCATTGTGGCTCGTGATGGGTGTGTGGTTGCACCGCCTTGTTAAAACCAAATTTTTACCAAACTTCGCCCATCCTCTTCCGGCAGTCAGAGGTCGTTTATCATGGCCCTGTAGGATTCGCCAGTGACAGTAGTCGTATTGTCGATGGCGTCCTCAGAAATATACGGCCCAATCACTCCTCCCGCGTGAACGCCGCAGCACACAGTGGTTTTGAGTAGATGTAATGGCTCCTCGTGTATCATGCACGTATTTTCAATTCCCCAGAAACGAAGATTTTGCTTATTGACGTAACCACCTAAGTGTAAATGTGCCTCGTCACTTATGATGATTTTCGACACAAAATCGTCCTCTTCGTTGTTGATTAAGGATGGCTTGACAGTAATTCACATGCGACTGATGCACTGTTTGTACTTTGTAGGGAACATGTGTAAGTTTTTCACTAAAATTCACTGTAGGGTCCGTCTGGTTATGCCCAATTGCGTGGCCCGTCGTCTGGTTGATGTTTCTTCGTTCTCAATGACATCGGTTGGCACAGCCGCGATAGTCTCGGCCGAACGCCCAGTTCGGTGGCGGCCACGTCCTGCATGGTCTGCTATTTCCAGGCTGTTCAAGTCGAGTAGCTAAACGGAATGTTTGCCCAGTTGGCGCGACACGAATAGGAAATCAACGTCGAAATTCACGAAATTCCACCGGGCGATTATTGGTAAAAAAAAATCAACACAATTATTCCATGCCCTTGCGAAGTATAGCGGTCCATTGATCATTCTGCAGCTGTCAAATATGATTGAGGTACGAAGCCATTTGCAAAAATTATAACATCATCCGAGTAGCTCACTTAAAAGAGCTGATGGCCTTAAAACGCCTGAAAAGATTTTCATAAAATGTAGCTAAGAACCATCTCGATCATGTTAGCTTTAAAACAAACAGAAATCATCAAAATCCGCCCATTCACGAGCTACGATGCCACAGACGCAGACACAGACATACAGGCATACAGACACACAGATAAACAGGCACGACAAATTTATAACACACCTCTTTTTGCGTCGAGGGCTAAAAACGGGAAAACCATTGTCTTATACTTATTATTTGTTCATAAGTAACTGTTTGCTTATAAGTTAAATTAAAGTGGACAGATTTAACGTCGCTTGATGCGATTTGGTAAATGCTGTCGGCAAAGGTAGTTAAGACTACACCTTTTGTTTGTAGGAAAACCGGAATATTAAACAAATATAACTCTCCCATCTACCTGCAGAATCGATAGCTCCAAGAATATCAAAACTTACAAACAAGTTTGTCGATTCTTGTGCCCTTGCGCAACATGATTAACAACATTGAAACATATATAAAAATTTATCTATTTATCCATTTATTTATTTATTTTTATATATTTTTGTATTTTTTATATTTATTTAACTATTTATTTGAATTATTTATCAATTATTCTATTTACTTATTTACTTCTATTGATTTCTATATTTATATATCTTTGTATTGTTTATATCTATTTATATATTTATTCATTTAATTTTTTATATTAATTTTTTTTATATATTTATCTATTAATTTACCTTAATAGATAAATAGATTTAATTTACCTTAATAGAAAAAGACAGGCCGAAAAACAATTGATGCAAACAAATGCAAAAACACCAGCATTTGATTGGCCTCAGCGATGAAGTAATCCCAAACCGGGAAGCCTGCTGCTACTTTCTGAGGTCAAACCGGCGAACCCCACAAGCGGACCAGTAGGAATGCAGTTAATTGGGAAAGTTATAGTCCTACACTTCTGACCATAACAATGCCCGAAAAAGGAAAAGAAGAAGATCTATTAATTTACCTGTATGTTTGTATTTGTTATATTTATCTTATTATTACTTATGTATCTATTTACTTGTTTGTATATCTATACATCCTATTTAACAATTTATTTATTTATTATACTTATATAATACTTTTTATCTATTTTTACTTATTTATTTATTTATTGATTTATTATTATTATCTTTTTATATTGAAAGTTTTTCTCATATTTTGCTTTAAAAATGATTTTTTGTTCTAGTCATTCCACTTTTCAAAACGGTTTTTTTATTTTTTAATTCCTTTTTATAATTAACAATAAAAGTTAGAAAATGGATGAGATTACATGTGTGTTATAAGGAACAACTTTGTTCTACCTACTGTCCAAGAGGAAGTTGCGAGTACACCTACGAGTAATAGGTTATATTTCACTTATTATGGGGAATGAACAACATATGTATACTAAGAAGGTAAAAAAATTAAATCAAAACAATGGAACAAAATTCAATTAATTAATGATTAAATGAAAAGAGCCATTTTTTGATATTTATCAAACATAGTTATTTCTTCCTTGCACACCTAAGGTTTTCAGGTGAAAGATTAGGCAATCGAGGTGCTGGAGTATAAGTGAAACGTGAGAAGTGTGTTTTGTAAATAGTTGGTGTGACAGTGACTTTAAAAGGTTGAATAAACATTCATTGAATATATGTATATTAAACATAATATCGAAATCCGATATTTGAACAACTTATGGAACTGAAGTAATTTTTTTTATTACTTGTTTTTGAATCACTAGATAAGATGTTAGCTAATTATGGATGAAACCCCTGAAACCCTCATCAAATAACTTATTTATAGGTAATGTATGATTCACCATATCAAAGGCCCTTGTCATATCTATTATGTAAAGATGCTTACAAGGATTTGGGAGGTATTCGAACTATCGAACTATATCGAACTATTTACCCTATAAGTTTTAATAAAGCACATTCAGTACATCTATAACTTCTAAAGCCGAACACTGAGTTCTGTTCAACAACGAAAATATTCAACATATTATGCCTTTTCAAAAAGTTTTGAAAAAAAAACTGATGAAAGGGAACAGGGACGGTAGTTATTTAATGCCCTGGTATCACGCTTTTCGTGTAAAGGTAATGCTACTACTGTTTTTAGATAGTCTGAAATATCAACATTTTGTAAAGAAAAGTAGAAAGAAACGCTTTGGTGACATTATAACATTTTGCATTTCAAGAAATTCAAACGCATTAAAAAATAAACTTTCCATTTAAGGGTTGGGCTGAAACTCCCTTTTGGAGTTCAAGTATTTCAAGCTAATTGACTGGTATAGTACCAATTTTTGCATGTAAGTATTTCCGATTTGATTTTACTACATATATTTTCGTAATACTTGCTTGGGGTGTTTACTTAAATAATAACCCAGTAAGGAATTTATGAAAAGCAATAAAAGTATCTTTGGCATACTAAATATCTTTCCGAAATTCAAAATACGATTTGTGTTCTTAATGAAACAAAAGCAATTTTCTAATATTCTTTGACTTTAAATTGATATGTTTTAGGAATCCTATAATTAGGTTCGATACTACCTAAACTGGGATGAGTTATACTCAGGTCATAAGTCATTATAGGCGGGGAGCCAATGACACTAAAATTGCACTTATATGGATTCTGAAATTCTGCATAGGAATCAATAGTATTTAATCATAGGTACATAATAGGCCCGGTGTGCCAGGGCTTATCCTGGCAGAAATATTTAATAAATTTTGATTTTTCTAATAATTATAAATAATTTGCACTTTTATGGAAATTTATTTCTTAAAGACCATTTTATAGCAAATTTTATTTCATCGTGGCAGAAAAGTCTATCACACCGACTTTAATATCTAAAGCTTTTCAGTTCTTCTTTTGAAATCTATGATTCTTTCCCTTTTTACCCTCAATAACTTTTGAATTGAGCTACGAGTTACTATAAAACCTTGAAAATGTTTAGCTCACCTTTGCCCCTTTGCTTTAAAGCCCTGTTGAACGTTACAACATTTCTATCACTGAAGTTCGTCTACTCATTATTGTAAAAATATCTGTCACACCAATTAGATTAAGATGACTTCCGAAACGTAAAATAGAATTTTTTTTGTTCATAATTCCTTATTTATTAAAGAAATTTATAAACTAATACCAGGAAGGAAAGTATTGCTGGAAAATATATTTATTTATAAAATTCAGCATTCCAATTATTCATAATTCTGTAAATTGCTATACATTAGTTATTCAATAAATGCATGAACAAGATAAATAAATAATGAAGGTCATACGATTAAGCTATATACATACAAATATCAAATATTACAATATAATTATTAGAAAAAAAATTTACTCAGAATCATCTATATATCATCACATCCGTAAGATTTATTTATTTGAGATTCTGTATCTTCCTCCTCATTTTTCTCTTCATCCTGATAATTTTCAACAATTTCGGTAGCATTTTGCCGCATTGCTTTTATATATATTGTTCTTAATTTTTTTTATTACTATGATTTCCAACAGGGCGGAATATTGTTGGAATTGAAGTTTATCACGCCCCGATAAAATCGATCATTGATTCTGGTACTAGCGAAAAATTTCAAAAATAATTCGAATTTCGCCTTATTAACACTGTTCTTATTGATTTTATAAAGTTCCAGCAAAGTAAAGTCCTCAGCAAAGTAAAGAACTTAATTTTTCTGCAAGTTCTATACAATTAATGTATCCAAGTACATTATTATTTTTAGTGCCCATCCATATTTTTAGACTGTTGTATTTATGAATACTGATAAGACAAATAATCAAGACGTCGGTATCTACTGATTTAATCATGATGTTAGAGTTTTTTGGATATGTCATTAAATGGAAAAAGATGCGTGTATCCGCCTCTTCATGATAACACGTATAATCTTCATAGAAATCGGTCACTTCTTCAGATGCAGTTTTTCCTGTGATAATATTATATAAATTATTGTGATCAATTGTAGGACTGAAAGGGTTCATAATTTTTTTTATAGTTTCGTACAAGCCAATAAATGCGTTCCGGTCTTTATATATTCTATGTGATTCTAATTCATAAGTTATATCATATTTTTCATTATGATTTACCCTTTTTGTTTTCATTCACTGGACAAGATTTATCACAAACGAAACACTTCATCTTGGAATAATGGTAAAAAATGCAATAACGTTTGAAATCGTTCCAACAGATATTTTCAATATAATAAATAGACGAACTTCAGTGATAGTAATGTTGAAGTAATGATTAAAATAACGTTGTAATAATGATAATCTTGCAATAATGATATAAAATGCAACAACGCCTTAAATCGTTCAAACAACAGATATTTTTAAAATAATAAATGAACAAGCACACTGATCGAAATGTTGTAACGTTCAACAGGGCTTTAAAGCAACTGACTGAAGGGACAAAGATGAGCTAAACACTTTCAAGGCTTTTAGGGTAACACAGGTATAATATAGTAAGGATAGCTTAATTCAAAAGTTATTGAAGGTAAAAACAGAAAGAATCGTAGACGACATGGACTGTATTTTGTGTCGAAAATTAAAAACAGGACAGAAAAAAATTTCAATATGCTCCATTTTGATGATTTTGAAGGGTTGAAACTATAATATAAAGTGGTGTGACAGATATTTTGGTCAAGTTTTGAGCTGTCACACCGAGATATTCGGCGATCAGGGAAACATTTTATTAACTTTAAATACTAAAAATTGGTGTGACAGACTTTTCTGGCACGATGAGAGTTGTGACACTAATTTTTTTTGGAAAATACATAAAATTAGCTATAAAATGGTATTTAAGAAATTAATTTCCATAAAATTGCAAATTACTTATGATTATTAGAAAAATAAAAGTTTATAAAATTATTTCTGCTAGGATTAACCCTGGCACACCGGGCCTATTATGTACCTATGATTAAATAATATTGATTCCTATGCTAAGCTTCAGAATCTATATAAGTGCAGTTTTAGTGTCACCGACTTCCGGACTATTATTTAATAGTCGGCTATTTCTGTCTAATGAATAGGTGGTCTAAATCAGAACAAAAACGAGTAGGTTAATTTATAAATGATTTGATTATTATACTATGATTATTTTAAAGAAATATTTTCAACTTATTGGTCTGTAATCGGTTGCGTGCTTCACCAATTAAACTATTGTTCTGAACATAAGGCTTCCTGGTTGAGCATTAAATAAATATTTTTCAACACCTTGAAGAATATAGGCAATAATTATAAGTCATATTTTCTTTATCAGATTGTAAGAGGGGGCCTTAGTCGTCTTAGAAGTAGGGACATTTGATGCTTTCGCTCGCATCACGCGTAACTTACAACTTCGACACTGCTCTCACAACGATGGCCACTCTTCGATCACTCATCGATCATTCGCCGCCTAAAGCAGAACCAATCCAGATTGCGGTCAAGATTGTCCAGAGCAAGCAAGCAAATAATTAATAAAAATGATTGCTTTATTCTAAAAACAAAATGATCCACAGTTTATCTAAACCATATAGGCTATTCACAATATGGTTTAGGAGAGGTTTATAGAACTCCAGTTGCTCAATAAGACGGTTATAGTGACATGTGGATAGTTGCATTAGTGTTTGTTCGTCCATTTCAACGGCATTCATTTACTTTTAGCTATTAGAATTGAGTCGCCCGATGACGACAGTCGAGCATCGTTATAAATCCTAATGCATTCCTAGAATTTAGAAAACATCTTGTTGTGATGATTTCAACTTCTACCTTCGTTCCAATAACAAATCAACGCAAATTAGACAGATATGAATGCAAAGCGATTCATAAAAACTAAATCAGCATAGCACAAAGGTGTATTAAACTTCCGACCATCTCAAATGCACAAGGCGTTTGCGTGTCAAGAGGTGTTAGTTTAAATGGTGCCAATACAACTGAGCGTATGATGAACACCAAAGGAAATGCACACATTCGAATGCATATGCGCATAACTGTATGCATTATTCTAGCAAGCAATCAGAATGAAAGCAAGGGGCAACTGCACAAACCATGCATTCCTACTAGTTCTGTGCACTTTTCCACAGCTCTAAAAAGCATGTACTCATTGGCGTAAATCTTTGATTGAAAAGTTGTAAGGCAAAGCCACGGACCACTGATTTCGAACTCCTATGTACGACATAACACTAATGAATTGGTTTCTTACTTCCTTGCAGTTGTAAAAGTGATGCACAGTAGACGAAGTTTCTGCTACACTTAACATTTTAGAAGTCGTACGCGATGGGAGGAGGAATTCGAAACTGCTTTGAATGACGCTACGACAAATTGCAACTTGAAAATACTTCAACTTATGTACGAACGTAGGGAAAGATTGGTAGAAGCATCCAAGTCTGGAAACCACTTGAGTGTGAAAATGATGTTCAGACTCAAGTTCATGCTGTCTATATCAGATGAAATATCTTTTACGAAAGGAATGGTTGCTTATGTATGTGCATATCCGTTTATATATGCATGCTTACATCTTCCTTAGAATTTCTTAAAACATGTACAATATGTTCACGAAAGAGATCTTTTGGAATCCACATGGTTACAGTATTAAAATTGACATACAATATTTAGAATTTTTATTATACTTCTATTTTAGTATTATGTTATTTTTAAATTTCATATCTGCGTCTGAATGAGATCAATCTTTACAAGGTTTCTGCCTTGCGTCTATCTAATGAGCTCCTGTGCTATTTTATTCAAAGGAGAGAAATAAAATCGAATTATCGAACGAATTGTGGTCGTAACTGCCTCAAAAAACGATTCGTACAATACAATAGCAAATGAAAAGACCGTGTCAGATATCAATCAAATTAAATGCTCCAACGCCTACTCGAGAGAGAAACAGAAAGCTCGGATAAATAATTTTAATCGGGCTATGGATCATACCACTTCCGAAACCCCTGTACGTTTCGGGATGCATAGTCAAAAATATGTCCTACAAATTAGAATATTGCTGCTGAATGTTTCACTCAAGATAACCACTGTAAACATACCAAAGCTTTTGGTTCGGTGTTACTTACTATTCTTTTCAACAAATTTACACTCCTTTCCACTATTCCGAAACAGATAACAATTAATATTTTCCTACCTCTTGAGCCACATGCAAAATATCTCGTAAAACACTCAGTTATCACCGTGTCTTCCTGTAGGTTAGGTTAGGTTAGGTTTAAGGTTAGGTTAAGGTTAGGTTTAAGTTTTTCAAGTTAGTTCAGATGCTTTATCCGGTTTAAATATTTTTTTTGTCTAGCATATGGTTAAAGGTTATAAGTGCATTAAATAAAAATTTTATTTAAAACTAAAGTAAAACTGTTTGAAGCTTTCAATTGGGTATTGCTAACCAATTGAAAGCCTCACATCTATATTTATGGCATACATATATGCTTTCCCAGAGAACTTATGATTAACGCTATCAACAAAACCAACGAAACCTCCTCTGCCGCAATTCGATAGTCATTTATGAACTATCTGCGATTGACTCCAACAGAAACTAATGCAACCCCCATATTTAAGCAGTTCCTCGACGACTTCGTAGACTGAAAATCAATAGGTAGCAAGTGCCAACGTTGCATCCCGAATTTGAAGAAGGCCCTTATAATAGTTATTATTACCTATGGCTGAAATCTGTGCCTGAACTGAAATCTATGTATTATTGCCTGTATTATAAATGA
Source organism: Merodon equestris (assembly GCA_958301585.1). NCBI lineage: Eukaryota > Metazoa > Arthropoda > Insecta > Diptera > Syrphidae > Merodon > Merodon equestris. The sequence goes on along the minus strand of OY284414.1, from coordinate 43,182,295 downwards.
GGAAAGAGTGAGTTTTACGAGAAAATCGCAAGAAAAGGTGTTGCATAACATAATCTTTGCATTTGACGAGTGTTAATGTTGAATACGGTTTAAACAAAAGGTTTTAATTATACCAAATTTATAATAATAGATCAACATATTTTAATATACATATGTATCTCCCAAAATAAAAACAGACAAAATTGATGCCATTTTTTTAAAAGCAAAGAAAATGTTTTCTTTTAGGAACTGCGATCATGACTTCGGTTTTAAGATAATTCCCATCAACGGGTTCGTGCTATATTGCTTCTCTCTAGTGTATATATTTTGTTCTTGAACGCTTCCCTCCATAAATTGCGATTTGTAATTTGCCCTTTGTTGCAGTAGATATTAATCGGTTTATCACAACCGAGCTTAAGAGTTAATGCTATCGTGGATTAACGGAAAAAAAAAAATAAAACAGTTTTTATTTTCTTTAGTTTCAACCTTTCTTTAATGAATCTTCCTTAAGACTGATTTTACATTTCTAATTTTCTTACGATCTAACCTATGAACAAGCTTCATTTCTTGACCCAGGTGCACAAACGGGCGCAAGCAATTCCGCGAATCATATGGGTCAGTGGATATTCATTCCAAGAATTAATAGGTTGCGACACTATCTTTAGTGTGCAACATTGTTTCTGATTCGTGGAACTCCCACCCAGTTGGAACACCTGTGCCAGTGTTTCTAAATAATGTTTGCCTTTACCGTGGGAAGGTTATGAATTGTAACTCCCCCTCCGTTAGCTTGAGGCTCCGACGAAACAAAAAACTTGGCTTTATTTCTAAATCTTCGGCAAGTAACAAAAATAACAATAGCAATTATAATTGATAAAATATTTATAAATAACAGAGATATGTCAAATGAATTGCTTTTTCTCGACATCTGTTTTATTAATTCCCTATTATTAATATGTTGAACGTATAGTTCGTCAAGTTTAATATTAGGGATTACATTTGTTTCGTTTACTTGTGTGACAAAATTTGGTAGTATAATATTGTCGTACACTTTCTTGACCAAGTTTTCGTAGGTTTTATTATTGATCGTTAGTTGGCAACCTTTAAATGTTATAACATAGCTACCCTTTACTAAAATGTTATTTCTATTGCAGTTATGTTTTATTAATGTTTCTTTTACATTTTTTAGGATAATAATTCCTTTTGCTACCTCTAGTGTTTCTGTTTCACCTGTTACTATTTTAGTACAATATGCTGTCTTAGAATGCATGATATTTTGAATGCAGGTATCTTCAATTGCAACAAGGTTACGTTTAAAATTATCTTTAACGGGAAATTCATATATGCAGTTGTCTTGATCAGTTAGAATTTCTTTACCTCTGATAAGGAGTGATTTATTATTACTATCGGGAATGGGTTCTATGAGGACTTTTGTGTAAATATTGTCAGAGAAATGTGGTATCGAAAGGGTTATAATTATTTGCTCTTTATAAATTGACACTGCGATTTTAATTTCATTAAAACTCATCGAATCATCGACAATGGATAGTTCTTGCTCGCCTAGAATATTTCTGGTAAGCACTCCGAGCTTACTAGAAAAGAGTATTTGTTCTATCTCATCTATGTGAGTTCTAAGCAACAGTATATCCTGATTGATTTGGTATATACACTGCATGGTCCTGACTTCCTCTTCTAAAGTTTCTACTCTCCCTGCTAAATTCTGACTGTTCAAATATTTTTCAACAAGAAGTTGTTGTTTTCTAACATGGGCTGTAATATTCTGTATTTGCTCTATGATTTGTTGGTTAATTACTACTTGCTTGTTGTTTCCTTCAGTAAGTTTTTGTTCCTGGTCAAAGAGTTGGTCTAATTTATTTTGTATGTAAATTTGGTCTTCGTGGTCCATTGTTCCTGCTATTAGTTTCATTCCTGTCCCTAGTATGTCAATTAACGCTCTTTTTGTTCTGGAGTGGGGTTTAAGGTTTCTTAGCTTAGCTTCCAACAGTATCAAATTTTGGTTGACTGTGTGGTACATGGGTTCAATTAGGTTCGATCTATTTTCAAAGATGAGGAGGTTCTCTTTTATCTGGTTTTTACTTGTTTCTAGGGATGTTACATTTATGATGTGTAGGACTTTTGTATAGCTTTTAATAATCCGAATTCTGTCTAGATTAAGCGTTACATATCCGTTGTTGTTATTAAGGTCATGAAGAAGTATTTCTTGTGTCCCTACGAATGGTATAAGTAGTCTCGTCATTGTCAGTAATATTGGTATGGTGACCAACATCGTCATGTCTGTCGTTGGTTCCTGAAAGAAAAGGGTTTTTTTATTATCTTGTCTTCAGTGGTTTATCTTTTGACTTGATTGTGGGATTATTAACATTTTGGAATTTCTTAATTTCTTTAACGTGATCTTTGTAATATTTATTTCCGTTTTTTACATCTACTAGGTGGTCTTCGTCTAATTTTTGTGTCTCTAGCTTTCTAAATTTTGAATGATTCTTACCCCCTCTGGTTTCCTTAATAAAATTCTGTCCTTCAGTTAATGAATAATCCCTACGGTTTTTGTTAAGTCTGTCAATTGTCTTCCGTTTCTTTTCTAGGATAAGTTCGTGAATTTTGTCATATTCGTTTTCGGTAATTTTCCCTGTTACGAAGTCTACAGGTTTTTGTTTGGTCGTCGAATGTATTGTTTGGTTGTAGAACATTATTATTTTTGAAAGCTTGTCCTCTACCGTACTTTCATTGTTTGAGTCGTCATGTTTTAGAAGGCGTATATGTTCGTTAAGAGTATTGTGTAGTCTTTCAATGTCCGCGTTAGACGTATGGTAGTTGTTGGAGGTAAAATGGAGTTCAACGTCAAGCTCTGCTAAGTATTGTTTCAAGGGCAATGCTTTGAAGCCTAGTTCATTGTCGACTATAATTTTTCTTACTACACCGAATTGGCTAAAATAGAAAGAAAGGGCTCGTTTGAACTCAACCCAAGTTCTACTTGTTATTTTAATTGCACAAGCGTGCTTTGAGAATTTGTCGATAATAGTTAGGAAGAGAGTATTCTGCAAGGTGTAAAAGACGTCTACATGGATAATTTCACGAGGTTTGGAGGGCGTTTCAGTTAATTTAAATACTGTTTTTCGAGGATTTCGTACGTATTTTTCTACGTTACACACGTCGCAGTTATTTATAAATTGGGTAATTCTTATTTTTAGCTTCGGGTGGTAGTAGAGTATAATAAGTTCTTGGAAAACCTCTGCTATACCCCTATGGTTGTTTCTTATATGCTCCTTTTCTATTGTCTCTGTCAATTTGGTTTCGTCCGTAATATCTTCTAACAGCTTAGAACACCTAATTAATTTAAAGTGTTTGTTATTTGAGAAGTATTTCCTTTTCGTTTCTTGTACGACATTGAAGAAATGTTCGTCTTCTACTAGGATGGCGTTTAGCCCGTTAGGATTGAAATGATTTTTGAATAAAGTTATAGCGGTTTGTTCGTCCAGAGATTTTGTATGTATCGTTGTCCGTAGTCGGTTAAATACCTTTAGTTTTCGAATTCTTAGGGATCCTGAATGGGATTTCGTGATAACGATTTGGTTCTTAAAAACATTCAAGCATGATGTACTTTTCGGAATATTATTGCTTTCTATTAAATTTATCTCTGTAGCCGGTATACGGGAGAGAGCATCCGCGTTCCCGTTGGTTGAGCCTTTTTTGTATTTAATTTCGAAGTCAAATTCTGACAATTTTAACCTCCACCTTACAAGTTTTGAGTTGGGTTCTTTTAGCGAGAACAGCCAAGTGAGAGGTTTATGATCCGTTTCTATAATGAATCTTCTACCGAATAAATAAGGGCGATAATACTTGGTTGCCCAAACGATCGCCAGTAGCTCTTTCTCGATCGTGCTGTAATTTACTTCGTGGGCATTAAGCGTACGACTTGCGAACGACACGGGATGATTTTCTTGGGACAGTACGGCACCCAGTGCGTATTGGCTAGCGTCCGTAGTAAGGGTGAATACTTTATCGAAATTAGGGTATGCTAGGATGGGATCATTTATTAGTAAGGTTTTAAGAGTTTCAAAGGCTTTTGAATAGTCTTGGTCGGAGATATTGATTTTAGCATCCTTCTTTAGGTATAGTGTCATGGGTTTGGCTATCTTTGAATAGTCCTTAATGAACTTTCTGTAATAACCTGTGAGGCCTAGGAATTGCTTTATTTCTTTCCTCGTTTTTGGGATAGGGTAATTCTTTACACACTCTATTTTCCTTGGGTTGGCTTTTATGCCATCAGGCGTCACTATATGTCCCAGAAACTCGGTTTCCTTTTTAAGGAACTCCGATTTATCTAGTTGCACTTTGAGGTTAACAGATTTCAACCGCTCGAAAATCTTCGTCAGTGAGACTATGTGTTCCTCTAGAGACGTTGAGAAAATAATAATATCGTCTATATACACTAGACATATTTTATTAATATAATCTTGAAGCACGTGATTCATTAATCGCTGGAAAGTTGCTGGTGCTGTTTTTAAACCGAAGGGCATGCGGAGAAATTCATAGTGTCCTCCTTCGACACTGAAGGCGGTTTTATGAACATCTTCCGCGTGGATTTCAATCTGATGAAATCCCTTTGCGAGGTCAAGTGTCGAAAAGTATTGACATCTACCCAATTTGTCGAGTATCTCATCGATATTCGGTATTGGGTATTTGTCGTCGACTGTTACCTCGTTCAACTTTCTATAGTCTACGACCAATCTCCATTTGGCCTTGCCACTGGCATCTTCCTTCTTAGGAACGATCCAGATTGGAGCCGAATATGGGGAGTTGCTATGTTGTATAATTTTGTTTTTAAGCATCTCCTGAATTTGATCTTCGACTTCTTGTTTATGAACTTGCGGGTATCTGTAATTTCTCGTATATATCGGAACGTCATTAGTCGTCCTGATTCGATGCTTAATTGCATTTGTAAATGTAAGTTTTCCATCCTCTTGGTGGAAAATTGTTTTATACTTTTTTATGACAGTCAAAAGTCTCTGTCGTTCTTCTAAGTTTAGGTGGTTAGTACGAATTTGCTCTACTATAGATTTTTTGCATGAATCAGAAGGTTCGATCCAGTAAAAGTTTTGTTCTGTAACTGCGTGTACGTCATCGTCGTTAAGACGAATTTCCCCTTGGAAATCCGTTTTATTTTCTAATTGTATGCAATGATTTCTTACATTATAGATACCTTGTGGTATAATAATATGTCCTGTGTTCGTCAACTGCTCATTAATAAAGGCTAGTCCTTTCTCTTGTTTTACAAGTAGGTGTAATTCGTTATTTCCTTGGAAATTTATAGGTATTGTTCTATTGTTAATAGTAAGAGTGTCGTTATGGTAGTCAATGTTTGCTTTATATCTTCGCAGTATGTCGCTTCCGATGATTCCATCATAGGAATTATGAAACCGACATTCTAAGAATTCAACCATGTCTCCAGTATTGCCGAACTCGGCGAATAATGGGATTTTTACTGTATTGTAAATAGTGATAGTATCTTGGAGGGTTTTTACTGTCATGGGAGGTCGGGGTATTTTCCATTTCGGATCACAAAGCCCGGGGTTTATAATCGAATGGGTTGCCCCTGTATCGATTATGAATTTGAGAGGAAATGATTTGGTTTTAACCGTTATATAGGGTAGTCTCCCTTGGAGGCACATGGATGAAAATTTGCTCCTTCGCCTTGCGTGTTTAGTTGACGGGGGTTAGTGTTTGTTTGTGGAGCTTTATAAGAGTTGGTACTCGTTGACGGAATATTCATTAGAGCGTTTATGTCCATTGCTTCTGGAACAGGGAATTTTTGAGTTTGGTCACGATTTGTGGGTAAGAAGTTCTGTGGATATGTATTGTTTTGTGAATATATATTGTTTTGTGGGTACGAATTATGTTGGGTGAATGTACGATTTCTAAAATGTTCATTCTGTCTTTTATATTTGCCGTAATTTTTATTATGGTTGTTAACACCTCTATTGTTGTGACTGGGGTCTCTGTTAGTTTGGTTCTGATATGTTAGGTCCCTAGATTTGTTACTATGTGAGCTATTTGTAAGTGCACCCATGTATGCATATCCTGCTTCATGTAGAATATTAATGGCAGCCTCTAGACTATCCGGATTTCTACAGTAGATCAAAGATCGCATGGGCTCTGGAAGCTTATTTCGGAAAATAAATAATGCAGAAGCTTTGTTTTGTTTAATATTGGCTTCGATGGTTTCATCATTGCCGTTCATAATCTGTTTCTGTTTTAGATTTAACCTTCTTAAAATACCCTTGATGCGGTTGTAAAACTCGACGGCATTCGTTCGAAATAGTACGGAGCGAAGCTCATCGAAGAGTTCTTCTGGTGTTTGTCTATCACCAAAATTGTTAAATAAAATTAACTTCATTTCTGCCCAGCTCGTGACGTGACTATTTATTTCTATTACTTCTCGTGCTTTACCTTTTAATTTTGATTTTAAAATGTCCGAGAAAATGCTTTGAGCGAGAGGGTCATATTGGGTCATGAGGGTCGACTAAATCGACGAAATTCTGTAGTTCCCTGAAATCACCATAAAATTCCGGCAATTTCGAAAGATATTTCACAGGATCGATATTTAGGGATAACATTGTTGGTGGTGAAGATTCGTTATGGGTATAGAAATTTCTAACTATGTCTGACAACTGTCTCGATTGTTCCCTAACGATTTCTATCTGATCTTCCAATGTTGGCATATGGGTTTGCTTTTGTAGCAAGAACAAAAAACTATTATATTCAAAAGCACGCACAGAACGAAAAAGAAAAAAGTTAAAAAAGGGAAGGAAAAAAAAATTGGTAAACAGCAACACTAGAGAACTATTGTAATAAAAAAAAATATTTGTACATGTGGTTTGACATACGTATTGGTAATATAAATCTTCTTGTTCTTTACGATTTTCTCTTCTCGTTTCTGAAGTTTGTTGTCGCGTTCTGGTGACGTTCAACTGGTGTCCGGATCTTCTGTGTTTTCTGGATATTTTATGCTGTCTTCAAGTTATGGTTTTTAGTTCTTTCTTGTCTCTAGTTTTCGTTTCACGATCTATTGTTTCACTACGCGAACTCACGCGTCTTTTCTTTATATGTAAATATATATATAAATTTTATCTTATTTTATTTAAATTTTATTACTATCTTTTATTTTTATTTATTTTTTTTTGTTGACTGTTTCACTACGCGAACTCACGCGTCTTTTCTTTATATGTAAATATATATAAATTTTATCTTATTTTATTTAAATTTTATTACTATCTTTTATTTTTATTTATTTTTTTTGTTGACTGTTTCACTACGCGAACTCACGCGTCTTTTCTTTATATGTAAATATATATATAAATTTTATCTTATTTTATTTAAATTTTATTACTATCTTTTATTTTTATTTATTTTTTTGTTGACTGTTTCACTACGCGAACTCACGCGTTGTCACTTTATTTCTTTTTGGAGTGTGTCACTTCGCGATCTTACGCGTCGTGTATTTTTAGGTTGCGTTACTTCGCGATCTTACGCGTCGTGTATTTTTAGGTTGCGTTACTTCGCGATCTTACGCGTCGTGTATTTTTAGGTTGCGTTACTTCGCGATCTTACGCGATTGTTTTAATACGTATACGGATTGTGTCCAATTGTTTAAAAAAACACGTATATTTGACACAATCCTACCGACTGCGCCAGTTAATGCTATCGTGGATTAACGGAAAAAAAAAAATAAAACAGTTTTTATTTTCTTTAGTTTCAACCTTTCTTTAATGAATCTTCCTTAAGACTGATTTTACATTTCTAATTTTCTTACGATCTAACCTATGAACAAGCTTCATTTCTTGACCCAGGTGCACAAACGGGCGCAAGCAATTCCGCGAATCATATGGGTCAGTGGATATTCATTCCAAGAATTAATAGGTTGCGACACTATCTTTAGTGTGCAACATTGTTTCTGATTCGTGGAACTCCCACCCAGTTGGAACACCTGTGCCAGTGTTTCTAAATAATGTTTGCCTTTACCGTGGGAAGGTTATGAATTGTAACTCTTAAGCTCATATCTTTTAAACCGAAACGATAAATCCTCTCTTGAAACTTCTGTAAGAGTGATGTATTCTGCTTCTGAACTGGTGCCACTGTCCGCTACTTCTTAGATTCCCAATTGAAGGCTCCACCTGTACGTTTTAAACAGAAACCATTTCATTTGCATCTTCAGCCCAACTGGCATCAGTATGCTAAGGTATTTGTCGCATAAATACCAGTATATTTTCTTGGCCTAAATTGAGTTAAGTTAGCACATTAGTGTATATACATATCCAAATAATCCATTCGCAACGGACGAAGATGCGAGAGAATTCCGTTCATCCGACCTAGATGAAATTAAGCTTGAATTTCATCTGGGCAAGAGTACATAAAATAGAGGACCATTATAACTACATCAACTATAGAGGAATAAATCTCCTTAAGTAGGCGTGAGTGAGGTCGGATATGTCATAGCCGAGAAGTTTTTAAACGCAGGTTATTTAATGTTACTGTTGCCATGCGAGTCCTGTTGTTTCAGTAGCTAGAGATAAGGATGCGAGGGATAAGTGGCAGCGTCGAGTTAAGTTGCGTCGGTGGTGACGGGAGATACATGTGCGCAAGCGTGGCTGGGGTATGTCACACCCGACCCTCAGTGTAACAGTTTTGTGTTGATAGTATCTTGTGATTTATTTTTCATCACGTCATTTCTCAAGATGTCGTATAAGAAGATGAAAGTCGGCTACAGGAATTATTAAAAAACTGTGACTCCAGGAGTGAAAAAGAAATTGACAAAGTTTTTCAGGGAAATTAAATAAGTGATTCTGAACAAGAGGGTATTTTGGATCATTTGGAAGAGCCGGAATTTGTGCTGGCGGTAACTAGTCAGTCGTCTAAGGTACGTGGTACTTTTGTACATCCAGAGATGGCATAAAATGGTCAAAAGGTTGTCCCAGACAAAGCGTTCGATTTCGACCGCAGAATATTATTACTTATACTCCCGGTGTATAAGACTCTGCAGTAGTTGCTTAAACAGAAAACAGAGATTGAAGACTCTTTATTACAAACAGTATGTTGAATACCATACTTATACATATACACAGATATTCAAATAGAGGAAAAACGGGGAAAATATCCAGAAAATAAAGAGCAGTATCACATGAAAGGTGCAACTTTGGAAGATTTGAAGGTCTTTATTCGACTTTTGTATATAGCTGGCTTAAATTGCCTAAATAGACAAAAATTGAACGACTTGTGGCGTACGGATGGTGCAGGAGTTGAAATCTTTCGGACTTTTACTTCCTTCGAAATTGTGTGATATTCGATGATACAAACACCCGGATCCAAAAAAAAAACTAACGGACAATCTAGCTGCAATGAGGGAGATTATGGATAATTTTGTTGAAAATATTCAATATTGTGTGCCTTCCGAGAATATTACTATTGATGAAATGCTGTTATCTTTTCGATTGCCATGTCCTTTTCCTAACAAACCAGCCAAATATGGAGTCAAAATCCAAGTTCTTGTAGACGTGGAGAAATTTTACATTCTCAAACTGGAAATATACGCCGGAATACAACAACCAGGGTCTTACCAACTTAACAACGCGTTTGACATCGTGAACCGTTTAGTGGAACCAATAATAAAAACAAACAAAAAAATTAAGTCTGATAATTGGTTTACTAGTTACCCCCTTATGATTAATCTGTTGAAAGTACATTAATTGACTTCTTTTAATTCCTATGTTAGATCTGGTGACTGTACCCAAAAAAAGACAGAAAAACAGAACATTGCTGTTTAAAATAGCAGAGGCCAACATGTATGGTACACGTTATTTTTATGTGCGAACATTTTGCTAATTCGTAGGTGTAACCTTGGTGTTAAACTACATGACCTCGTAAAATATTTCAGTTCCTTTTTTAGTTTATTTTTATGTCGATTTACCAAAGAAGTTAGGGTTTTTTTAGAATTTTATGCGAAAAAACTACTATGGATGTCCCGTGTGGTTCAATGTGAGAAATGATTAGGGTGTTTGAGAGACAATGTCTCAGAGCTTCTCTCGGATTACATAGAACACCCTAATCTCTGTACACGAAATTTTATCCGAACGAGGTCTTATACAATAAGGCCAGGATTGTGCGGTTACATAATTTTCTAATAAAACCGATCCAGGGTCACGTTGCGAGGGCAATGGCTTCGGTGAATAACCTGATCTCCGCGGCTTACTTCTCTAATTACATGTATCAGAGGCATTCCTATATTTGGATCAATGTGGGCTGATCCAGGTTGAATTGGCGGTTCCGCTAATCTTCCACGTGGCCCGTAAGTCCGTGGAGCGGCGACTCCTCTACGAACGTGATGTTGCGCTCCGAGAGCCCGAGCGCCTCAGGTTTAGTATATCAGTGTCGCACCAAGATCGGGGAGACGTCGTCCGACAGCATCAACGCGTTTGGTGGCTGGAGCGGACTGGGTTAACTTTAATAGGTCAGCCTTTTTAAGGCAAAGCTTTCCACATGCCAATGGCAGGCTTACATAGACTAAGGTAGGTTAGGTTAGAGTATGGTAGGGTAGGCTAAGGCAGGCTAGGGCGGCAGGTAGGTTTAGTTTAGTTTTAGCTTTCATTTTAAAAAATAAAAAACAAAAAAAATAAAAAACAATAACGAAATACAAAACAATACCGAGGGCCAGTAAGGTATTTTATGTCAGTTGATATTTTAGCTAGTTTTAAGCATTTGTGCCTAGTATAAGTGAGTTCGCAAAATATAAAAACAAAAATTAATAAAAAAAAAAAAAAAAAAAAAAAACATTTAACAGGGCTGGCTTGTCAAGAAAGTATAAGTCACTCGCAAGGATGTTACCTATTTGCTTAGGTCACCAACTATCTTACCAACAGGAAGTTAAGATATGTAGAATTATACACGTCTCCTTGGAAATACCATATGATTCCGGGCTATGAACGACGGCATCATGTGATTACGGCTTAACCCGAGAGTCATTATCATAACTGTGGGGACAGTTGCAAAGCACATTCACATTGTCGAGTCAGCCATAGATAAAGCAGTGCTTTGAAAACGGAAGTCGTTCCTATCACAAGTACAAAAATCGTTGAATATATAAATATCGGGTCAGAACCCTAATATCCGATAAAAGGAAGCTGTAAAATACTTAAGCGTATGCTCAATGACAGTCTGAGTCTTACACATGAGGAGTCTACGTGAGAAAGAGAAAGCTTTCTCCAAAAGACAAGACTAAGATGAGGAAAATTTAGTGTAAGTGACTGTCCATGTCAACTGAAGTTGACATATTAAGTAGACTCAGGGAAGAAGAAATAACCCGATCAAATGTTTCTATGAAAAACGCGGTCGGTTTCGCAGGATACTGTTGGAGTCGTAGTTGAAATCGGCAAATCTGTTGTTTTTCCATATAATAGAAAGCTTTTAATGTTGCAAAAGAACAAGAGGAAGCGTGGAACAGTAGCATTTGATCTTTTTACTTTACACGATATAATACATACTGGATAATATTACCAATATTGAAATAAGAATCAGTCATTAGACTCATACCACAGAGACGTCGCCCATAAGAAGGATATCGAACAATATCCTAACTGCAAATAAAGTTATCTGCAATCAATATATGTATATGTATTGACGATTTCAAGAAAGTCGAAATTGCTCCTCCATACTTTGGGGATTCATTTTTATGCAGTCATGCGTTGTTTCGTAAAACATTTAGGAGCACACAGAAAATTTTCAATTCCAGATGTAAGAGATCAAGAAGTTCAAATTACAACCGAACTTTGTGCGAAAATTTGGTTTCGTGAGACTTATGTGTACTCTTATGTGAGAGGATAAAGAAATGGAAATTCCAACTTCATGGTTTTAGATTTAGGGTCGTGAAACATTGTAGTGAACTTTATTAATTTGTAGTGTATTAATGAAATTGATTTTCCTAAGATATATTCTAGAGAAGAGGCGGATAATATGGAACGATAGTTGTTGAAAGTTGTTTTACTCTTGTGCTTCCCAGGACTTTAGTTAATTAGAGGGTCTACTCCCAGTGCGTTTTTCTAATTTGTTTTCTTGGTGTACTTAGTTCATTTTAAACTTTTTGTTTCCCGAATTCACAGTCGGTATGAATAGGTAATTTTATTGTACGAAGAAATGAATGCGTTTTTCAAATAATTAAATCCTGCACGTAAACTTGCAATCACATTAGCCACATTTAAGCCCACCGACGCAATGAACACTTACGAACTTGAAACACGAACGGTAAATGGTCTTTTGTATTTAAGACTGTACATACATTTCAAGTTCTTCTTATTATGCAAAATGGACAAATTGATGTAGTATAAGGTCAGTAACACCGCTGAATAACTTTGTTGACATTACAATGTTATGTTGTAAATTGCGTGCTGTTAGTGATTAAATATCGAATGTAATTCTGTGTTATAATGCAATTTAAAAGGCTTTCCGCGACGCAAAACCACATTTCACATTTAAATTGTTGATACTAGCATATGCATCAGCCACACATGCATGACTTAAAGTGTTTTCAGTGATGCCTTAAAGAAGTTATAATATTGTACATTATCACAAAGCGGATTCTTATCGCTTCGAATATACGACGAATATAGACAAAGTACAGATAATTAGCGTAATGTCATGTATGTATATTTAAATTCTGTGAATTTAAAAGAGAGTTTGAAAAGTTCTTTGATAGTCCACCTTCAACTGTTCGTCATTCATTATCCATAAAATAACATCAAAAATTATGCATTTCCGCTCCCATCGTCAACTTGATAATTTTCGAAGTCGGCGGTATCTCATTACCTAAAAACCGACGATGTTTTTATGCTAACATTGTCAGGGGACATTTTTTCATTTTCTTTTTCTTTCTCTTTTAGAATATCTTCGATGACCGCTGAAGTTTCTTCGGTGAGGTCATCGGCTTTTCATTGTCCATAGCCACTACATGGTCAGGACAAAAACTATGTTAAGTTCCGATAATGTTATTTTTTTTCTTATAATAATAATTTTTGTTCTTGTAGCTTTAAACTGATAAACAATATAAGTTACTATTAAACAAATAATAATTGAAACTATTGTAGAATTATAATAATAATAGTATAATATATTTGATGAATCCAAGGTTTATAAGATTATTAATAATAAAATTTGGTCTATATCACTTTTTCATAAAATAATCTTTGTTTTTGTTGCGTTAACTAGGCAACATTTACGGGGGTTTTAATTTTTTTCCTTAATTAGGTTAGTGCAGCTAGAGCTCATCGAATGCTTTTAGAAGCTTATGGGGACAATATTCCGACTGATAAATTATGTGGGGAATGGTTTCAACTTTTTAAAAAGGGGATTTGTGGAGTCAAACGCAAATGGTGCATGCAGAGTCACTGGGAGTAACTCAGCAAACAGTTTCTCTACGATTAAAATCTCTGGAAATGAGCTAGAAGCAAGGTAATTGGGCTCCTCATGAATTGAAACCGAAAAATATTGAAAGGCGAATTTTTCACTTGTGAGTAGCTGATTCAAAGGCAAGAAATGAAGGTTTTTTTTTAAATCGGAGTATGACTGGGGATGAAAAATAAATATTCTACGATAATCTCAAGAAGAACAAATATTACACTAAGCGTGGTGATTCGTTACCATCGACATCAACATCAACAACAAAGCAAACTTTGAGTTGAAAGGTGCCTATCTGGTGAGATTCAAAGGATGTTTTCCACTATGGGCTGCTACACCTAGGGAATCTATTACGGCCGATCAGTATAGGCTACAACTGCTCCTTGCATCTGTGCATTATGAGACAAACGGCATGCTTTATTGCATGTTTTTTTTTATTTTAAAATACTCTTTTTTTATGGGGTTTAGCGCAGTTGTAATTTTGTACCTGTAATTTAATATAGATATATGGAATGTGCTTATTATGTCATTAAAAATGACATTAAACGAAATCTACTAATTCAAGTATTTAATTGCTTTATTATTCTTCTAATATCTCTACCCCGTCTGCATCATCCATGGTTCCAAAAACCATTTCTGATCCAAATCAATAAAAAATATATACATATATATGTATAAATTATATATAAAAATAGATAGATAGATTTATTAATTTCGTAAAATAATTTACATTAGGTTTAATACCGTACATTTTACAATACAGGGATTTGATAATACTATCTTGCCATTGAAATAATTTTTGAAAAATTGGAAAAGGAATATCAACTAACAATAATAAGAGTTCGGAAGGAAACAACGACAAAAACCTTCCATATAAGAAAAAAAAAAAAGGAAACAAACAAAAACAATAAATAAATAAATAAATGAATGAATAAATAAAAAAAGTTTATTTAAAAATAAATATATAAATAAAAACATAAATAAATAAAAAAATAAATAAATTAAAAGTCTGTATATGTACAATATATAAATAAATTAGTAAATAAGTAATTAAATAAATGAATACATAAATAAACAAATAAATAAGTAAATAAATACAGATGATGAAAAGTACAGTCCTAATTAATTAGTGGGTTTTCTGGAAAACTACACCTAACTACAATCAACAATCGCTTTACGGTGTAGATCTGAGGTAGAGTGATGCCAAGGTAAGTTAAGCATCATTTTCAAAATTTTATTTTGGCATATCTGTAGTTTCTTTATATGGCATTTGGCACAATTTTCCCAAACTTGGCATCCATATAGAAGAATCGCTTGAAAAATAACTTTGAAAATTATGATTTTATTTTCTGTTGAATGCGCTGATTTTTTGTTAATAAATACGTAAAACACTTTGATTGCCACCCCCACCCTCTTGACCGTTCTTTTGGTTCATTTAACACTAACTTTGAATCTAGATGTTTACCTAACAATGTGACACAAGGCTCTTAGGGAATATTTTTCCATTAACTTCTAATTGGGTGGAAGGGAGAAAGTAGTGCTTCCTTTTCCTAGTGAAAAAATAGCTTGCATTTACTTTTCATTCAATTTAATTTTCCACTTTTCATAATATTTTTCTAATAAATCCATTGCATTATTGAGTTTGCTTTCAATATTGGAAGCAAATTCGTGTGATGAAATACTGCCGTGTCATCAGCAAAAAGAGCGAGTAGATATTATATAAAACTGGGCCTAATACAGATCCTTGAGGGACGGCAAAGTCGAACGTTATTAAGACACTACCATTAACATGAACTTTAAAACGACGACAAGAAATTTTGTACTATTTTACAAATATAGGATGGGAAATTAAACTGTATCATCTTAAAATTCAGACCATTGTCCCAGACAGTATCGAATTCTTTTCGATTTTCGATATCTTAAAGAACCATTCCAGTAGATTTACCCATGGAACGATTTGCTTTCACAATATTAAAAATCCTAAGCACTTGATGCGAAGTATTATGAAACTGACTGAAGCTAAATTATTTTTTAGGGTAAATATTGTTATCACAGATACGTTTTAGCATTCGTTTCTTAAGAACTTTTTCTAATATTTTGCTTAGGCTACTTAGGCAAACTTATTGGCCTATAACTTTCTTGACTTTCAGGTGGCTTATCAGCTTTTAGCACCGGTCAAATTTTCGCTAACTTACATGCATCGGGAAAATATTCCATTTCAGGCAGGCATTGATGAGAAATGTTAAATATTTTATTCCAGATTTAGGCAAATGCTTAACGTAACGTATATAACGTATACCATCAACACCACTTTTTTTTTTCTTATTTTCAAGTCATTGTCTATTGAATATCTATCTATATCTATTTGAAGAATACTCTTGAACTTTAACGTGGACAATCTTTTCAGTTTCTGCATCACCTAGATTTCTGGATATGTTGTCGTTTTTTTCAAAGCTTAGCGCAAGTGCATTTGCTTGGTCCACATCAGTGAAATAGGTGTTAACAGAATCCCTTAAGAATGGTAACTGTTTTTTCTTATTTTTTATTACTCTTACAATGTTCCAAGAAGGTCTAATGTTTTTTCCTATTGGGCTGAGTTTTCTATTCTAATTTTTATTGCGATCTTGTGATATATTCAGAGCAATGATTTTATTAAGATTCGGTACCACATGTCTGTAAAAAGGATCCCGATATCTTTGCCAATTTTTTTCGGTAAACGTTTCTTATTTCCATAAGCTCTAATATACGAGTATAAGGAGGAAGTTTTAAGTTAGCTTCACTTAGAATTTTTTTCGGAATACTTGTTTCAGCAGCATTTAATATGTTTGTCGAAAACTGATTTAAAATAGTATCCACACTTTCTTTACAAGAAACACCTTCTAGGTTGACTGGTATAGTTCTCGAAATCGATTTGCATTCCTCAAATCTTGTATGTATTGCACTTGTTTTACCCCTGACCAATAAAGTTTATAGAAAACAGGAATATGATCAGAACTAAGGACGTTTACAGCAATCGGTTGTGTTATTAAGCTAGGAACATTAGTAACGAACAAGTCTAGGACAGATGTCTGACCACGTTAACCATAGGGAAATAGGAGGGACTAAGAGGAAACATTACAGAAACCGGCTAATTAAGACATGATTCTGAAGGAATATTACAGAAACCGGCTAATTAAGACATAATTCTGACGGAATATTACCCCATGATTAAGCTCTCAAGCAACCCCAATCCCTATGCCTACAGTTGAACTCCCCTCCAATGAGTACTTCACCGCTCAAAGAGAATAACCTGTGTAAGTCATTTTTGACGGCAATTCTTTTATCATTCGAAACACGGCCGCCGGGAAAATATATACAAAATATATTGATCTTTTGCTGGTTTCTTAAGTTAAGCCTTATTCCCATAGGTAAAAGCAATTTTGAACTGATCGTTTTATTAATATTGCAACACCACCACCAATGGAGAGGCAACATTCTATCATATCGATAGCATTTGTAGTTAGGTGTGGATACTTTAACATCATTATGTAACATGGTTTTAGTTACTAAGGCAATATCTATTTTGCTACTGTTTAAAAAATAAATAAACTCTATAATTTTGTTGCGTATACCTCTAACATGTATGGAATGTATTCCATGTTATTATTCTTAGGTTTCTATCTACCATATTGATTAACATGAGGGTATAAAAATTAAGTTGCTAAATGTGCGAAAACGTTGAATTGTTCCATTTTACATACAGATAGTTTGGTAATCATTTCATACATAAGGAACTAATTTCTTCAGCCGTAAACAATGTATTGGAATTGTTGCCGAAAGTGTTGCCAGAATTGTTGCTGGAGTTATTGCTGGAGATATTGCTGTTTGCACTTGTGCTCGCGTTATTCTCCCATGCATTGTTGGTTGGGTGACAGTCTGAATTGCGCTTCTAATGTTGATTTCTGCGGGGGAAATCTGCCATAGACATAAACGACATATTTATAGGTGCAGGTTGTGCAGAACCACGCGATGCATAAATAGCTTTTGGTTGCTACTTATCAATAAAATTAAATAGACCCCTTTTACCTTTGTTAAAAGTTGGCATTATTGATCTAATTTTGACTTTTGTATTAATTATTATATTATTTAATAATTATTTATTATTTATGTTTAAAAGATTAATATTGCTTTCTATTTGATCACCAAATTCATGGTGTATCGTAGTTCTTCAGTTCTATCTACCTCCTGTAACACTGGGATCAGGAGAAGTAAATATTAGCGGAAAATAAGGGCCTGTATATTTTGGAGAATATTTAGTTTTTTTTTAGTCTTAAATTCATTTTTATTTTATATTATCTTATATCTATCTTACCCTAGTCAAAAATGCTTAAAACTAGCTTAACTATCTTAACAAATGTAACACTGGCCCTAGGCGGACACTCTAAAACAAACAGTACAATTGAAACATATGTCTTTCGACGACTACATAAATTTACTATTAACATTATAACTACTCGTAACTTAACCTAAGAAAATGTTTTTTTTTCTTATTAAAAAACTTAGCATATGATCATTCTTTTTTTAAATATTTTATATAAAACTTTATCCTAGCTGAAACAAATTAAACCTAACTAAATCTATCTTATTCTAACTTAACTAAAATACATATACACAAATATATGCACTATATATATATATTTTATATATATATCTTTTTTTGTTAACATTTTATATTTATATTTTTTTTTGTTTTTAGTTTTATTTTTTTTTTTTGATTTTTTCATTTTGTATTTTTTTTTTGTCGGTTTACCCTAACCTACCCTACCCTACCTTACCCTACACTAGCCTATGTAAGCCTGCTATTGGTGTTTGGCAGGCTTTGCCTTGAAGAGGCTACACCTAGTGAAATGTCCGTTGATGGAGTCCTCTCCAGCCACCAAAACCGTTGATGCTGGCGGACTACGTTTCCTCAATCCCGGCGTGAGACCGATCTACAGAACCTGAGGCGCTCGGGCTCACGGACCGCGACGTCGGGTCCGTAGAGGAATTGCCGTTCCACGGAATTGCGACCCACGTGGAAGATTAGCGGTACCGCCAATCTATCCTAGATCTGCCCACATCCAAGTACAGGTATGCTTCTGGCGGGACAAAGCCGTTAAGACGCACTCTCTCATGGAATAATTCATTGGGGTAGTAAGCCCCGGAGATCAGGTTATTGATCGAAGTCATTGCTCTTGCAACGTGGCTCCGAATCAGTTTGATCAGAAAGTTATCCACCCGTACAATCCTAGAACTATTGTCTAGGACCTCGTTCGGGTAAAATTTCGTGTACTCAGATTCGGGCGTCCTATGTAGCCCGAGACAAGTCCTGAGACATTGTCTCTCAAACACCCGAATCCTTTCCATTAAGCTGGCTCTCACATTGAACCAGATGGGACATTGGAGAATGTTTTATATTTGAAATATGTACATTTTGGAGAGGTGTTATTCTATAATACCGGTCATCTTTATGTCTAAATCTTGTAGTATTCCTTATATACCTTTCGGCCTTGTATCTTCCTAAAACTCCTTATCAAGATTTCTTTCCCAAGTATGTGATTCTTTTATTTGTCTATTAGTGTTTGGAGATTATTAGTACTTGTATTTTCTTTAGAACGCCTAGATAAACATTTGCTCATTGTTTTCAGTTCTTGTTACTTTGTACAACAAGGCTGAGTGCAGTCTTTTAGTTTCTGTATTTCCTGTAAGGGTATTATTAACTCTGGCCTAAAATAATAAATCGATAAATTAGGTTTTGCGTATTTTAAAAAATTTGCCCTTGTATTTGTTTATTTATTTATTTATTTATTTATCTACAATCACTTAAGTGCTAACAGATATAGAAATATGATAAATACATATAAATATTATAATTCATCAACTATTTAAATACGAAAAAGGCTTAAAGCTAAGATTTTAAATTGGCCTCGATCTAAATGAATGTCCGCAAGATTACTAACTTCGTTAAAAACTTTAACAGTGCGTGTAAAAGGCACATTTGTACCATAATTAGTCCTATGATAGTCGACAAAAAGAAGATATCTTATTCTCAAAGGCCTTGCAGGGACATAAAGTCGTATTTTTGACAAGAGAGTAGGGCATCTTATATGATAACAGAGTAAATTTCTAACAAACATTATATCATGTAAAGTACGCCTAGTTTTCAATGATTTTATGCCAAGAAGTAAACATCTGGCTTCATATTTGGGGCAAAAATTCCAATGCATTTTGTGAAAAATGAATCTTGTGAAACGCCTCTGGACACGTTCGATTCGATCGGAGTCAGTACACAGATTGGTATTCCATATTATAACTGCGTACTCAAGATGAGGCCTAACGAGGGAGGTGTACAAAGACAGGAGAGAAAAAGGATCAGAGAACCCTCTACAATTCCTCTTAATAAACCCCATAGTCGAGTTGGCCTTAGCTAGAGTATGGTTTATGTGTGTTTTAAATGAGAAAGTGGTGTCCAACACAACACCCAAATCTTTAACTTCGGTGATACGGGATATAGATTGAGAACCAATGGAATAATCAAAGTTGGGGTGGAGTTCCGAATAGTACTCACCCCCGATTTTTTTCAATTTTTTTGTACGTATAGTCTAATGTATCAAAGTTAAAAATCCAAAGCGGTTTTTGGCGCAAATGACTGGAAAGGACTAAAAGGATGTGCTAAATTTGTATATCCTCCAGAAAATAAACTCAAATATCTTGAAAGTTACAACAGCTATATTTATAAGTGATATCGCAAATTAAAGCAGAAATTAAGTATATAGTTTACAAATATTGAAGATATGAAGTATTTTGGAAAAATAGGTCAATATTTTCAAGGAAACATTTTTATTTTGAAAGATAGTGTATTATGAAGGCATATTTTTTTTCTGGAATTATAAAACTACATTCGAAAACCTTTTTAACGATACCAAACATGCTATACTTTTCGTTAAACATCACCTTAAGAGAGGAGTTTTTTTCTTTAGAAGTGACATTCATCAAGCTTGGGTGAGCCCTGGAGTGATATACTAATATCCAAACCCTATTTACGATATATGTACACTTTTGGACGGGACAACAACCATTTTTATATATATCGTATAATACGATAAGAAAAACTTACCACAGGAAAGCCAATGTAAAAATCAATGTGCGATCGTGTTGCTAACCGAGTGTTAAACCTTTTATGTACATACATATCTCTGTTCTGTTTACATGTTTAGATTATGTATTGTGTTTAAAGATAGTGACTCTGTTGTTTTTATGTACTTTAAGTTTCTGTACTCTAATTTTCTGTTAACCCAAGCTTGTTTGTCAAAATTATCAGTTATCTAAAATGTGTTTTTAAGCAAGTTGAACTCACTCTTGGCGCGAGCGTAGTCGAATAAAGATCAAATATAGTAAAAGTAAAAAAGGAAAAGTTTTTTATTTTGCTCCCAAGTGTTATTGGCGCAGTCGGTAAAGAAGATAGTAAGAAAAAATTACTGAAAGTTAACAATAAAGTGTAGTGTTAGACAATAAACTGGAGAAATAAAGTGCAAAAATAAACAATAAAGTGCCGAATATTAAGTAATATCAAAAAAAAACAAATAAATAAGTACCACAAGTACCAACACATCAAGACAACGATTTCAACAGGAAACAATAGTTATACGTACTTAAGTAATACATAATTATTATTAAGATTAGACAAAAACAAAAAAAAAAACAGGTATGGCTAGCATAAGTTTATTAGATATGGTTAAGGATGTCTCCGATTTTACCGGATTGCCTGAAGAACTTGATATTTTTATCAAGCACATTGATTATATATATTCTTTTTCAACTGATTTAGATATAAGTTCAAAAGGATTCATTAATTTACGTATAAGACAAAAAATTAAAGGCAAAGCAAATCTAATTTTAATAAATAATAATAATCCAACAGAGTGGTATGCGATTAGGCAATTACTTTTAACTAATTGTACTATTGACGAAAGTGTCGAGAATATAATTACCCAAATAAAAACATTACAATTTGAAAGTACTGTAAGCGAAATGTTTGAGCGTTGTATTAATCTTTTAACTAAGCTAAATATTAAAACATCTTTGAATTTAGAAAATCCTGGTTGGTATAGTAGTAAGGAAAATGAAAAAATGGTGCTTAAACTTTTAACAAATAAGCTTCCCGTTGAACCTAAACTAATTTTAAATGCAAGGAATCCCTCTAGTATTAGTGAAGCCAGAAGCATCCTCGTCGAAACAGACACATTTAATAAATTTTTTCCCCAGACATATCCTAACAATCCCACGCCACGAATGTATAGACCAATCTACCAAAAACAATTTAACCAACACCACTTCCAAAATAATCCACAAAACTTAAAATTCAATACATACAATAGACCGGTCGAACATCAAAAATACAATCAAAATAACTTCCACGATTCAGGTTATTATCAAGGCAATAGTACAACTAATTCCCGAAATATTCCACAAAACTCTCACGATATTCCCAGTTTTTCACAAAAATCAAACAATACAAATAAATTTACACAAAGGATGCCTTCAGATAACTACAACCTAAGATCGAATCAGAACCGGTTAAATCCAAACGCTTTTAAACATAGTCAACAGATTAGAACAATGGACGTTGATCACATACAATCAGTAGACTTGCCAACTTGTTCTGGGTTACAAAATTTTCAATTGCCCGGCCAAGACCACTTCCCTGCATAGTAGTACAAACTACACCAACTCCCATCAAACTCTTAATTGATACAGGGGCAAGTACGTCAGTTATACAAAAAAATCTTTTTCATGAAATGTTTAAAACAAATTTAGCAAACCCATTAGTTCTCAAATCAGTGAATTCAAATATCATAGTTAATTCCAAAATAACCATACCTCTTTTTAAAGAATTTAAAAAAGCAGGTACAATTGAAATGCTTGAGACCGAAATTGTAGGTGATTTTGATGGCATAATTGGGTGCAATATCTTAAAACCATTGCAGGCCAAAATAGACTTTGAGAATTCCAAACTCGTTACCAAAGAAGCCACACTTCCCTTAATATTTGATATCTCTCAGACAAGGCTAACAGAGAATGAAATAAGTATTCTTCATAATAATGATGAGGACATCAGTTTTAAATCCCTCGATATAGATTGTATAATTAATAGGCTGAAATTATATAACCTCAACAAAGAGGAAATCAAGTCTTTAATTTCATCTATTAAAAAGTTTAAGAAGGTCTTTTACCTCGAAGGCGAAAATCTGTCTTCAGTACTAAAGTATAGTCATAAAATACCAACAAAAAATGACATCCCTATATTTTCAAAAACCTATAGGTACCCCGAAGCACATACATATGAGGTAAACAAACAGATTTCCGAAATGCTTAAATGCGGTATTATTGTGAATTCCTCTAGTCCATATAATGCTCCAATTTGGGTGGTTCCTAAAAAACTTGACAATTCTGGGGAACAAAAATGGCGCATTGTCATTGATTATAGAAAACTCAATGATGTGACCATAGAAGATAAGTTTCCGATACCTAACATTGAGGATATACTATCAAAGTTAGGAAATGCCCAATATTTTTCGACGCTGGATCTTGCAAAAGGGTTTCATCAAATCCCAATTTGCAAAGAAGACAGGCATAAGACCGCTTTCTCAACAGCAAATGGTCACTATGAGTTTACTCGTATGCCATTCGGCTTAAAAAACGCTCCTGCATCCTTTCAAAGGATGATGAATGAGGTATTGGACGACTATATAAATAAAATTTGCGTAGTGTACCTTGATGACATCTTGGTTTTTTCAACATCGTTGCAAGAACATATCGATTCATTGAACAAAATATTCGAAAGGCTCCTTAGTTATAACATGAAGGTTCAAATCGATAAGTGCAATTTCCTCAAGCGTGAAACCGAATATCTTGGTCACATAATTTCTAAGGATGGCATAAAACCAAATCCTAACAAAATCGAAATTATTAAACAAATAAAAATACCTCATACGGCAAAACAAATAAAATCATTTTTAGGCATCGCAGGCTTCTACAGGAAGTTTATTAAGGACTTTTCCAAAGTAGCACTTCCACTTACCAGGTGTTTAAAAAAGAACTCTAAGATTATCGTTTCAGATAGGCATTATATTGAGTCTTTTAACAAGCTTAAAAGACTTATATGTAATTGTCCAATCTTAGCATACCCCGATTTCACAAAGCCTTTTACATTAACTACTGATGCCAGCAATGCCGCTCTGGGAGCAGTGCTATCACAAAACCAACATCCTATAGCGTTTGCTTCTAGAACTCTAAATCGGCATGAATTAAATTATAGCACCATCGAAAAAGAGCTTCTCTCCATCGTGTGGGCTACGAAATATTTTAGACCATATTTGTTTGGTCGAAAATTTAAAATACAAACTGACCATCGACCTTTAGTATGGCTAAATTCAATAAAAGAGCCAAACTGCAAACTGCAGCGTTGGAAGATAAAATTAAATGAATATGACTTCGATATTGAATATATCAAAGGAAAAGAGAATAATGTTGCTGACTTTTTAAGCCGTATAGACATAAATAATATAAACAACGATGACATTAAATCGGATATTGCGACAATACATAGTGGTAGAGAAAATTTAAACGACCATATTTATATATCAGAAAGACCCTTAAACATATATAGGTATCAATTAGTTCTGGAAATAGGAAATTCGAAAAGTTACAAAAACCAGATTTTATATAAAAGAAAACGAAGAACAACAATAACTTTACCTGAATATAGTGAAGAGTATGTTTTAAAGGTTCTTAAGGAAATCATACCAATCAAAGGCGTTTTTGGAGTTTTTTGCAAAGATGATTCTATTTTTGTTGAGCTTCAGAAAACCCTTGTTAAATATTTTTCTTGTGCAAAAAATATGAAAATCCTTAGATGTACTACATTCCTTAAAGATATAACATGTTTTGAACAACTTTTGGATATGATTGAAAAAACCCACCTTGACAAAAACCATTGACGAAACCTATTTTGACTTGAAGAGTTCAATTTACTTTCCGAATCTTAAGCTGGAGATATATAAGTACATAAACAACTGTATAATTTGCAATATGAGTAAGTATGATCGACATCCTATTAAACCTAAGTTCATGATATCTGAAACACCTCAGAAGCCAAACGAAATCCTAAATATAGATGTGTGGTTTCTGAACAAAAACAGCATGTTTCTTACCTGTGTGGATAAGTTAACAAAACATGCATCTGTTCATTCTTTACCTGATAGGAACTCTATTTCAATAGTAGATATTTTAAGGCAAAGATTTGCAGTTTTAGGTAAACCTTTGAAAATAGTAGCCGATAATGAGTTTAACACGGCATATATTAGGGATTTCCTTAATAAAGAAAGCATTGCACACCATTTTACTTCGCCTAATACGCATACTGGCAACTCCATTATTGAAAGGTTCCACTTAACACTTAATGAACATATGCGTTTGTTAAAACTTGACAAGGAAAATATCAGCATTTCAGATGATGCCTTAGTTTATAAGGCAGTTGAAATTTATAACAATACCATACACTCGGTCACAAAATACAAGCCTAACGAACTCCTTCATTCAAACTTGAGTCAGGATGAATGGGCTAACCTCATAAAACGAATACATGAAAATAAAGAAAAACGAATTAACAAACTAAACGAGGCACGAGCTGAACCTAGTGAATTCAAAGAGCGTGAACTAGTTAAAAATGTAGGGTTCCATAATATAAAACACTTGCCTAGATACATTACGAAAGACGTAAAGGAAAAGGGCACAACATATTTCAAAGATCAAAATGGTACTAAACGTGATAGGCAAATCGTTAAGAGATACTACAAATACCAAAAGCCAATTGAAGATATTAAATTCGATAGAAAGCTTACAGGCAGAGATTATTCTAAGCGTAATAAAAATATAATAGCTAAATAACTTTAAGTGAATATTTATACACACTTCGCTCAAACTTTTGCCGAAAGAAAACAAACTGTGTGACATATGTATATAATAATGAAATAAGCAATAAGAGGGTAAATTTGTATATTTAGTTATAAGTTTTCATATGAAATGTGTTATAATAGTATGAACGAAAAGAAAGTTTTATGTTAAAAAAGTTAATTCATTTGCTAGAATTGAAAATAATAATAAAAAAAAAAAAAAAAAAACATTAACCAACAATTATGATATATGTACATATCGAAATACAAGCAGTAAATTATACAGCACAGAGATAACATTAAAAAAAAAATAATAATAATAGTATTCATAGGACATAGGCAAACATGAAATCCACGAGCTACATATAATACGATTTAAGCTGATCCAAATCTAGCAAGCAGATCATATTGCAATAATTATGGCAACTGTGCAACAAACTAATCCGCAGTGTACATTCTTTGGGGGGAGGAGTGATATACTAATATCCAAACCCTATTTACGATATATGTACACTTTTGGACGGGACAACAACCATTTTTATATATATCGTATAATACGATAAGAAAAACTTACCACAGGAAAGCCAATGTAAAAATCAATGTGCGATCGTGTTGCTAACCGAGTGTTAAACCTTTTATGTACATACATATCTCTGTTCTGTTTACATGTTTAGATTATGTATTGTGTTTAAAGATAGTGACTCTGTTGTTTTTATGTACTTTAAGTTTCTGTACTCTAATTTTCTGTTAACCCAAGCTTGTTTGTCAAAATTATCAGTTATCTAAAATGTGTTTTTAAGCAAGTTGAACTCACTCTTGGCGCGAGCGTCGTCGAATAAAGATCAAATATAGTAAAAGTAAAAAAGGAAAAGTTTTTTATTTTGCTCCCAAGTGTTATTCTGGGAGTAACATTTGTATAAACAAATGTTTTTCCCCTCGTATAACGGCGATAACGGACCCAAGTAAAGACAACCGAGGATGAAAAAGCTTTTCGTCTCTTGTTGAGTAGAAACTGTCCACAAAGGTAGACCTCAATTTTCCGCGATTATTCATATTTTGTATTTTGCAATGGATTTAACGTATAATTTATTTCAATCAACAAGTATTTTAAGTGGATTCTTGGACTAATTCCAGCGACAAAGTATTGTCATAAGCATAAAAAATATATGGTATTAAATGAATTAAAATTAATATGTGGATTATTTGAGTGTCGTAAGACAAGCAAATACTATCATTGTGAAAGTGTTGCAAATAATACGTGGTTTGAGAGATGTCGTATTTCACCTGAAGTTTGCATACTAATTACATATTGTTTTTCTTTAAATATGTCATTTGAACAAACCATCCGGGAAAGTTCAATTATTGATGGAAAGCAAGTTTCCCGTGAGACAGTTTCGGATCGGTTTTCGTTTTGTCGAGAAGTCTGTATGCTGGCGTTAGACGAACAATTCGAGGAAGAGGGTCAAATAGGAAGTGTTGGTCAAGTTGTTGAGATTGACGAATGTAAAATTGGTCGTCGCAAATACCATAGGGGGCGTGTTGTTGAGGGTTCTAGGGTCTTAAGCATTATTCTTCGTGGGAGTCCTTCTCAATACCGCCTCGAAATTTGTCCCGAAAATAAAGAGACAAAAATACTTTAATAAGTCTAATACAAAAACATGTGAAGTTGGGAACTACTATCCACACAGATTGTTGGAAGGGATATATGGACTTAGAATCTTTCGGATATCATCACTTTACTGTCAATCATTCCTAGTCAATTTCTCGTCAATTATCTCGTGGTGGTGTCTGTGTCGACAATATGGAGTAACATTTATGCGAATTTTTGTGGCGTCGTCGCGTCAAAAATTGAACCAAGATCCTTTTAATCAGTTGCTGAAGGATATTAAGCGCTGTTACCCTGGTCAATGAATTGTATTGTCAAATTGACGTAAATTAAATATTATATTTATATATATAATAAATATTTATATTGTGTATGTGTGTGTGTATCAAACTGTATATAAATAATGAAATGTAAAATAAATGTTATTGTAATTTGAATTTTGATATAAAAATGTTATATTTAAAAGTTATTATTCAGGACTAAATTTGTAAAGAGAAGATGGAATAATGATAAATATTAACAAAAGAGTACTCCTGCCCGATTTTGATAAAATTTGAGTATATGGTAAAGGGCATTCTAATATTTTGATACACATATGTATGCACAACCTCATACTTTGCACCTACCCCAACTTTGCACCTACCCCAACTTTGCACCTACCCCAAATCCTACAGTGAGCCCAAGCAGGGGGGTTGCAGGGGGGCAGCATGCCCCCCCATAGATATTTCACTGCGATTTACTTATAAAAACGGCGACGCACATATATACATATGTATTCATGGCAGAAAAAAGAGCATTTTTCATTCCTTTTAGCCATTATCTTGTAAACTATACTTTGATGAATGTTACTTCTGAAGAAATAAACTGTTCGCGTAAGGTAATATTTTGTGAAAAGCTTGTTTGGTATCATTGAAAAGGACTTCAAATGTAGTTTTATAATCCCGTAAAAAACATATGCCTTTATAATACACTTTCTTTTTTAATTTTTTTTTTCCTTGAAAATATTGACCTATTTTTTCAAAATTCTTCATATCTTCAACATTTGTGAACGGATTACTTTACTTTTGATGTCAGTTAAAAGCACTTAATTACTGCTTTAATTTGCAGTATCATTTACAAACATAGCTGTTGCAGTTTTAAAGATATTTGAGTTTTATTTCTGCAGGATATTCAAATTTAGCACATCCTTTTAGTCCTTTCCAGTCACTTGCGCTAAAAACCGCTTTGGATTTTTAACTTTGATACATTAGACAATACGTACAAAAAATTTTAAAAAAATCGGGGATGAGTACTATTCGGAACTTTATCCCAAAGTTGATTATGGAGAGGGACTTGGAAAAGGATATGAAGTTACATTTGCTTATATTCAGCTTTAAAGCATTAGCATTGCACCATTCCGAGATTCTATTTATGTCCGATTGTGGAAGTTGGCAGTCAGTAATGTTCCTAACGGCTTTAAATAGTTTTAGGTCGTCGGCAAACAGTAAACAATGTCCATGTTTCACCACTTGGACGAATAAAGATGACGAAAAGCAGTGGGCCCAAATGGCTCCCTTGTGGAACCCCAGAACTGCAAGTTATTTCTCTAGAAATAGAGTTACCGATTTTCACCTGTTGAATTCGGCCAAGAAGAAAGGAGGACACCCAGCGAAGGAGTTGGGAATGGAAACCGAAGGATTCAAGTTTATGGATTAGCTGAGCGTGATTTACAGAATCAAACGCTTTGCTGAAATCAGTATATATGGTGTCTATTTGGTTCCTTGTCTCCAAACGTTTTAAGACATAAAATGAAAACAGTGCCAAATTTGAGGTAGTGGAACGACCCGACACAAAACCGTATTACTCATCCGGCAAATGTTCTTTAATAAGAAATTCAATTTTAGTTTTTATGATGCTTTCAAATAGTTTTTTTTATTATTTATCATTTATTATTTATTCATTAAACAACATAACATTTCACAGTAAGACAAACTTATGAGTTTGTGAAAGTTTAAGAAAATATTATTTAATATATTAAGTAAATAAATAAGTACAGTACAGACAAAAAACAAAAGAATGAAATAAGGATTGAAAGAAATTGTCGTTTTGATTTTGCTTGAAGATAGCAAGGATGGTGAAGATTTGAAATTAAGTTAATTGCTTTAGGTTTTGAAGAATATCATTAACTGTTTTTTAACTTTGTTGAAGTCATTTCGTTCTCTTAGATTGCGCGGCAGTGCATTCCAAAGGCGGATAGCAGAAATGAAAAACTGTCTTTCAGATGTTTGGCAGGTGAATTGCGGTAGAATCAAACTAGCTGATCTATTTGAAGCCGAAAACCTGATCTTGTTATAGAGATATGTTGGTTGCCTTGTCTTTATTATCTTGTATAAAAGAAACAGAGTACGAAACTTAATGTAGTTTGAAAAAGATATGTCTAACAGTTTAGTTTCCAAATGAGATATGTGGTCAAATCTTCTAAGGTTATAAACATAACGAAGGGTGCTGTTAAATGCTATTTGAAGCTTTCTTTTACTTTCACTATCACAATTATTATATATTTCACAGCCATATGAGAGCACTGGAATGACTAGTGTTTTAACTAAAAAGATTCTTGTGGATAGGGGTGTAAATTTTTGAGCAGTCCATAAAGTTCGTAAAACTCCATAGGTTTTGCCAACAATTTCATTTATGTGATCATTCCACGTTAATGTTCTGTTAAATACCAGACCCAAATTTCTCGAAGTTTCTACAAATTCAATTGTTTGGGAATTGCGGAGAGCTTACAAATTCCTCTGTAATTTTCAATGTTACTTTTAGAACCAGATTTGTGGATGGGAACCAAGAATGATGTCTTCCAAGTATCGAGAAATAGGCCACCCGAGAGGGAACGGTTGAAAATATGAAGCAGGGGAAAGGAGAGGGGTTCGCAGCATTTATTCAGTAAGAGGGGAGGAATACCATCTGATCCACTGCTTAAATTAGGCTTTAAATATTGAAGAGCGATTAGAACATCATTATTAGTTAAAGTTAAATGTCGACACAATTGGAGGAGTAGACAGGAAGTGTACTATTTTGGTTATGGTTAATAACTGAAAAAAATTTGCAAAGAGTTCGAGGGTGGATTCCATATTGTTAGATTCTAAATTTCTAAAATGCATTGAATTTGGAATCCCCGTTGACTTTCTTTTTGAATTGATAAAGTGTCAGAATGTCCTACTATCATATTTGATATTACTTTCGATACGCATGATATAACTTTTGTAGAGGAATTTATTGAGAACATTAAAATCTTTACGTAGTTTGCTAAAAGTTGCATAATCTGTGCTAGAATTGGATTTTTTAAATGCCTTAAAAGCTTTACTTTTTAGATTTTTTAGAGTAGCTAGATGTCTATTGTGCCAACAGGGCTTATTCGAATTACGATATACCACGAGGAAAGTGGTACAAATCTCGAGAACCCATCTGTTAATATATTAATAAAGCGTGTATACATAGACTTTAAGTTTAAATTGGACATTTCGTCGATCCATTTGAATTTAATTGGAGATTTAAATGTGAGTAGCGTAATAGGCTTAGAAAATAAGTTAACGAAATATATACGAGCATTACGACATAGGTAGTTTTTTGTATGAAACCGTGATGTTTAACTAGATATTCATGTGTGTATATTGAACTTCTCTGAATTTTATGAGAAGCCTAAGGAACTAGGGGTATCTGTCGTTGCATCTGTTGCAATAGCATAGCTTCAATAGCGTAGCACGCACATGATACAAACATGTGTAAAGATATGTAAGTGAAATTTTTATAAATATTCATTACTTTCTGTAATGTAGACATTACGGGGACAGCTGTGAAGTCATATGAGCTATTCATAACCTAAAATCTGTTAAATAATTTATCTATGAGGAACATTTGTATATCAATGACAAAAGCAAAACTTATTTATTACCCCCAGTTATTTATTGCTGGCTAAAAATGCTTAAAACTACCTCAAATAATATAAGAAGCTTAAAATGCCTTACTGGCTCTATACGGACACTCTAAATTAAACTGAAGTTTATGCCTTTCGGCTATAGTAATATTTAACAATTAAAACAAAAGAACAAATAAAGATAAGACAACTTATATTTTTAGAAAATTGAGCATTTATTATTAACTCTACGAAGCTGGTATAAAATGGTTCTTATTTGATGGCTTTAAAGGGTCATCCGACAAAAGGTGTCACTTTAAGTTTCATGCCACATTGTTCAAATGTCAGCATTGAATTATCATTCCACTGAAATGTGCTAAATAAGGAAATAGGTTTTAAATATCGATATACATAAAATGTGCATAATGCACACAATGTGCTGAAATAATTAAAATATCGTGGAAAGGTTTCGTATATCATCAAGCTCCTATTCGTAAAGCTATGGTGATTGTGAGCGATAAAATTGAACGGGTGTGAAGGCTCCGGCAAGGTGAATTGGGAATGCTGCCGCCGTAGCCGCTGTATGGTGTGTCCATTTTAAAAGGATCACAGAAATGTGTTCCATCTGCAGCCACTTACATTGCATTCTTTCCTTAAGAACTTAGCTACAAGTTCCAGTTGAAGTTGAAGAATTTAATCCACACACACACAGAGCTGTAAATAATAAGAAAGGAAGAGATCGGATTTTGGAGAGTAAAGACGCGTATTCGTGAGCAGTAAATAATTTTTGTGATAACCAAATGTGCCAAAAGTAAAATCAAAAACAAAGCAAGAAATAAAATGAATACAGAACAAGAATTAGGATAAGTAAAAAACTGAAACAAATTAAATAAAAGTAAAAACAAAATGAATTGCAAGATCTGTAGTGTTGGTAGTGATACTTGTTACAAAGAGTGTAGGGAATTTCTTATATAGTTGTTATGGAAGTTGATTTCATTACCAAATCAAAGAAGATTTCGAACTGCGGCTCCTGTTTCCCAAAAAAAAAAAAAAAAAAACTCCCACAGAGAGTAAGATCATTCATTCTAACATAACATCAAATTAGTAAGTTTGAAAGGACGAAACAATTAATGTCGGAAATTATAAGCGAAAAGCTGAGCTTGAAGAACAAAAGACAGACTAACAAATGCATAATATTCTTATATGCTACTCGAATTATATCGAACTGATGAAGAACCTGTTGTGAAGAATTCAAATATCCGGGCAAGGGCTATCTAAATCATCAGACAGGGCATAAATGTACAAATGTCTGAGAACGATGTTCTATGTTGATGCAGGCTAGCCAAGAAGAAGAAGCCGAAGGAAGACATTTGGTAACGTAGTTGTTGTGGCTGTGGCTATTTCGGGGCAGCAGAGTGAAGGCTGCCCCCTACGCTAGGAAGACAACGAGCTGAAAAATGTCTTCCATGCTGCAAAGGTAAAATATTGAAAATATGAATTTCTGTGGTTAAGACATGTCAATGGAGATCAAATTCATCAGATGCGAGGATGAGTTAGCTTAATTAATTATTTGATCCCTGTTATTGTAGCTCTAGTAGCAATATACTTGTCAATTGTAATAAAGACTCATTTGAAAACGATTTCACTATATCCGAGGTATGAGAAAAAAACTTTAATAGCGTTTGCTTGTATACTTTGGAAGTTTTTCCTGACATAATAGATTTATCAGAAATGTGGATTTTTGACCGGGCTATTATTTATACGAATGTAGTCGGATAATTATCGTCAGGCGGAATCACAATATTCATAAAAATTAATTTAATGATTGTAGAGGTTAGTTCTGATACTATTATCGTAAAACTTAAGGCAAAATATATGGTTTACATATTTGAGCTGTATTTTGTGCATTCATAACAGATGGAGCAACCAGTCACTATCCTTGTGTAGTTGGTGAAATGAATATTCATATACTGGACATCTGCTCTAGTTGTATTAATTAGAAATTCACTGGGTTTTGAATCATTGATTTACGAGCTTTTTAGTCGTGCTAAAGACCTTGATAACATCCGCTCATTCGTACTTTATAACCGATTGATTAAAAACTCCCAAGAGTTATTAAAAGAAAATTACAAAAAAACTGTAAGTTTAGAGTGACACCTTTGTGTTCGTCCTATAAAATCCAATAGTCAGATCATTTTTAAATATTTTGTTAAAATATCCAGGAGAAAAGATCATGACGAAATCCCTTATGTCCAGAGAAATACTCAATATACTAGTATCTTCTGATAATCTGAGGAAGAAGCTAATAATAATTTATTTTACTATATATTAAACTTTCACTAGGAAAAATATAAACATAAAAATGTTAACTCTTAAAAAAACTTTACTGAAATTGTTAATAGTTAATTTTTAGTTAAAGACTTCACAAAAATTAATTAATTAATGTAAACCACCTTCCGCAGAAAAGTCTTATAGGCTTCGCAGATCTTTCTATATATACAGAATCTTGTATTAACTGAATAAAATTAGTTGAATTGAAAAACAAAAAAAACGATAAAAAGTTCGGAGAGTGCCACTTGTGACGGCTTTTTGTGGTCGAGGATCCACAGGAGAAAGTCAATTCGACAGGCGCCTTTTTCGAGTATGTGTACACGAAGAATAGTCTTGCTCACCACAATCATGAGCCTAAAAATACAGTTTTTGAACCATTCGCAACTTCCTGCAGAAATAGAGAACGTTCGATCTAAGAACAGCAATGTCAGCGTATTCAATGATGAACCGTTGAATCTCTTTCCTTCTGGACTCGCTTAAAAATAAAAGGTCGGCGAGAGTAAGTGGCATCCCAAACATCGTTTTAAGACACCTGCCAACTCTAGCAGTAAATATTTATACTACTCTGCATCACGCCCAGGGGAAAATTATTTTAGTGAAAAACCCTGCTAATTTCCGATCAATTAGATTGCTTCCGAATGTCAGCAAGATTTTAGAAGAAGTAGTAAGCAGAGATCTGATCAAAGGTTGAGAAAAAGAACATTGTACTCGACAACAAGTTTAGTTTTAAGGCGTACCAATAAACTATTTATACTGCGTCAAAGCCAGGTGCCGACATTCAGTGGAATAAAGCAAAAAACCAATATAACCAGTGGTTGTTTGGTCGATTTTGAAAAGATCTTGGACACCTGGTTAGAAGGACCTTATACAGCCAGAGCCCCAGTTCATTCAGTACTCGTATTACCCTAATAAAATCCTGTATCACGGAGTAGCCTAAAACAGAATCGACATTTTTAAAAGCACATTGCACATGCAATGACTAACGACAATAACTCTATCTCGGGAGTATACATATTACACAAATTATAAATAACACTTCGATTGGTCTTTATTCCCCCAGAAGCATTTCTCCATATTGGTTCCGAAGAGTTAGTGTAAAATATAGATATTGTCTCGGCAATTTATCACCGCCCCGAGGGCGTCTGGGACAAACTGCTCATTCGCGATAGTAATCTGTATGTGCATTTTCAATATAACACCTCGATGACATGGAAACAAAACAAAGTTACTGTGAACTACAACCAACGTGACTAATTCAGTCGAATCTTCAATCTTCAACTCAAACTATGTGCATCCCGTTCAGGGTGTGTGACAAACACCGTAAGTGCGTAACTCTCGAACCTGCTCTCAAAAAAAAAAAATAATAAAAAAAAAAAAATAAATAAATAAATAATACATTTTGGGACCGCAAAGGCGGACTGGAAACTCTTACTTAGTTTGTAAGTCAGGTTAGCCTTAGCTAGGGCATCTTTTCGAGGCTGAGCGCGTTATCTTGCTGACCGAGATGGCGGAGTTCAGTCACTGAGATATGCAATCAGGTGGGTCATCACTTGGAATAAAAACGATAAAATTGCACTAAAAACTGAGACATAACTGATCACTTTGCTACTGGTATTCTTATTTTAGATATATGTATTTAGAAATAAAGAAAGAAGAAATGTGGATGTAGGAAATGCAATGGTCCGGGAAATCAATTTTTCAAACGCCTTTCCATAGAAAGTTGGAACTTTCTTGTTTACTCACAGTCTTTTACTAGAAATATTTATTATGCTTGGAAGAAGAACAAATTACATACATATACCAGGTATCAGAAATGCTCATTGGCAAACAAAAAAGGACATTCATGTAAGAATAAAAAAACTACAAATGGAAGTTTAGAGAAAATTAGCTTAATCATAAACAACAATGGAGTATTAATATTTATTTGTTAGGCATAAGGAATGAAGAGAACAGTCTAAAACGTATAAAATTGTCTAAAAAGTCCTGGAAAATGAAGAAGTAATTGCGAATAACTTAAACGTATTCTTCAAAAATGTAGCTGAAAGTCATAAAAATAGTTTTTATACTCAAACCTAATATCAATTAGCATGTGCCTAAGATATCCTTAGAAGGCCTAAGTACCCTTATAATTAAAAATACGGGTAATCTAATATTTGAGCCTTTAACTTACACTATAAACACTTGTTTTGGGGGTGATTTATTTCCAAAATAGCCGGCAATAATAATTCTCATACAGAAAAAAAATAAAATTTTAAATTTAAAGTAACTCCCGACACAATAAAAAACTTTAAAAAGTAAAAAAAATAAAATTTTTTTCTCGGCTTTTTGAATTCATTAAGAGAACATATTAACAGTTTTACTTTAAGCGTCGCCGCGTCGGGGAACCGGTAATGTATAAAAAAAATATCTACTAATTTCAAATTGTACGTATGAACTTAGTTTTGTACATCAATTTATCTTACAAGTCTATGTGTAGTGTTTCGTGTGCCTTGCGTTAAAATATTGGATATGGCTGTTTTGGTACTTACTTTCGTTGTTTACATAGAGTAGCTCTTCATAAAGTATAATTCATACTTTATAATTATCAATATTCTTTTTATTTGTACATAATCTTTTTTTTTCTTATTAATTAGCAGTTTGCCGACGCGGCGGCGCTTATATTAAAAATATCAATAAGTTCTTTTAATGAAGTCAAAAAGCAGAGAGAAAAATGTTATGTTTTTACTTTCTTGGGTCGGGAGTTACTTAAAATTTCCGAGGCTTGCTGGCATAAGTCCGCGACTTCAAGTATCCCCAAGGAAAGAAGTCTGGGATGGTTAAATTGGGCGATCCCACATGCCAATTCCCCAAAACGGTGGATTACGCCACCAGGAAACGCTTCCTTCACAATATCCATTGTGGCTCGTGTTTTGTGTGTAGTTCCACCGTCTTATTGAAACCGAATGTCCACCAAGCCCCGCTCATCCAAGTCCGGCAGTCAGAAGTCGTTAATCATGGCCCTGTAGCGTTCGCCAGTAACCGTGATCGTATTGACGATGGCATCCTCAAAAAAATACGGTCCAATCGTACCGCACCACACAGTGGCTGCGTGTATCACACGCGTATTTTCAATGCCCCAGAAATGAAGATTTTGTTTATTGACGAAACCGCTTAAGTGTAAATGCGCCTCATCGCTCATGATGATTTTCGACACAAAATCGTCCTCTTCGTTGTTGATTTAGGATGGCTTAACAGTAATTCACACGCGACTGACGGTCAGAAGGCACCTACTAATGCACTGTTTATACTTTGTACGGGAACATGTGTAAGTTTTTTTTTTACTAAAATTCGCTGTAGTGCCCAATTGCGTGGCCCGTTGTCTGGTTGATGTTGCTTCGTTCTCAGCGACATCGTTAGCCACAGCCGCGATATTCTCGGCCGAACGACCAGTCCAGTGGCGGCCACATCCTGGATGGTCTCCTATGGTTCCAGTCTGTTCAAGTCGAGTAGGTAAGCGGAATGTTTGCCCAGCTGGCGCAACACGAATAGGAAACCGATGTCGAAATTCACGAAATTCCACCGAATGATTATTGGTAAAAAAAATCGACACATTTATTCCGCGCTCTTGCAAAATATAGCACTCCATTGATTATTTGTTCGTATACTGCAGCTGTCTAGTTCACTAATGTCAGATATGATGGAGGTACGACGCCATTTGCAAAAATTATAACATCTTCCGGTAGGGTGATTCATTTTGCGCCACATAAAAGAGCTGATGGCCTTAAAACAGATCTTCATAAATTGTAGCTAAAAACCATCTCGATCAAGTTAGCTTCCAAACAATAAAAAATCAGCGATTTCCCTCTGTCTGTCTTCTCGAAAATGTTTAAAAAGAATAAGTTTTTGTGATAAACATAAAATTCTCAGCACTTCTCAATTTTGTTTCACGAAGGGAAAACTCACCAAACATGCTGCCCAATCATTCCAGAAAAATATTAACCAAAAAATGTATAAAAGTAACAATACTGCTGTTCTCTTTCCTGATCTGACAAAAGCATTGGACTTAGTTGATTATAATTTGATGTTGAATATAATATAGATAACTTATTGAACTAGATCTCCTCTTCAAAATAGAATGTAGCTTCTTCGTGCGAACGCTACACTGGGTGATATAAGCCCCTGTGCAAATTGTTCATCAAAGCTGAGTTCTAGGACCTGCCTCACACACATAGACTCGGTATTCAACCTTCCGCTATCTGCTGGCTGTCTGGTTCTGTCAAATGCTGACTCTTTTCCTCGAGTCATAAAATTCCGATAAATCTTGACTTCATCATTTTGCAACGCTGGTTTATGTCACATAAAATGGTTTTTAGCAACAAATCTAAAGTAATGTGTTTCTCTTCTTACAAACGAGCTTTCTATCGAAGAAGTAGGCCTAAATGAGGTGAGTTGTGATTATCGTAACTGCCATATTTCCTGCACGCCACCCAAATCCATCTTTGATTTCAAATATTTAACAATTACCTTAGATTGCAAACCAATTTTTAAAGCATATATTAAAAATGTAAAAATATACATGTACAATATATTGCTTTAAATAAAATATTTCGCTTTCGTAAGGTAATAACATGAAACGTCCTTACATCAATTTACTACTCATTGATCAATTCTCATTTGGAACATTAAGTTTCTTGCTGGGGTAGTGCTAACGTGAGTAATCTGGAACCTATCTTCGCAGCCCATAAAAAAATAATCAGAGTAATGTTGTTCAAATCTAGATGGGAGCCATCATTTGCACTATTTAAATAAATAAATGTCCTGCCTCTTAGATGCCTAAGGTCTATAAAATATTAAGACAATTATTGCCATTTGACAGTGAATATAATAACTTAACTAGAAGAAATTTAATTTATTCCCTTAGATCACCGAATGATGATGTAGTTCCTAGAGCTAGAGCTTTCTCTAATTGTTATAGCTCCTTACAGTGATGGACAAAAGTTTTCACACACAAAAAACAAGCATTAAGGCAAAAAGTATGAATATTTATTTTTCTAAAAGAACGCAGCCAATATTTTCTTTTGTAGAGCCATAGAAAAAATAAAGAGCAATATTTCTACATTCATTATAGTAAATTTATTATCTTCATTAGACCTACTTAAAATAAGAAATAAAATAATAACAGAATTCAATCAGCAAACCACAATATGAAAGAAAATAATAGTAATATTTGAAATTCCGGACGGACAAAACTAAGGAAACGCTTATGCAATATTATTAATTAATATGCAACATTTTTTCTATTCTCAAAAACAGTTACTGTGACGATAAACTAGCATTGAAATCTCATTCATAATTTGTTTATTCAAAGAATAGCACGTATTTTTATTTAGTAACAAAACAGAATGGCGTGTAATAAGTATAATGAGACCTCACAGTTAAAAATAATTAAAGATTATAAAAACGAAGGCACTCCAACATAAATAAGTAAAAAGTAATCAATCCCAAAATCCGTTTTTTTTCAAAATTAATCAAAAACTATAGTACAACAATGGTGGCTGGCCCAGAAAAACCAACTGAAAACATGAACCTCTCCTTCTTCGCAAAATTAAAGCAGAGCCTGATATTTCCTCAAGAGCCCTCGTTAAAGATTTCACTTAAACATTCAAGAAAAAACAGTCCGTAGACGAGCCGTTGAGGCCGGATTGTTTTCAAGACGACCTTCAGAAAACCTCATAAAAAAAAACTCTCTAAAAAGAACCGAAGGGATCGCATTGCTTTTGTGAAAAGTAATGATCTTGGAAAAAAGTATTAAGCATGGTGGTGGTTCCATTACGGTGTGGGGTTGTTTTTCAACTCCAAGTATGGGTCTTCTTAGGAAAAGAGAGCGGCGAATGGAAATAATATGGAAATATTTTACAAGAAAAAATGTTACCGTATTCCGAGGACCACATGACTCTTCGTTGAAGATTTCAGGCCGACAACGATCCAAAACATACGGCAAAAGACGTACATAGAAGATTGGTTAAACACAAATAGGACTGATCTCTCGACATGACTTCCATCGAGAATTTATGGGAAATAGTCAAGCTAAACTAAAAGGACAACTTTTTCATACCGATCCATTTGAGAAAGAATGGAGAGAAACACCACCATCCTTTTCGACAACTTGATTGAATTGATGCCAACGTGATGTGACGCGGTCTTAAACAATAGAGGTGGTCTCACAAAATATTAACTTTTCCTAAATTCCGGTATAGAAGTACAGCCATTTGTTTACTTTTT
The DNA here is from genome assembly GCA_958301585.1 of Merodon equestris. Classification (NCBI taxonomy): domain Eukaryota; kingdom Metazoa; phylum Arthropoda; class Insecta; order Diptera; family Syrphidae; genus Merodon; species Merodon equestris. The sequence goes on along the minus strand of OY284414.1, from coordinate 43,142,799 downwards.
TAAGTTTCTTTAGATTTGTCCGCCCGAAATTTTAAGTATCACTTTTTTTACATTTGAACTGCTGATTGAATTCTGTTATTATTTTATTATTTATTTAATATTTCTTTTATCTTCAGAATCTAAGAAAGTGGCTATTATCCAAATCCGGAGTAGATGACATTTTTAATAACTTAACGAAGATATTACTGTTTAGTCAAGTTATACTTTAAATGTCTCATACAAACCCGTTGTAAATCATTTGATCCGCCTCATATAAACGTTCAGAATGGATGAATATTTTACTGCATTTTGTTGTTTTTACATTTTACAATTTTTGTTTATTCTTCCGAATCTACTCCAACCCTTCCAAAGTAATACTTCTGACCAAAAACACGAATGCCAAGGTTTTTTTTTCAAGTTTCCCAAAACAGTTGTTAAACTCAATTTTCGAAATGTTCTTCAGTTCACGAAGAGCTCATACTGAATATATGCAGTGGGTTCAAACCTCCCAGGTTCGAACCTTCCTGGAGTGGCCCTTTTACTTTACTGAATAGCTATGGCCAAATAGCATTGTTGCGGGGCTCTGTATATGAGTATATAGGCTTTTGGTATAAGTTGCCACATATATAGGGTATTGAATACGAAATATTTTCCGCTGTAAAGTTGAAATTGGAAAGTCACCTTTCAATTTGATTACATAATCTATTTTTCGAATGACACAGTGTTGGTCATTTTTAAAGGTGTAAAAATAGAATTGAGAACCTCTAAACAAAAATCTGCTGACGCGTGTTAACACATTTGCGAAAAATCAGGTACAACTGTCACTGTTTTAATAACTGTCGAAATTCAACCTATAGATCTAGAGAAGCAGTTATTGATAAAAAAGCAATTTCGTTTTAAGTGCTTACGGTTGGGCAACTCTATGATGGGGAAACATGTGCAAATGTTACTCTGAACTCTTGTCACCCACACGATTTTAAGGCGAATTAACTTGATTTAGAAACTTTTTTAATATCGCATATGTTACATTTAACCCCTAGATTTGTCGTTTTCTTACGTTTTTCTTGAAGTTTGGACTGAAACAATACAGAAGAACTGTTGAAAACTCAAATATTCCCAGGTGTATACGACTTTGTGAAAGGAGAGGTACAATCTTGCGTTGGAATATAGAAATGTTTAATTTATTATTAAATTCGAACGATATTGAGATATTGTTACATGATATTGTTATTGTTACTTTTTGAAACGACTTCTTTATTTCCCAAATTAATTATACAATATTTTCAACTTGACATTTGCCGCAGTTTCTTTTTTTTCCGGGCTTAGATATTTAGGTAAAATATTTCCATTCAAACATTTTGATTTTTTGCCCCCCGTGGGGCACTTTATTAGTTTCATGTAAGCCTTAAAAAAGAACAAAATCAAATCAACAAATTAATCCTAAGAAAATAAAATTAAAAATTTTAAGTAACCCCCGACACAAAAAAAAACTTCAAAAAGTAAAAAAATTATTTTTTTTCTGTCGACCTTTTGACTTCATTAAAAGAACCTATTGATATTTTTAAGATGACGTCGCCGCGTCGGGGGACCGCTGAGTGAAGAAAGGTAATTAGTTATATCTACATAGGTGTAATGAAAAAAAAAAACTTATAGTTTCAAATTGTACCTACTTATGAACTTCTAATAGTTTTGTACATCAATCTATCTGACTAGGTCTACTAAGTTCCTAAAGTGTTTCGATATTGTACCACTTCTGTATGAGGAATTCGCTTGAGAGCCGCAAACGTTGAGTGATATGTGGGCACGGGGGCGGAGCGTGACAGAATGTGGCATCCCGAATGGGCAGACACATAAGGGCAGATGTCTTTGTCGGTTGTTTCTACTTCCCGAATTTTTCAGATTAAATTATTAACACTGAACACTAATTAAAAGATTGGATATGGTTGTTTCGCTACTTACTTACGTTGTTTACATAGGGTAGGTCTTTGTATAATCCATACTTTATCATTTTCAATATTCTTTTTATTTGTATTCTGGTTTTATTTTATTCACTTAGTGGATTCCCCGACGCGACGACATCATCTTAAATATATTAATAGGTTTTTTTAATGAAGTCAAAAGGCCTAGAGAAAAAAAATAATTTTTTTACTTTTTGAAGTTTTTTTTTGTGTCGGGGGTTACTTAAAATTTTTAATTTTATTTGTCAAATAAATAAATTTGTATGACAAATAACGTAGATTCTGAAAGATGAAGGGAAGCGGTTGCGTGAGGTTGCGTCAAGAAAAAGCTTGACATTTGCTAACATTCAGCACGAGATAATTTTATGATACCAAATACTGAACCGATCGCAGGAATCAGCATGGACGATATTCATATCATAAGTGTTTACGCAAAATTTAGAGTCATTTATGACACAGTTAACATCACTAATGGTTAGGATAAATATGAGTGGGCCGAGATGGCTACCTTACGAAGGTGGCGTAAATCGGATTAGAGATAGATGATCTGAAAATAACATTGGACTGAAGGTCTTCGACGTAGGATTTGATCCACAGGATAAAACCGGAAGGGTAACTTGGAACAGTGAATTTAAGAAATACATATATTTTGATGGGAAATTTTGTCGGAGGCCTTGCTGAAGTCTGTGACAACAATATCTCTTTCTTTTCCATCAAGGAGTGAGATAAACTCAATTAGGTAAGTAGTTGTCGTTTGACCTTTAAGAAACCCATGTTGATTTGGGGAGAAGATAGGCTTGCAGTGAAAAAATATTGTATCGTTGAAGATACTCTCAAAGAGTTTAAGAATACAAGAGAACTTAGCAGGAAGGCGATAGTGTAACACCTCATTACTGCCCTCTTTTCTGTGGATTGGCATAACGTAAGCATTTATTCCAAGCTGTTAAAAGATTTCCTGTGAAATTAAACTTTGAAATAAAACCGTGAGGAGTAAGAGCAGATTTTTCGTGCATTTTTTCAAAACTCTGATACGAAAGCACTCAGAACCGCACAAGTAGTCTTATTCTTAGTCAAGTATTTTTTCGATGGCTAAGACAGAAGTTATATTCATTGCATTTAGAGACGTCTAAAGTCAGTTCTGCATTTAACGAAAGTTGTCACGATCGAGTTGAAAAACGGGAAAAAAAGTTTGCAACTTTGGATCACTGGAAGAAGTATTGAAAAAAGTAGGGAGATAGTTATCTGCTTTAATTTCTGCATTTATAAAGTGGTGGAAGCTCTTGGGATAGGTGATAAGAGAAGATTGCATTCGGTTGTTGTATCAGAGGTAGAAAGATTCACATACATAGTTTTGGAAATTCCGTATAAAACTCCAGGTAATTAGAAAGCTCAGAACCAGAGCTGGATTTAAGGTAGGCCTGCCAACGTTTTTTTTCTTTTGTCGCATAGGAAACGTACATAGTTATTTGATGTAAAAGGGTGCAGATGAGGTGCAGTAGGTTTTTGGCATCTATTGGACGGATAGGATAAGGCAACTGATAACTTCGGGGTAGATTGGGGACAATTTGGTTTAGGAGAAAATTAAAATTGATTTTGCTGAACAGGTTATTTAGTTAAAGCAGTCTCTACGCATTTTCGGAGTGAAGTGCTTGTCGAGTGAAAGTGTTCACGTTAATGGTGAATAAAGGTAGAGGGGAACTAATAACTTGCGGTAATAATGCAGTTTTCGACATCATATGAGAATATCAGGTTAAGTTGTCAATTCATGTTTTTAGTGTTGTCACTGAGTTGGAGGAAACCAGAGTCGGAAAGAGAGTCGGAAGTCTATGAGGTGTCACGAGAAAGTGAGCCTCATCTTCGGATAGAATCATTGAGATCAGCGATATCATATATGGAATTTATGAAGTCGTTGGCAAGTTCATAGCAATTTGGATATTTGGGAGAAGTTGTGGCGCATCACTGCGCACGATTGTTCATTATTGCACTGCGCTATGCGCTAGAAATAAAGACTTGCATTCCTCACAAAGGAAAGAAAAGATCTTGCTATATTCTTGTTGAGAGGTACTCGCATTCCTGGCCAGACCTTTGTAGATGGAATGGAAGATCTTTCAGTAAATTCACTTGCAAGAAATCTTTTGCGACGGATGGTCGGCGACAGAGCAATTGGCAAATCCAAAGACAAGCATTATTGCAATGGAGTTAGTGCACGGTGAGGCAAAGCTGAATTTGGTTGGGAGGTCAGCGAGCTATTTTCAAAGCGAGCAAAATGTATTAGCTCGCTGCGGCTTGATTTGTTTTTCTGTTATATATTTTTTTTATATTATATTTTTTAAGGAGTTAAGAATTTAATACATTAAACACAAGACAAGGAATATCCGAACTGGTTGAAGGTTGTAAAGATCATGACATGGTTTCTTGACCACAAAAGCCCACAAACAGGATTGTGATCATCGACATCATTCTATTGAGGGTTAGGTGCTATTATTTTTCAGCTTTAAACAATTCATAACGATTATAAAGATTCACAAAACTGGGTTTTAATTATCCCCTTCCGGTGGGGTTTGGGTTGGCTTTTGTTACTTAAAAAAAGTCCCATCTTCAGGTTATTTATAAAATGTGAATTTTTTATTTTATTTATTATCAATATTAACAGCCAAAAGTCGCTATAGGAACGAAATAAAAGCTGAGGGCTGCCGACAAAAAACTTGGAGGTTTTTATTACACATTTCAAACTCGAGTCATATTTGCTTTGTTGTGTAAAAGAATGTAAGAGTGTAAGAATGTAAGAGAGTTCATTTGTATGTATGGGCACAACTTTATGTAAAAAGAAACGAAACCGACACAACCTGAAAAAAGCGAAACCAATCTTAAAGAGTACCGCTGCAAATGCTATGCTCCTGTTGTCAAATGGAAACTTATCGCAACACCACAATATTAGTTCCCTGCATTATTCATGCCGATGTCCCAAGGCTATACGAAGAACGATTCGAGGTTTACATCCATAGATTTTCAACCATGAGTGACGTGCGACCAAGCGATACCAAATTCAACGCTTTCTTCAGGGTAATCATTTCTGTCACTTCCTCTCCTTACAGACACATGAAGGAGAATACGATTTCTCCTGCGAGTAGGGTATCTTGCATCTTGAAAGAGTCTTCTTGCATATGTACACAAGAATAGGTTGTGCTAGTTTTGGTAGTAACTCCAGCGATGTCGTTGGAGTATACATATGTATATGAGGAAGTTGTTATATATGAATATGTTATATAAGTATATGTATGTATTTTTTTACGTTTTATAAGCTCCTTCAATTCGTTTGGGTATGCAATCGCTATAATTTTTCGAGACAAAGCTGAAATAAAAGTAAATATAAAAAGAATTCACCTTCGTAAAACAGTAGTTCTCTTTCCTCTTATGGAGCTGTTAACGACCTAGCATCATGCATACCTTCCTTTCGGTTTGATATACCAGCACATTATATATGTACTGGTAGATGCTCGCTGAAGAGTTTATGGATATGCACCTGATCAAGCAGAATTTTCTGGAAAGTTGGATTCTATGTCTAAGACTATGGATGGTTGTTTAGTGATTGGTGAAGACAAATTGAAATTGTTGTGCACTAGAGGTAAGCTGAGTCAAGTTAACAAAGTTCCCTCATCAATAATACGAGTACGTTCTACAATGCATATAAAAAATTCTATGTAATACATCACCAACATATAAAATAAATACACAGATGGGGCATTCAACTTGAAACGGGTAACGAAAATTTTTTTTTTTTTTGAATTTCGTAATATTCGGTATAATGTATGAATGAAAATGATTTTCGGGACTTTACTGTGGGGTTATAACATTCTAAAAATTGACGTAAAGATTTTTTTTGGAATCAAATAATTTTACAATAGAATAAACAATCCAACATCTTCAAAATAATATATGTACATATTTTCATACTAATCAAATTGGGGATAATTTAAAATACAGAGTGAACTCAAAGTTTAAGTGCACACTGATAAATAATTGCGAAATCGATCACACTCTTAAGGTTAAAGATTTGGGAAATATAGTAGAACACTTATGTACCATAAAGGTGCAGAGTCGCTAAATTTCTCTGATAATGTAACATTCCATATGATGGATTTTTAACCTAGTTCATTGAAGGCAATGATAAGTAGTAGGACTTCGACCACGTATGCGGGTTTTAATTGGGAACTCGTCGTGTGCGGTCTTAATGAAATGTCAAAGAATAAGTTGACTTTTTGAATTCCATGTGCTAAGTACATGCGATTTTGAATTTTTGTTTTTTTGTCATGCTAATACAAATGTCGCCTAACATATATATGTTGACATTGTCAGCCAGTGTGGATATCGAGGCTTTTTTTTAGATATAAGGCTAGATGTATTTTGGCTTGGGCGAGAATTTTTGCTGTTACAAAATAATGAATCTCAGAGTTTGTACTAAACTATCTGTATAAAATAGAATCAAGTCCTCCAACGTGCTGTGGCATTTGACGAGTACGTTCTGAGCAAACAAAAACTGTATAAGTAGCTGCTAGGTCTTTACAGAAGGCTGAGAAGGTGTTAATGACGATGCCCGCTCTGGATGCCCTAGAACGTCAACAAATGGACTGAAACGTTGAAGCAATCGTGAAAAGCTAAGTTTTCAGATAAGTTGCTGAGGATGTTGGCATATCGATTAGCTCATGCCATGAATTTTGTCAAATATTTTGGGCATTGCTTAAACAATACTGTAATCATGCCTTAGCGACAGTATTGGCCATACATGGTCACCTGCGATTTTTTCTCTTCCCAAAACTGAAAACAGCCATGAAAGAAGGGAGATTTCCCACGATTGATGAAATAAAGACCACATCGCTGGAAGAGCTCAAAACTATACTAAGAAACGCATGTCAAAACAGTTTTGAGAATTGGAAAAAGCTCTGGCATTATACTCGTAACTAAGGAAGATTATTGATGAATCGATAAATTTATTTTTTTTCGAAAAAAATAAAAAAATCGCCATATTTTAACGAACGTCGTAGGGGTACTGATAAACCGCTTTTAGTTTTCTACCTGATTGAACTTAAAATCCTTTAAAACCTGATATGTTGCGGAGTTTTACACAGTCAAATTTAATTTGTTCTGTAATGCGACGGACGGTATGAAGCATAAAAACAAACAGCAATACAAAATACCACCCTCGAGGTACTGTAACTCCTGAAGATTCATACTGCTGATAGCATAAGTGCTTTATCGACCGACAAAAAAGAAAAAGGATTTTGAAAACACTCAAAGGAAGGTGGAAATTCCCTTTTCAAGGTGACTGTTACAGTTATACCAAAAATAAATTAAGGAATAAATGATTCTTCAAGAACTTGTGAGAGTAACTCCAACTATCTAAATGTTTGCGATCTTCGAAGGCAAGTTAAACAGTGAACAGTTTTCTCATCATCTTATATTAAAATATCCTGCAATTAACATTGCAATTCAAGTTCAGTTTAAAGTAGAATGGTCTGGACCGGGAGACAACTGATTTCGACTAATCGACAACTTATTGTGATATCGCAGTATCAAAAATTTACTGTGCAAATAAAGGGTCCGCCATCTAACGTTTTTTTTTCAAGTAGTGCTTATTTCGTGAATGGTAACACTTAACTCATGTCTGATTTGACAGATAATTAGTTTTATCCTTCCGCTGAACGAATATGGTTGTGTATACGCTTGAACAACGCTGGGAAATATTGCGACATTACTTTGAAAATCATGGTAATGTTGCAGAATGTGTGCGAAAATTGCGTACGGATTTTGGAAGAAGAGAAGCACCGTCAGCTCCGTATGTTCGTTATCTTGTGAAAAAAGTGAAAGAAACTGGCATCCTCATCAATAAACCAAAGCGTTAAAAGCCAAAAACAGTGCGTACACCCGAGAATATTGCTGGTGCGGCAGAAAGTGTGCGTGCAGCGCCATCAACATCAATTCACCGTCGTTCTCAACAATTGAACATTTCGGAGACATCATTGAGACGAATTTTGCATAAAGACCTTGGTATGACGCCATACAAAGTCCAATTGGTTCAGGAGTTGAAGCCAACTGGCCATCCAATGCGTTTTCGCTTCGCTAAGTGGGCCTGCGATCGACTTACAGAAGATGCCAATTTTGCCAAAAAAATCATCTTTTCAGATGAAGCTCATTTTGATCTTGGCGGGTATGTAAACAAGCAAAATTGTCGCATTTGGGGCACAGAAAACCCGCACGCATACATTGAAAAGCCGGTGCACCCAAAACGAGCCACTGTTTGGTGCGAATTTTGGTCCAGAGGCATAATTGGGCCATTTTTCTTCGAAAATGAGCAAGGAGTGGCCGTCACAGTCAATGGCGATCGTTATCGGGCCATGTTGAACGAATTTTTGTTCACAAAAATTGAAGAGGAGGATATTGGCAACATTTGGTTTCAACAGGACGGCGCTACGTGCCACACAGCCGAAGCTACACTCGATGTTTTGCGCCCTGTTTTTGAAGATCGCATTATCAGCCGCAGAGCTGATGTCGTTTGGCCACCTCGGAGCTGCGATTTGACACCGTTGGACTATTATTTGTGGGGTGCCGTCAAAGATAAGTGTTACGCCGACAAGCCAGAGACAATTGACGCTTTAAAGGACAATATTCGTGAAGCCATTGGTGAAATACAGCTGCACACAATCGATAATGTGCTTAAAAATTGGACCGATCGTGTAGGCTACTGCATGGCCAGCCGAGGCAGCCATTTGAATGAAATTATTTTCCATTATTAACCGGAAGGATTGTACTTTCAAATCAAAAAAGAAATTTGAGAAAATATTCAGTAGTTTTTTTTATAGCATTTTCAAAAAAAAAAAATTATTTGGCGGACCCGTTAGCTCTCAACACCATAAAACTGCCTATTGTATTCTTACAGGCATTTCTAAATGCGTTAATTGTCAGGGAAGTCACAAATCTACTGACATTAACTGTTCCCGAAGTGCAAAATACCTCGAGACAAGAGATGAAACATACATATCAACAGAAGCCCAGCAATGACACACGCCCAGAACCGTCAACATCCCCAACCGTTATCCAGGCTTGTGCACCTCAAAATGCAAGTGGCAACCAAAATGCTGGCGTAAATGAAAGTGATATTTTTACTCAAACAAGTGAGGAAATTTAATACTGGACATCATTGGGAGATACCCAATAAGCTTGCTCTATCTAAATGGATCAACAAAAGTAATCGCCACAAATAAGCTTGCTCTATCTAAATGGATCAACAAAAGTAATCGCCACAGATCGTCTTGATCATAACGAACTCACCAGAAATCGTTACCCATCCTATTGCAATTGATGCTTGGATTTCAGACCATATTCCAATAAACTGTGATATCCCAAGTTCAGAAACAATGTATTATATATACATACAAAAGAAAATTAACCATTTGTTATCTGGCAAAGATCGCGACACATGATCCCACAAACATGTTCCGAAACGCGACAATCGACGCACTGGAAAGGCAGAAAAGTTGGCTCGTGTGAAGGTTCAAACTCTTCCACAGGCGGCCTGCCTATAGGCAAAACAATAAGGTCACTAATTACTTTAGATTTACGGGTGTTGATTATATACCTATTTTTACTGAAGTGAGCCAATTTGACATGACACAACAAAATCGAAGCTTTTTGCAAAAAAAAAAAAGTTACAACTAAATTGAAATAAAAGATTTATTATTAAAAACTACATTGAAAACATTTTTTGCATATAAACTCTGCTTTTGACATACATTTTTCGCAAACAATTTTATTGCATTTAGCACAAAAGTTCTTACATCTATTTTTTTTTTTTTTTTTTTTTTTTTTTTGCATTTTGTTTTTATTTATTTTTCTATATCTAACTTATTATAGACAAAAATGCTTAAGCCTAACTTAACTATCTCAACTAATTATAATTACCTTACTGGCCCTCTGCGGGCACTCTAAAGTAGACAGGACGTTCTTAAAACTATGTCTTTCGACTTAATTAATAACTTAATTAGAATAAATGAAAAATAAAAGCTAAGAAAATTTAAGAAAAGCAAAAACTTAGCAACTGATGAAGAATTTTGGATTTTATGTAAAACTTACAACTAACTTAACCTACCTTAACTACAATACACGTAGAACATATGATGTATACATAATATACATTTACTAAATTACATTTTTTTTTTTTTTGGAATTAAATTTTATTATTTTTTTTTTTACATCTATTTTTCTTTTATAATGCTTGAACTTGACAAGTGAATTTTCGACATGGGAATGGAAGTGTTCTCGACATCGTCTCTATAGTTTTCTCTTAGCTCTTCAGTTAATTGGAAAATACAACCCTTTCTTGAAATTATTACTTGGGTGATCTCTTTATATAGAATCTAAGCATTGATTGCTGCACAATCTAGGATGCTATACCAAATATGTAGAGGCCATCTGCAAGAGCCTGCTTTAACGCTATATTTTCTGGCCATTGGTGCAATTATAAAATGCTACACTTTCCGGAATGAATTTTTTATTTTTTTCAATTATTATATTTTCAAGTTTTGAGCTTAGTAGTATAATTTTTTTCATTAGGCTTGCTTTTGTAAATGGTTAGAGTACAATTCTCAGATTTATAACGTTTTGCTAAAAACCTTTTCATTTTATCTTTCTTAGATCTCGCAATTTTTGGGTACCCTTCGGTTTGGACGTATAGTGGTAACCGAAGCAGTTTTCTTTGCAAGTGAAATGCTTGTAAGAAAAATAGTCTGTTGTGATATTTCGTCCACAACTTAAATATGGCTCTGGAAGCTTAGTTACTACAAATTCGCTCAGGGAATGCTCGATTCGTGAGTTTCATCCTTGCCTAAGTATGAAAAACCATTTACAAGACACTTGCTTCTAACATCGGATGCCAGCCAAAATTTTATGCCAAATTTATCAAGCTTATTTGGCATGTTTTGTGTAAATCGGCATTTAGCCTTAGTTGGGAACAATTGCTCATTAATTGTAAGGTTTGCATGAGGTTTGTAACAAGCCTGACTATTTTCAATAAATTTATCCCATATATTTGAATTTTAATTTGTCAGTTTTCAATCTTTCACTGGGTTCATTTTTTTTATCAAAACACATGAACCGCGCTTTTCTTTAGAATTCTGATAATAACTATCTTTATGTAAGCCATAAGTTTCACGTACTTAAAGCAATTAACGGTTAAATCATTTTATGAGTCAATCTGGTCATATCCGTAAAAAAAGGTATACCGCATTCGAATATGCTAAATGAGGGGGTCGGCAGATGAGAGTAACCTATATTTATATATATTTCATTACGTAACTAAAAACTAAAAAAGTCAAATTGGCACAGTCTGTAAATCTAGTGTTAAAGATCTCCAACAGTTATTCAATCACATAATATCTGTATGTTTTCATTGGAATTTCATCACATCTACCTTCGAAATGATATCGATCATTGGCGATTTGAGAATCTTGATCTTCTCCACAATATCTATGAGTAATTGAAAAAGTCCGCCGGAACCGACAGTATATCCAATGTTGTGCTCAGGCATATCCATGTTGTGCTAGATCCACCAGTGACTGTAAAGATGTACGAGTACACCATTCTGCTTAATATTCAGTGCAATGGTGGACAGCGGTGTTGCAACCAATCCCCAAAAGGAGTAAAGACGCCTGCAATCAGGCAAATCCCCGGTCAATAACACTCCTTTTGAGTGAGTATTAGCAAGGTCGTTGAGAAGGGGTCTATAGAGTCTGTATAAGTTGGCTGAGGCCAAAATTATCATACCGGATAAACAATTCGTTTTCACAGGGGGACTTGATCCTATTCACGCCGCGTGGCATGATATAAATTGAAACAAATGAAAAATCTTTCGACGCCATAATTTAAGAAGGCTTATATTACAAGCTTAGCTGGCTGGGACAGTGGGTTATGAAAATTGCCAACGTGACTCCTACCAAAATATTTGAAATCTAAAATGGGCTGCATCAGTACGATGAATACGCCGATCCTTTTTAGAATTTAGCCGAGTGTTCTGATAGGCTTCCTGCACGCAAACGATCTAATTGCGTTCAGATCAGGTCCAACGATCGACGTCATGGTTACTCAGCGTGACTTCAAAAAAATTCAGCAGTATTGTGAAAACTGAAAAGTCAAGTTGAACCTCTAGAAATCAAAATCTATTGTTTTTAGAACTCCTTTATCTGGGATCTTGAGGAAAACTAGAAAAAATTGGCGCAGGTTCTTAATTTTTGGACCGGGCATGACCAGTATCTATCTGTCTATCTAATGTTGTTCTGGCTAATTCCCAGGGCGCCTTCGCTCTAACAAGATATCTATTTCATAAAAGTCAACTTGATTCCAGGATGAAGGCATTCTGCTACTTGGTCTTAATCAGACCATTGATCACAAATTGTCTCAGCTTACATAGAAAACCCAAATCTGACTGCATAAAATTTGACCTAACTATACAATACGATTAGGATTTTATGGGCAAACGATTTTATTATGAGACTGATATTATGAAACTGAACACCCAAATCTGAGTGCATAAAATTTGTCCTAACTATACAATACGACTAGGATTTTATGGGCAAACGATTTTATTATGAAACTGATTTGTAGTCGCGATGCAAGTCAATAACCTGATCTCTTGTATTACTATCGCATCTACTTATACCACGACTTATACCGCAGAAGCATTCCTCTATTTGGATCAATTTGAGCTGTTCCAGGATAGATTAGCTGTTCCGGTAATCTTCCACGTAGCCCGCAATTGCACGACATGATGTCGCGCTTCAACAACCCAAACGCCTCAGTTTCTTCTTTTAAACATCTATAAAATCCAAATTACATATTAATTAAAGCCTCTAGGCCATATATGACGTTACCGATTCATTAAATTGATGTTAGTTCCCCAAAAACAATGTGTCATAAATTTGGAGCTTTTGATGAAACACATTTGTGGAGTATGTAAATAAACAACATTTTAACATCTGGGTGCCAGAAAATCCACTTGAGATTCACGAAAAATCAATGCACCCCAAAAAATACACTGTCTAGGGGGAATTGTGGGTTGGTGGCATTATTTTCCCAAACTTTTTTGAGGATGAAGTGGCAGAGGTGTTGATAGTAAATGGAAAGCGTTTTCGTAGCATATCTTTTTTTCCATAAGTAAAAAGAATGGCATTACTGCCCCCACAAGTCGACAAACAAATAATGAATGCATTCCAATTTTGAAGATCGTATTAAATGGGCTAGTGGAAACCTCAATTGGCCTCCGTGATAAGACAATTTTAATTATATTATTTCGGAAAACTTGTTCCGTTGGGGTCACTTCATGACCAAAAACGACTTTAGTGCTTAATATCTCTTATAATATTCATTTGATTTCAATTTCCTTTCTAGTCAGTGCATGAATTTAAGAATATTTTTGAAAAATAAAATCGGGTTGATTACAGTTACGTCCAATATGCGATTTAAAGTTTGTGTACGCACGTGTTACGTTTCGGATCATTTATGACCCAGGCACTAAAAATTTATTACAGCTGCGTTTTTGGTTCTATTTATTTGCTCAAATAACAGTATATTTTTTTGTGAAAGTACCGTATATTTGTAAGAATTTATTTTTTTTCTGTTGGAAAAGCCACGAGAGCCGTGGCGCAGTAGGTAGTGTGTCGGCCTCTGACGCACGATGAGCGAGTTCGGATCCCGATAACACCAACGTCATCGAATGTTCATTACGCGGCTTCTCTCCTCGGCGGGGAACTGGCAAAACCCCCCCCCCGTAGTACACTTGCCTCGAAAAAGCTTCTCGACTCTCGCCGTTCGGAATCGGCAAAACTGTAGGTCCCGTTAACTTGTGTGAAAAACAAATCGCACACAACATAAGTGAATGAGAGAAGCTAGGCTCTGGCTCTCCATGAACTGTAACGCCATCTAAGAAGAAGAAGAAGTGTCTTTATTTCGGATTGTTGTGTGTTGTGTTTGACGGGATAGTTCGTTTTTCAAATAGTTGACATTGAAATAAAAAAAAACAAAGGAATTATAACTGAAGAAAGGGAAATGAGAGTAATTTGTCTTGTTTTTTTTTATAATCAACATAGTTTTCAAAGAATCGCTATGTTGGTGAACAAGAAATAGAAGCTCTTCTTAGTTGACCTGGGGAGAATGATGATGATTTTCAAGATGTGAAAGTTGTGATGTAGAGGTGGAAGGTGAAATTGCTTCCGAAGATGATATATGTAAGTAGAGATTTAGAAGATCTGATAGTTACATCTGACAACAGAACTGAATATTGGAATAAGGATCGGAATATAAAGTGGACATCAACACCTCTTGGAAATCAATTGGCACGGATATCTATAGAAAATTCATCAACGAGCAGGTGTCACTTCTTCTCGCATTTCGCAATATTGGGAATGCTTTTGATATGTGTATGACTCCTCGTATAAAGAGAGATGTTATCTACTTTACAAATATGCATAGAGTCAGAGTATCAGACCGTTTTCAGATGATAGGCGAAGTTGAGTTGGACGCATATTTAGGAGTTTTGTTGCTTACTGGTACGTTATATCCACTTAGCATTCACACATGCCTCTCTAATTTATTACTCTTATTGTGTAGGTGTTTATCGTTCATATGATGTAAGCATGAAATACTTGTGGGATGAAAATCACGGTCGCCCAATGCTAAGAGATGTTATGTCCCTTGAATACTTTTTCAAAATCTCACGAATGCTTGCTTTCGATGACAGATTAAGCCGAAGATCAGAAGTTCGAGGAGAATAGCTTGCACCCATCCGTGAATTATATGAAAAGTGGGCCCAGAATCTAAATTTGCTGTACGTGCCAAAGGAAAACGTGATTGTAGATGAACGACTGATTCCCTTCCGTGGTAGGTGTCCCTTCAAAGTTGACATGCCCAGTAAACCAGGTAAATACGGAATAAAGGCATGGATAGCTGCTGATTCTGCGACTTCCTTTTGTCTAAATTTTCAAATTTATCTTGGACGAATTGGAGGTGCATCGGAAAGAAATCAGGGAGAACGAGTCGTTCTGCACTCCGACTAAGGGAGGCGTTGACACCATGGACCAGTTAGTACGTACATATTCATGGACAAACTAACCGGTGGCCAGTAGCTCTATTTGCCAATTTTATAGACATTTCTTCACCCGAACTGGAATCAAAACAAATTGTTCAAGCGTAGAATCGCAGAATTTTTTTTACATGAGCAAGAACAACACTTGGTTCGGCCGTGTATTTTTCGACGGAATCGTCTTCTAAGAGCTGAAGCTTCTGCATCGATCGTTCGCAATACTCAAACTAATAGTATTGCGTTAGCATCAACATCATTACCACCCGTTAAAAAACTTAAGACAAGTAACCGTAAGCGCTGCAAGTTTTGTCCTCCGAGCAAAGAGAAAAAGACCTTCACCAGTTGCACAGTTTGCAACAAACCAGTGTGTCCCACCCATCGGCATACAGTTACAACAACATATTGCCAAGAACACGGTCCAAATTAATAATTTGTATCCATCGTTCTTTCTTGTTCCTTTTTTCGTAGTTATTTTATAAAAATATATTCAAAATAAAATTTGGTCATTTATGACCCAAACATGGCAGAACAGAAGGGTTAATAGAGATGTGTCTAATCTGACACAGTATAAATCTGAAATGCCTCAAAGTACTAGTCACTGCACAGATTTTCTTCAACTAACGGAACGTGAAGCCGCTTTTTATGCTGAAAATCAGGGTAAATTGCAAGCAATCATTTTCATACGAAAAGGAAAAGCTTGTTTTAGGGTAGATGGTAGACGGCAAACTGACATTTCCGGAATATACATGTATGAAAGAATGTTATTAAAGTAAATAAATGCTGGAATGAAAATGCTTTATCCATTTATTTATTGCACTCATTACTATTCAAATGAAATAAAATAATATTCATAATTATTATTATATTCATATGTATGTAATATTCCTAGCAAAAGAATTAGGATATACAATATCAGGAAACGCTGACAAATATCACGTTGAGAACTCATAGGTTTTGCAAAACAAAGTCCAAAAAATTATGCTTAACTTGCTATTAGAGTATCATATCTTTAACTTGAACGCTGTTATGTCCACTAGAATTTCAAAAATGGCAAACAAGTTTATACATGCTAGCGCCCTTGCTGACCTCCCCCTAGTTAATTACCTAATAATATACATATATATATATTTACTTATTAATTTATTCACTTATTATATATTTATTTATTATTTGTTTATTTATCAAATCTTTCATATTTATGATGTGCTATGAAATTATTGTAGAACTTAATTGCCGGATTCATAAATGTAATAGGTAGCTATATAAGCATCATACAATCATATCAAGGATCATGTAATTCAAACGCTCGGTTTTATGGCTGCACAATTAATTCGATCTGACCTCGAATACCCATGACGTACCTAATTTTAATGTTGTCGTATTAAGCTAACTTCCAAATGCACATGTTTCCCATTCTCTATCATAATGGGGAAAATAATGAGCAATACACAAATTCCTTCCAAATATGAAATTATTGAAGCCCACTTATCAGGCGAATATATTGTTTAATATTCAAACATAAGAAAAAAAAACATAAAACATATAAAATACAACTGGTATTTGGGGATAAAAAAAAGTTCAAAATGCGAAAACTTAACCAATAAAAAAAATTGGAAAACATTCCCTTCTTTTTTGTCCCAGATTGTAGGATGCATGTGATACATCTCAAAAATATTTTACACAAAATCAGGAAATCAAATACCCATTTATCATATCAACTACTACTGTTTCTGGGTTCAAATTTTTTATAGGGGAATTCGCTCAATGATTTATGAGCAAAACTTGGTCGTTTTTTTTTTGTTTTGTTTTTTAATATATCATTTGTGTGGAAAAAATATGTTGATGGATAACTAAGTAAAAAATTGCTTTTATTAAATTTATGACATTGTCCTCATAATGCTTTCACTATAACCTATTAACCATTATTAACATACATGTAGACATGTTAATCGATATTTCGTATTCGATGTCCTTTTTTGCTTTTTAAAGTCTTGGTTTTTTTTTTACAACAAAAACGCTGAAAGTCTTACTAATCGAAATGAAGGAAAAAGCGATTTGATCCGAATACTCGCATACCTTGGTTCAGTATTCATTTTTCAACGTCGTTTCACAGTCCTCTGTTAAACGTCGAAAATTATTCTTCCAAAACGAACGAAATTGCGAAAACGTCGAATTTGATAGCGCAATTACGCCCGCCCATCCGTGCTGTATAACAGCCAACAAGAGGACAAAAGTCATCGTCAAAAAGCAATTAAGCACCCTTGTTAAAGGACAATGTCACTTTGGTTCGCTACAATAAGCGAAATCCATTGATGTAACCTGGGCTCTTGTGCAATCAAGTTCGTCTGTGTTCGTTTTCCCAATTTCGTTCGACGCATGTAAAAGTGTTGACGGTGTTAGGTAACAGGAACATATCCTCAATATGTTTTCGAAGGATAATAAAGACCTTAAACAACTTAAGTTTACCCTCGGGTAGTAATTCTTCTCAACAGATGGATGAATAACAAATTTAATTCCCCAATGAAGACAGCAGGGGCAATTTTATTCACATGAATAAACTAAAGCGACATAAAAGCGCCGCATTGCTTCTTAAGACGAATTGCTTATTTGAAGTTTCAAAGTCTAAACTTAGACCTGAATATGTGCCGGAGGTATGCTAGAGGTATATGGGTAAAATTATACATGTGTACAGGTTCATGCACATATAATAGATTACTACGAACACTACTGCTTGAATTGTGTTGTGAGAGAGAAACTCTTAATAAAACAAAAGTAATTTAAAAGTTTGTTTGCGCTTGTACCTTCCTAAGTTTTATATACGAGTCGTGTATACATGCGATTGACTTACTTAGTGCTTGATACTATTGTAGTGCCAGAAGGGTTCAGCACACATTACGTCATTAAGTTAGAATAGTCGCGAATGTTTTCCACGTCACGCGATTTCCAACAGCTTTAATAATGTTTTCGTATTAACTTATGTTACGATATTTCTACTTCCGAACATGGTTTAGTGCATACAGCTAAAAATAATACGAGTAGTGTATTTACATTATAATTCAATATTGGCATAACCAACTTTGACTAGAGAGAATGTAGATCTCCAGAAGGTGAACTCGGAAGTAGATTTAATTTTAGCCATTGCGCCCAAGATCAATTAATTTTACTTAATGTGAAATATTTTGTTTTCCTTTTTATTATTAATATTATATACTTACGTTCGAGATAACAAATGCTTAAGTCTAATTTAAACAAAATTAAATTATACATATTTGCATGTCTTACTGACTGTATTCACACTAAACTTAACTATATTTCTTATTCATTAAATCCTTTCGGCCTAAACTTAGCATTTGCCTTGTTAGGAAAAGTTCCGAATAAATTACTCTCATTACCTTTCTCTTATATACATATAGTACAACATTTATAACTTATTCCAGGAAAAGTTACTTAAATATAAGTAAATTAGGCAGCACTCGAAGGCTGATCACGTAATGTAAGGTGATTTCTTAGCTGTCTATTTTTTTAGCTTTATATGTTTGACAACTCAAGTAAGATTGTGACATGTAAATACCGCCTTCAAATGGTCCTATTTTGTTATCAAAATTCGTACTCTGAAAAAAAATTGTTTGGCCCACTTCGACCATTTCACGATCGTCATAATTTCACACCAACTTCACGCTTTTAGACATCAACCAGTTTAATAAACACCGTAAATATTCGTTCGTCACCATTCCTAGTAATTGGGATTGTGTTACTCGACTACATGGAAGATTTTACCCATCTTGGTCGAAACCCTTACAAATTATAGCTCGTGTGAGAGCTGATGCCGAACGACCTGCCACAAAGTCGAATTTTTGGTGAGTGGGTCTTCGAAAAGCAGGAGGAAGGTCCGATTTTTTATCCGAAAATTGTCTTCAACGACGAAACTCATTCCTTATTGAATGGGTAAAAACTACCACTATTGGTCTGATTGGCAACCTAAGGCAATATACTTGTAAGAGCTGTCAATGCACTGTACTGTTTGTTGCAGTTTAAGGTCTAGCGGAATTATTAACCCGTATTTTTTCAAAAATGACTGTGCGAGTAACGTTACCGTAAATGGTCCGCTATCGTTCAACGATTTCTAACTTTTTTCTACCCAAAATGCACGAGCTGAATCTGGTCGACATGTGATTCCAGCAAGATGGCGCTACATGCCACATAGCTTGTGAATCGATAGACAAATAAGAAATGATTTCGGTGAGCAATTTAACACTAGTTTTGGACCGGTGAACTATCCGGGTAGATCGTGCAATTTGACGCCTTTACACTTTTTAGCGAGATATCAGCCAAGCCAGTAAGCTCGAAAAGTAAATCTATTGAACTTTCTCAGTCCTGTTATTGACGCTGAGTTCAAGGTCCATTAACTTTTGAACTGTTTGCATACTTTCCTGTGTTCCGCTGCTGTAAATTGGAATTCGGTTTTTAATTTGGACGATGATTAGGATGTGGTCTGAATCGCTCCTCTGTAGTATGTTGGTATGGTGTCTTTTTTCTATCAGAAAATTATAGTCTTACATATTCACTTGTGTTTGAATGTCCTAGTTTTTACGATCATGTTGTTTTGAGCTGGCGAAACTAATTGTCCTAAGACCATTATCGTTTGACGAGACATAGACTATCTTCTCCTATTATATCCTGTATATTTCTTCTTTTCCTATTTTCGCGAATGAATCCCCGAGTAATATTTTCACATTGATGGATGAGAGATTGTCAAATATTTCATCGATTGTTTCGTAAAACGCATCCTTTACCTCTTCGCCTTTATCTTCCGCAGGAAAGATAAATACTAACAGTATGTTAAGAAGTATGTACATGTATATTCAGTCGTTGTGAAGCACTACGTAATTACGTTTTGCACAGTTTGGTTGCTGATAAGGAATTCTGTTCCAAGGTTATGAATATCCGCCACTCTTAACAATTTTTTTCCTTTGAATGTCGAATATCTTGGACCATATCGTACGTGATATCCAATTTATACTCCTCACTTATTTCGTTGAGTACTGTTTGGAAAACACCCGGTCTGTACGTTGAACGAGCCTATACTTATTTTTTTGCATATGATGGGTTAGTCCCCATCCCGGAATATGGTTTACCTTCGAAATATTTTACCCATAGAAGAACAGCCATATGGCCTCTATCAGAACAGCATGGAAGGCCTCTATCAGGAGTTGGACGAAATATCGTCTTCCGTGTCTGACAGGAACCAGGCTACCCAGGAGCTTCGACAAAGCAATTTCAACAAAGGAGCAAATATCTTTAAGATAGCCGCCCAGAGAAGAAGAAATGTTCAGGAGATTCGTTTCCCAAAGTTTATTAACAATGCTGAAGGCCAACTCCTTGTGGAAGACGAAAAAATTCTCCACAGATGGCGACAGTATTGCGAGGAACTTCTGAACGAACAGTTTCCCCGAGTGTACTTTCCAAGAGCCGCCCCGAATCATGCCGAAATATCCGACATCACAGTCGAAGAAGTTCGGTACGCGGTTAAAAACTCCAAGAAAAGAAAAGCTGTTGGGCCGGACGGGATACCCTCTGAGTTCTGGAAAAAGATGGGAGACATCGGGTCTAGATGGCTCATGGTTCTTATCTCCAAACTTATGAGAGGCGACACTATGCCTAATCAATGGAGGGAAAGCTATCTTCTTCCATTGCACAAAGGAAAGGGTGATACGCGAAATTGTGATAACTACCGTTCTGTCAAGCTGATGTCGCACACCATGAAGATCGCTGAACGGGTATTAGATAGCCGACTGCGGAAAATAATACGACTATCTGATGACCAGTGCGGGTTTGTCTCGGGTAAATCAACAACAGATGCAATCCAAAGTATAAGGGTCATGATGGAAAAGCATCGTGGACTTGCATATGGCGTTGGTTGATTTCGAGAAGGCCTTTGACCGGCAACCAAGAGATCTTTTATGGGTAGCACTAAGCCAAAAAGGAGTTCCAGAAACCTACGTGCGAGTGATCATGGACATGTACAAGAGAGGAACGACAAAAGTAAGATGCACCGCAGGAGTCACCGAAGAGTTCGCAATCAAAGTCGGTGTACACCAAGGGAGCGTCCTCAGCCCACTGCTCTTTATAGCAGTCCTTGATTGCTTGCTTGAAGGAAACGTGACGGACCCCAATGTGCACCAGCTATTCTTTGCTGACGATGGAGCCATTATAAGTGATGATCAGGCGTCCCTACAACGAGCACTTGATGTGTGGGTGGACATTTTTGAGGGACACGGGTATCGTATTAGTTCAAAGAAGACAGAGTATCTGTGCTGCCCGTTCTCTGACCCTCATCATCCTATTCCAGACATTTACTTGAATGGAAGAGTGCTTCCCAAGTGTGAAAAGTTTAAATATCTGGGATCTATGATTAATAAAGAAGCAACTTGTGATGGGTGGATGAAGTGGCGGGAAAACTCCGCCATCTTCTGTGATCGAAAAATGCCCCCTAAGCTGAAAGGAAGGCTCTATACTTTAGTTGTACGTCCGGCGCTCACATACGGTTCACAATGCTGGACAATGCACAAAAAGTATGAGAGCAACTTAACGGCAGCTGAGATGAAGATGCTTCGCATGACAGCGGGAGTAACAAAGCGTGACAGAATTAGAAGTTCAAAGATCCGAGGAAGCCTCCACGTAAAAGAAATCATCACAAGAAAGATAGAGCGCGACCGACTCAGTTGGTATTGCCATGTTCAAAGGAGAGATCTTTTGAACCCCGTCCAAAAGGCGATATCAATCAACGTTCCAATTTCAACACGCAAAAAAGGCAGGCCGAAAAACAATAGGTGCAAACAAATGCAAAGACACCAGCATTTGATTGGCCTCAGCGATGAAGTAATCCCAAACTGGGAAGCCTGCCGCTACTTTCTGAGGTCAAACCGGCGGACCTCACAAGCGGACCAGTAGGAATGCAGTTAAGTGGGAAGGTTATGGTCCTACACTTCTGACCATAACGACGCCGGAAAAAAGGAAAAGAAGAAGAACAGCCATATTTACCGTCAATTGTGTCAACGGTTTTTGATGCTATTTTAAGTGTGAAGTTGTAAGGGTGTGTTGTTTTAGTGATGTAGCGTAGTGTAAATTTCATAGCTATGCACCTCCCTTTATCATTTTTTTTAAAGGCGAAGATCCATTAGGAGTTCTATTGCGTCTTAACCCCCTAACGGGTAAGACCGTCTCAAGACTGTCTTTAGTTGTTTGCCTCCAATGTCAAACTTAATAGTTGTTCTTGCTTAAAATAACGGTTACTTGGTTTTGTTTACTATTCTACGCAATGTGAAATATTTACCGTTTCATTTCGACCACGCGTTTGAGTACGGTCATTAGTTGAACACGGAAATTCATTAAATTAACATCGGAAATCATTTTTTTTCAATTTGTTGATTTTGATTTGTCAAAACATTTCTTAAAATTAATAAAAAAATACTCATAATTTTACAGTAAGTAGATTATATAATATATTTATATTTATTAACAAAATTGAAGTGATAAATCAAAGGTATGTGTCTTTTGGAAACAAAAAAAATGGAAGACCGTCTCTAGACTTGCCGGTTTACGCGTAAAAAAATGTACGCTTTAGTTTAGTTCTTGTGTTCTGTTTCTATTATTTAAAACCATTATTGTCCAACCGATATATGCATATTTTGTAGATTAATTAAATTCTAGACCATTTAATGCATCTTCGAAGACAATATCAGAAAAAAAAATTAATTTGGAAAAATTGACTGATGATCAATTGGCTGAATTTATCAATTCAGTAGAAAGTGATGATGATGCTTACAGCAGCGACGACACAATTTATGATCCTGATTACGTTGTTGACAGCATTGAGCCAGAGAATCTAACTCAAGTTACGCAGAATGATGCACAAATAATTGAAGAATGTATCCAGCAAATGAACGAAGCTGAGACAACAGATGCATTTGCAAAAGCTATGCACTTAAATTTAAGTGAAATCGACAATCCAGCAACTTCAACTTTTATTTTTGATACTTCAGAACTGCAGGCATCTACTTCGTCTGCCATTCAAAACTCCCGCTTCAAAGTTTTAAAACGGCCACGATCGCCCTTGACAACATTTGAGGCTACTGGGGGCAACAATGTGCCTACACGTTAATGAAGTTGGTGATGCATCACTTCCATTAACTGTCAAAAACCTGGACACGCCAATGGAAATCTTTAATTGGTTTTTTACCGAAGAAATAATTGAACTGCAGAGACAAATCGGTGCGCTTTGAAGGAAAACATAAATTCTGGTTTTAAAACCAGAAATAAAAAATTATATAGGAATATTGATTTACATGTCGCTTTACCGTTATCCTTACATGGAAAGCTACTGGGGCAAAAATGCTTTCCCACCTATTCAAAAATGTACGTCGTTAAAACGATTTACAGCAATAAAGAATTATTTATGTTTTCAAGATGAATCCCAACGAATAAAAAAAGGTGAACCTGGCTACGACCCTGTGTTTCGAATCCGTACTCTAGGCAACAAAGTCAACGAGAGGTTCGATTCAATTCCGAAGACAGCTAGACTTTGCGTCGATGAGCAAATGTGCAGCACTAAGATGAAACACCATTTCCGTCAATATATGCTGGACAAACCACACAAGTGGGGTGTCAAATGGTTTGTTCTCTGCGATTCAAACGGATTTGCATACCGTTTTGAGATTTATAATGGTGGAAGTGATAATGTCATCTTACCTGAAACACCGAATCTAGGGGCTACATCCAATGTTGTTATTCGGTTATCGCAAACGATTCCTGAATATGTTAACCATATTCTCTACTTCGACAATTTTTATATGTCGCTGTCTCTTTCTTCTTTTTTTCTCGAGGAATATTCAGTTTAGGCACAATGAGAGGTGATTTTTTAAAATTAATAAATACTTAGGCGATAAAATGTATCTTTTTTTACGTAGCTAATCGTTTACCAGCGTGTAAATGGCCGACCGACAATCAAGTAAGTAAAGAAAGCGGAGGATTTTCCACAGAATATATGACGTCAATCGATGGAGTGGATGTTAATACGGTTTAATGGAAGGACAACAAGTGTGTACGTTTGGCATCCACCCACGTAGGCATTGAACGATTTGAAAGGTTCAATCGTGATCAAGCTATAGTTTATGCAACTCGATATGACAGAAAGCAGCAAAAATTCATCCAAATAAACTGCCCTCAAATCATTCGGGAATATAATGCCCATATGGGTGGAGTTGACCACATGGATGGGCTTATGGGTCGAAACATCATGACGATCTTTTACCATTTCATTGACATGGCTGCAATCAACGCATACGTTCTATACAAAAGAATCTACACCGAAAAGCGGCATAATTTGTCTGTAGAAAAACGGGTTCTGCAACTTCCTCAGTTTTGTGAGAAAATAGCTGCTGGACTCGTTTCTGTCACGGAAAAACGACCGGTAGGACAACCATCATCAGGTCATGGTGTGGAGCCAACATCACCAGTTCCTAGCACATCCGGTGTTGGGAAAAGAGCTGTTGACCCCGTTGCTGATATTCGTTTTGATGGCCAAAATCATTTTCCCATTTGGGTTGATAGAACCGAAAAGAGAAGGTATAAGCACTGTAGAAAGTCAGATACACAAGTTATTTGTGCGAAATGTAATATTCATACGTGCTGTACGGCTAACAAAAATTGTTTCTTGGACTATCACCATAAAAAGTAAAACATTTTAAATTTATTTTCTTGTTTTTTGTTAATAAAATTTTTTTGAATTAATATTTCAACCAAACAATTTTTTTCACGTAAACCGACCAGATCGTCCTGCGACGGTCTTCAGTAATTCTCACCTAGTGGTCGATGTGGTGAAACCTTTTACCTGAACATTTGAATTTATGCTTATATTACCCATATCTACGAGTACATACAAAAAAATTATCAACTTGATGCAATAATTTTTACTATTTTGCCGGTTATAAGGTTAAGGAAGGTAAGAAGGTTGATTGTAATTATACTGAAAGAAATTCAGTTGTGAGTGGTTTCAAGCTGTGTTTACATTAAAATACAATTAAAGAACCTTAGACAAACGCTGAGAAATATGGCTCAAGATTTAATTAAGAGGGTTTTATGGAAGCAGCTGTATTGGAATTTATCAAAAATGTTGTTTAGCTTAAAGGCAAACACACTTTATTCCTTTCTAAATGCTTCTAGCCATATTTTTCAAAAAGTAAACGAAGTGGAGGTCCAGTTTGAATGCCGATATAACGAATGTTCGATTTAACGAACACATTTTTCGAATGCATTGTTGTCTATATATAACGATCGTTAAAAAGGTAGATAATCTTTTGAACGAATGTTTATGTTTTATATTGGGAATTATTTGGAGTGTGTGTGTATTGGTCAATTGTAAAATTGGCAGAAACCTCCGTTTTGCCCACCTTCGTTGAAAAAAAGTGAATTTCAAAAAATAGAAACTCCATTATATAAATAGTTTATTACCCAAAGTGAGAGCACATTTCTATAAATGGAACATTTTTAAAGCTAATGCTTTAGACCTTCACAAAAAAATACTACTCTGGTGAGTTTTCTGCAAGCAATGCTTGGCTTACCAAATTTAAAAAGCGTTTTGGAATTCGCATTCTCAAACATTCAGGCGAAAAACTTTCATCACGAGCCGATCTTGTTAATCTATTTAAGCGGAGACGGGCTGAAATTATAAAAGACGAAACTCAGCTTATAGATGGAATTGGGCTATATTGGTAAATGCTACCAGACAATATGTTCATGCTGGCGAATCAAGCGCTCTAGGGAGAAAGTTTCTAAAGATAATATTCTTTGCATGCTCGAATGGTATGGGTTTGAAAAAAAAATAAAGCCGCTTATTATCGGAAAGTCAAGAAAGCCTCCGTCTTTCAAAAAGAAAACTTTACCAGTTGACTATGCCTTTTCGAAATCTGCATGGAAGAATGCCAGCTTTTTCAAAACTTGGGTTTTCAAGAATTTTATACCACAAGTTCGAAGTGCAAAGGTAGATCAGAAATACTTTCTGCATTAATCATATTTATTTACAGGTTGAAGAGTTTTTGAAAGAGCAGACTCTTCCAATACGGTCTTTGCTGCTTCTTAATAATGCTCCTAGTTATCCTCCTGAATATGAATTAGTGAAAGAAACACTTGATGGAAAAAGCTGGGTGTTGTATATGCCACCAAATGTCACACTACTACTAATGCAACAAATGGATCAGAACGCAATTCACTTAACTAAGCTCTCTAAAGGAGCTTAGTATTTTCGACGCTGTTTACTCATCGCATTAGCGGTTGTGCTGCACATATGTTGAAAAAAAGAATTAAATTTAAGACCGGATACACAGTTCATAGAAGAAAATGACATTCCGCTATCGGTTTTACGAAGCCAAGAACAGGTGGTTGCAGTAAGAAACACGTTGACTCTTGTCAATAATATTTTTGCAGAGATAATTTTAAATAAATTTTGCTTAGTTTACTACAAACATCTTTTTACCATAGGCTAACTTCAAGACAAACAATGTAGAGTCTTGGAATAATGCTGAAATTTTTCTGACAGAAGAAAACTTTACAAACGCAATTTCGGAAACTGATGTTCGGAAACATTCGGACTCGGGGTATAAAGCTTCAATATGGACCGAAGAAAAAATTATGAATTTTTATTGTTTTTTTATTATTTTTATTGTGTTCACTTATTTCCGAGGACAGCCTTTGGATAAAAAGTCGCGAATATATTTCGAATAAAAGCAAGGTAAGCTCCAGGAAAAATTATTGGAGTCCGTCGCAATGTTTACCCGACAGCGAATGTCATCAAATGTCACCAAAAAGATCCATATCCCCCCATAAAACTGTTACAAAAATCATCGGATTATGTGCACAATTTACAAAAGCGACATTGGGCCAATTGGCTTTATGTGACTTTCCAATGTATATTTTATCTTGCTTACCTGATTAATATTATATTGTATATACATTACATTTAAAATTTTGAGAAACTCAATGTAAATAAAAACAAAATTACTTCAATTCAATAGTTTTATATGATGATTTATTTCCAAATTGGCCATCGAATTTAACAATAAATATGGGTACTGTTTTTCACAATTTGTCGACAGATTGGACAAAGAACAGGATTATTATTTTTCATATATTTCTCCGACAACTGTGTATAACAATTTGAACTAAATTTAAATTTGTAGGAAAATAGTGCGAGGATTTTCGCAGCAAATAACACAGAGAATGGGTGTTTCACTGGCCAAACGTTGTTGGTTGTCTAAATTATCTGAGTTTTCAATTTCTTTGTCCTTAACACATTGTTCGAGATTAAGAGATTCTTCTGTTAACAAGTTGTTATTTTCGTACGTCATCTGGTTAAGGAAGTCATTTATTGAAATTAGATTTCCGTCCAATTTGTCCAAAATTATCTTAATTTGTGCATGTCTATCTTTAATTTTCTTTTTTGGACGTTCAAATATATCGAAAGTTCCATATAAAGACATAAGAAAATAAATAGAATGGCCGAAAACTTTGACTATACTCATGCGAAAACATAACTATTGCAGGCACCACCAAAATATATTTTTAAACTCGTTTTGATGATTTAAAACTCTTATATTCTAGGCATTTATTTTTCAAACGTTGTTCTGTTATAAGTTATTAACATAGGTTACCGCATAGGTAACTCAAAATTAATTAAATAACTTAAATTGTATTAATTAAAATAAAATGAAACCGAAGTCTTGAATATGTTTGAAATATGTGTGAATCCATTCAACGGCACATTTTCAGATGTGCAAATCAGAAAATTTTAATCTTTATCTGAATGTCTTTATGAATTAAAAGCGAAATAAGGCCGACTCGGCTTTATTATACTTTGACAAAGTGAAATAAGACCGAACATGAAAATTCGGCGCTACTTCGCTTTCATAAAGTGAAATAAAGCCGAATTTGAGAATTCGGCGTTATTTCACGGCACCGTTATACAATTGTTTTATTGTCGGTATATATAAAAGTTTACTACCTTTTCTTAAGTCTTCGCCAAACTCGTAACAATATGTCAATTCATTACAACTTTCCATGGCACCACGTTCCGCTTAAGACCAGTAAACGAATGAGAACCATGTATGCTTGTAACACAAAATTGCCATCAGTGATCGATTCTTATCATAATTCAAACGGTAAAGCAAGTTGTTGTTAATGAAAAACAAAAAAAAAAAACTATTTGGTCTTATGTCTCAAAATAATTTGGCCTTTTGTCGGTTGGCGTTATGCCATGGCACCTTTAATGGCATCTATTGAAGTTGCGGATCAAAATAATGTCGATTGGTATTAAAACTAATTGTGAATCACTAAAGCCTTATAATCTGGTGTTAAACAAATTACGCGATGACAATTGCCAATATTTTACCCATGAATTTAAAAATGAAAAAAGCTTTCAAAGTTGTTTTATACGGCTTGAGAAAAATAGATGCGACTAAACTAACAAACGAACTAACTAAACTTGGACTCCAGTGTAAAGATGTTAAAATGATCACCAAAAAATTAGATAATTTTATTGATACATTCTACATTGTATCGTTTGTGAGTGGAACAATAAAATTAATGGACCTAAAAAAAAATATACGTTCGATCTTTCATACACAAGTATGAAACAGATAGCGCTTGCGCAGTACGAAGCCATTACATGGAATTGAGAGCGAATATGGCAAGAAAATCGCTTCCACCCACAGGAGCTGCATTCGAAGTTAATCACCAACAACAACGACACCAACAATGCAACAACTCCAGCTTCATATTTATTGTCAATGAAAGATTTTTCTCCCCTCCAACATATGCGTAACAATAAGGTAGCAGAACAAATCACTAACACTAATGTCCAGCAGCGGAATGCATGGCGAAGTCAACCAGTGCATGATGATGCAAAGAACCAACCGAGTATCATCAACAACAACAATAACTACTCTATGACCACTGTTAGTGAGTTATTTTCTATGGAAGAAATGAATTTCCTGGTAATGGAAATGATCTCCAAATTAGGTAATTGTAAAACTAAAATAGATCAATTTAATGCCATAGCGCAATTAGCCACTAAATTTTTACATTCTAATGTTAAATAATATGGTAATATACAATCTGATCTTTATAACATGGAATGCCAGAGGTCAAAAAAATATATATGTAGAATTTATTGATTTTCTAAACACTAAAAATACAGATGCTCTAGTAACGGAAACATGGTTAAACTCTAAATTCAGATTGACTTCATTTTTAGGTGCTATCGTGTAGATAGACGAGGAAGAGGTGGTGGTGTTGCGATTTTTATAAAAAAATCTATTCGCCACACTATGCTCCCGGTTATTAAAACACGTCGTATAGAAAGTGTGGGCCTTATCTATATATTATTGATACTCCGTTTTCCCCCATATCTCACCAGACTTGTGCTAAGCTTTCTTTCCGATCGCACTTTCAGAGTTTTTGTTAATTATTGTTATTCGGCTTGTAACACTTTTGGTGTGCCTGGTGTGCCTCAAGGATCCGTTTTAGGACCAATTCTCTATAATATCTTTGTGTCTGATATCCCAAGACTTCCTTATTGTGAAATAGCTATATTTGCAGATGACGCGGCAATACATTCTTCGCATGAGTTTAGCCTCAACGTGGAGACAAACTTACAATATGTGATTCAGTTATTGCTTAGGTACTTCAATTCCTGGAAAATTAAACTAAATACTGAGAAGATGCAGGCCATATTTTTCAGCAGGAAACGAAAAGCCTGCTTTCTTCCAAGCAACCAGTTAATTGTCAATAATACCGGTGTCAACTGGGTTCCATCTGTAAAATATTTGTGCATTCAACTTGATACAAAATTCACATGTAAAGAACACATTACAAAAACTACACATAAAATAAATATTGCTATAAACATGTTGTACCCTTTTATAAACAGGAAGTCTACACTGAACAATGCCAATAAAATTTTAATTTTTAAGGTAATCCTTCTATATGGTTTCCAAGTTCGGGGAAATTCAGCAAAATGCCATCTTAAAAACTGACAAGTTTTTCAAAATAAAATTCTCAAAATGATGCTAAATCTTCATCCTTATCACCCAACGGTTGATCTCCACAGCAGAACAAAATGGAATTAGTTTGTGATAGAATTTTAAAACTAACCACAAAGTTTCTCCATAATTGTTGTTATTCATTTCTTACCTTGTTATTTATTATTTATTGTTGATTGCTTATTATTAATTATGTAAGTATTATTTATTGTTAATTTATTTATTATTATTATTATTTTTTTTTTTTTTTTTGATTTTTGGATTGAAGGTTTTTGTTGTAGTTTTCCTTCAAAGATTATTATCATTGTCAAGCATTTTTTTATCATAAATAATTGTTCAGTTGAAAGATGTAATCAAAACATCATATCTCTGTATGTAAATTGTACGGTGGCTCACCAAATGTAAATTATGATACGAAAAGAAAATAAAATAAACATTTTAAGAAGTCTCAAGAAGAAGTTCGATATTATGAATTTCTCGATTTATTAAACGTACCTGGATATTTTATCATTCGCTAAACTGGACCACCACTGTAATTCATTATACCGAATGTTAATTTATTAACTTAAATAAAAAATATAAAGACAAATACTTCAGAATTATTAAAATACAGGGTGTCCCACGAGCAGTGTGCCAAAAAGCTAGAGCGTGTAGGTCTGGTCAAGACAAGAAAAAAATCGTATGGGAGGGGGGGGGGGGGTCTATTCCCCCCCGTTTAGCCGGGATGGGCAATTTTCTAAAAAATTGACTTAATTTGGAAAAAAAATTATTAAAAATCAACAGTTACATCCACAATGCCATGATGTACTTTCTTGTAAAGCCAGAAATCTCTTTCTTCGTTCTGTTTTTAAATGAAGCTGTTTTAGGGAATAGCTTTTGAGAAATTAATTTTCAAACTCAAAGTTTTGGAAAAAAAATGAAAAAAAAAATGTTCGAACTATTTTTTTTCAAAATTTTATGTAATTAAGTGGTAATCTTTTTTCAAGCATTCAATTCTCTCATTAGTTTTTAGTTAAAAACAGAAAACCGGATGCAAAAATGTCTTGTAGTTCTTGAGAAATTAAAAAAAAAACCCGAACCACTTTTTTCTAAGAAAAACCTTTTTTTTGGGTTTTAACGTGGCTGGACTTTTAGGCAAATTAATGTATGAAACATTGACCTCTTTTTTAATATTTTTAAAAAAAATTCGGACTTTTATTATAATAAATTTTCAATATGATCCCCATTTTTTAGAAGGCAAAGATTATATCTCCTTCTAATGGCTTCACATACATAAGTCTATGCTTGACAAATTTTCCTGCAATTTGACTCCAGCGACTTCAATCCGTTCTTTCCGTTGTTCCAAAGATACTATTTCCACTTCGTAAACATATTTCTTCAATGAATAAAAATCTAGAGGAGTTAAATTTGGTGATTTAGGTGGCCATTCCGTGGGGCCCCTTCTTCCGATCCAACGGTCACTAAAATGATCATTCAACCAGTTTCTGACCCGTAAGCTGTAGTGTGCTGGTGCTCCGTCTTGATGGTAGATTAAATTATCTGCTATGGCCAAAGGAACGTTGTCCATCAAATCGGGCAAAAGGTCTCGTAGGAACTGCAGGTATGATTCTCCATTAATAACGGCATTCAAAAAACGGGGCCCGATTACAGTTTGCCCAACAATACCAAGCCAAACATTACAGCTAAAGTGGTGTTGTGATTTATTTTGTTTCTTGTTGTGTGGATTGGTGCTATTCCAATGATGCAAATTGTGGAAGTTAGTAACCCCATCTCTGGTAAACTGTGCTTCATCCGTCCAGAATATCCTTGCAAAATCCTCGAAGCAGTAATGATCGACAAAATTCTGCTCTCAAAAACTTGTCGTTTGAGGTGAGTTCCTGAACTGGCCTAAAATGGTACGGGTGTACGTTTTCGGTATGAAGCACTCTCCATACTCTAGATTTGGGCACTCCAAGCATAATAGCTATCCTCCTTGTACTAAGGGAGGGATTGCGTCGGACCAAATTCAAAATTCGGGTAGAACCCATCGGCGGCGGGCGGACCCAGACGAAATTCGCAGGTCAGTTTTCAGACGTTATCAATGAAAAAAAAGAATTAATCCAGGGTTATTCCAATACTGTGTCACTTTATTGTATCCTCATAAAACTCTGAATTTTTTTAAAAATAATAAAAAAGAGGTCAATGTTTCATACATTAATTTGCCTAAAAGTCCAGCCACGTTAAAACCCAAAAAAAAAGGTTTTTCTTAGAAAAAAGTGGTTCGGGTTTTTTTTTTAATTTCTCAAGAACTACAAGACATTTTTGCATCCGGTTTTCTGTTTTTAACTAAAAACTAATGAGAGAATTGAATGCTTGAAAAAAGATTACCACTTAATTACATAAAATTTTGAAAAAAAATAGTTCGAACATTTTTTTTTTAATTTTTTTTCCAAAACTTTGAGTTTGAAAATTAATTTCTCAAAAGCTATTCCCTAAAACAGCTTCATTTAAAAACAGAACGAAGAAAGAGATTTCTGGCTTTACAAGAAAGTACATCATGGCATTGTGGATGTAACTGTTGATTTTTAATAATTTTTTTTCCAAATTAAGTCAATTTTTTAGAAAATTGCCCATCCCGGCTAAACGGGAGGGAATAGACCCCCCCCTCCCATACGATTTTTTTCTTGTCTTGACCAGACCTATACGCTCTAGCTTTTTGGCACACTGCTCGTGGGACACCCTGTATAACGAAATGAAAATACATAATTTCAACGACAATGACACAACAAGTGTTTATATAAACGATAGCAATATTCATAAATAAAAGAAGATAATTGTCAAAACATCGCAATTAAGTATGTTACATCGGATAGGATCTGGCTCACCCTCTTTTGAGATCTGTAATAAGGTCTACATATATTTAGCTATTAGCCACGTATCTTATTTGCTTTTTATACCTCACGGCAATTCATTTAACATAAAACCAGCAATTAATGTTGCTAGTGCCCGAGGCATGTACTACATCAAACGAATTTAGCTTAAATCGACGGAGGGCATGCTGCGTATCAACCTGTAGTGTGTAAGATACCGTCTGCTCTGGAATTAAGTATGTTCTATGAAAATATATTATTTTCTATTCTAATTTTTACTGCTAATTTAGCCCAAGCTAAATTTGTTTACACAACTTGTTTGGTGATAAAAGTCGTGTGGTTTAATAGGTACAGATCTAGGGACTATAATAAATGTGTATTTTTATTTTTGATTACCTTCACAAAGTTATGTCATATTTACGTCCCTGCTTTTGAAGTTAAAAAAAAACTGGAAATGGGGATATTTTATTTGTATTTATATGAAGTTTCGGTGTGTGATAAGGTGTGACAAATAAATTTTGAAATCATCCCTTTTTTCACTGCAAGTAAGCAATAAATGTGCTTTCATATAAATTCACTTCCCTCATACGTTCGGTTAACTCTGAAAAGAAAAAAGAAGGACAAAAACGCTTTTAACTTAATTGTAATATGTTCAAGAATACACTTGACTGATAAAGCCCTTACATTGCTGGATGATCGAATAAGCTGAACCATACGCACCAGTTAAGGCGAATTGTATTAGGTTCTTTACGATAAAATTATGTGACGAAGTAAAAATGCCTTCGTTGGCATTGAACGTTGGACATGTCTTTTACTGAAGACAGTCGGCCGTGTGCACAAGGAAATAGGAAGCAGAAAAGCTGGAATAAAAGGGGAAATAAGATAAAAAAAATGCGAATTAGTCCGAAGTTCAAAGTACGGACCTTTTCAGTACTTCCGCTTGGTTGACCAATGGATTTATTACGAATATTTACCACAAGAGCGAGCACAAAAGGGAACATTATTCTAGGCTTGCTTCTTCTAGGGGAATCCTTTATTTTTGGCTTTATGTGGCCGTTTCACGTAAACCCTCCTCAAGAACGTACGTTAAATCGTAACGTATGAATATAGCGGAAGCCTTACAGGAATAGTAACAAAGCGTGTCAAAGGAATTTTGTCATGGACATAAAAAATGGGGGAATTGATGCAATAAAATCGATTAGATAAGCGTTTTCAGCTGAGGCAAAATGTTCGCATGAACAAAACTGTTAAGTAACAACAACTTGAAGAGTAGATCTTGTACGCGCTTGATTCACTTCGGGATAAAATAAATTTATTTAAATATTGCTATTATTATTATTAATATTATTAACTGGTCACAACGGGGAAACTCCTGGAAAAGATAATAAAAGTCCGATCTATCGCGGCAATCCAGAGCAAAGGTGACCTGTCTGAAAGACAAAATAGCTTCCGAAGGGGATACTCAACAGTCGGGGCAATCGAGTAAGTGGTCAAGGTGGCCAGGCAAGGCAACCACTAAACGAGAAAAGTGGTCATGCCAGCAGTTCTAGATGTAAACAATATGTTTAACTCATTTTACTGGACAGCTACTCTGGGGCCTCTAAAAAACCTTCTAAATAATTCTAAATGGAACATTCATTGTTCCATTTAGATCTAAAGGACTACAAAATGGAGATAGGAATCGAACCGCTGTGCCTACGCGAAAACAGCAGACCAAGGAGAAGTGACAAAGCCGACAGAATGCGAGAAATAGAGGAAGATGGACCGCGAGACGTTGTGGCATGGGGAGAGCGGAAACATGAAGAAGTCAACTAATACACTAAACAATTCATAGCCGGATATGCGTACTTCAATGGTTACCTTTGCAGAATGGGGAAAAGACAGGATCCAGTTTGCTAGTACGGTAACTCGGATGTCGACGACGGTGATCATAATTTCTTCGTCTGCAGCCGATGGACAGAGCAGAGGACCAGGCTAATATGTATAAGCATGGGGAGAGGCTCCATCCCTCCAGAAAATCTTGTCAGAAAATAGTCTCAAGTGCCGCCAGCTGGATAAAGTTAGTGCATTAATCGAAGCGGTGTTAAGAAAAAAACAGTTTCAAAACTGAAAGCCTTACCGGCGAGATAAATAAGCTCGTAAGTAAAAGAAGACGGACTGAGAAAATCGGCCCTCTACAGGGGGCTGGTAACCGACACCACTCGGAAGAAATGCGAAAGCGGTCGCGGAGTGGATGGTGTCAAGACGATAGAGGCCACAGTAGCTTTTTATGGAGGAGTCTCAAAAGTCTTTTGGCTCTTTGTTCACTGTCCATTCGTTCTGCGTGTCCTTGTCATTCTTAAGGCAATTCTACTCGGACAATGCTTGGAGATACATAAAGTTCCTTGAGTTCTTGATTGTGTACAATAGTTTTCTTATTCGCAGGTTTCTTCGTTCTGGTTACCACCATAGATTCCGCTTAAGATCTTATTTTCAAGGACCTGAAACCTATTTTATTCTTAATCCGAGACTAATTACTCTCATTACTAAGATTGTTATGGTTTTATAAATACAGATATTGACACTGGGGGACAAAGGAGTTGTTTTGGGTCTTCTCTATAAAATCCGAAATGATCACAATTTACAGAAAACATATTGCCATTGATAGATTTAGTTCTTTAAATATATGAAACGATACTGTTGAAGATTAGTAATGTATATCTTCAATTGTATTTGCTCAATGGTGTGAGTTTTTTAAATATATTTTGAAAGTCCCACCGTGAGAAAACCTGACTGTATTTCGTTTTCAAAGTCTCTAAGAACGAAACCGACTAAGTTAAAAAAGTTGTCCTATTCATAATAATAATGAAATTATGTGCCTAATTAAAAAGTAATGATTTATCAGAAATAAGTTGATTTTCGATGCCGTCAATCCCGATTCACAATATTATTATTCGTTCCTTTCTTTACTCTTCACAATCATATTACAAGTTATAAGTGATAAGAGAAATCGGCGGAATTACACTCCAATATGTGCGAATAAGGTGGGATTAAACCCAAAAAAACGTACAAGCAATCATTACATACGAGGGTGGTCTGATAAGTACTTAGCCTCACCAAATGGCGCCAGTATCGCAAGAGCAACTTACTATCGTGTAGTTCATTCTAGTAGACGGCTACTGTCGACATTTCAGCCGGATCGGAATCGTAATTTAGTTTTGACCGCGTGTGGAAGCGGGAGTGTCCGCGGATTTTAGAAAAATGGAAAAAGTGCAATATCGGTCGGTGATTCGATTCTTGTTTTTGGAAGGGAAATCGCGCAGCGAAATCAAAGAGCGTTTGGATGCTGTGTACGGTGACTCTTCTCCTTCGATGGCGACCATCAAAAATTGGTTTAACAAGTTTCAACGTGGTCGCACGTCGGTTTTTGATGAGCCACGTCCAGGTGCCCCGAAAACGGCTACCACGGAGAATAATGTGACAAAAATCCACGATCTCGTATTGGCAGACCGTCGATTGAAGGTTCGCGAGATAGCTAAGACAGTAGGCATTTCAAAAGATCGCGTGGGTCATATCCTGCCTGAAATTTTGGGCATGAGAAAGCGGTCGGCGCGATGGTGCGTTTACTTACTCCGGACAACAAGCGCAACCGTGAGACCACTTCAGAGCAGTGTTTGACGCTGTTTAAGCGCAATCCTTCTGTTTCTGCGTCGTTTCGTGACAGTCGACGAAACATGGATCCACTAGTAGACACCAGAGACCAAGGAACAGTCGAAACAGTGGACTACAATCGGCGAACGTGCTCCGAAGCAGGCGAAGACTATCCCATCGGCCGGAAAGTTGATGGCCACCGTTTTCTGGGATTCACATTTGTGATCCACATCGACTACCTGGAGGAGGGCAAAACGGTCACAGGGCTGTACTATGCCAAATTATTGGGCCGACTTGGCGAAGAAAAAGATGCTCTTCCACCATAATAACGCACCGGTTCACACCTCCGCCCTCGCCAGGGCCAAATTGGTCGAATTGGGCTATGAACTGCTGCCCCATCCACCGTATTCTCCAGATTTGGCTCCGTGCGACCTCTTTTTGTTTCCAAACTTGAAAAAGTCGCTCGCCGGGCAGAAATTTCAGTCGAATGAGGAGGTCATCGCCGCCACGGAGGCCTACTTTGCAGATCTCGAGAAAACGTATTTTTCAGACGGGTTAAAGAAGTTGGAGCATCGCTGGGCCAAGTGTATCGACCTAAAAGGAGACTATATTCAAAAATAAATCGCCATTTCTCCAAAATTTTTGTTTTTCTTTTGTAGGCTAAGAACTTATCGGACCACCCTCGTAATGTCGCAAGAAAATAAAAAGCCTTACATTTTCTGTATTCGATCTATGGCCTCATAATTCAGTCTGTGCTTAATGAACCAATATTGAAAACCTGATTAATACATCCGTGCATACGTCCATATACATATCACGTGGATCAATAAGTCCCGGGACTGTTACATAGATGGCGTTGCCAACAAAAGTTTTGTATTATTTTTCACGAGTACCAACCTTCAAAAGATACCTGTGAAAATTTCATGACATTCTGATTTTTGGTCCACGAGGTACAGTGATTTAAGTGACGCTAGTCTTGATATTCTCAAAACAATGGATTCGAAACAATTTCGTGTGTTGATTTATCATTGATTTTTGATGAAAAAAAACACATTGCAAGCTCAGCAATGGCTTGAAAAGTGCTATGGGGACTCTGCTCCATCAAAAACAACCATTTGTCGGTGGTATGCTGAGTTAAAACGTGGTCGTACTGACACTGAAGATGCTGAACGCTCCGGCCGGCCAAATGAGGTAATGACACCGGAAACCGTGTCACCACCACCAAATCGTTTTTGAAAACCGTAAATCAAAATTGCGTGAGATAGCTGACATCTTAAAGATATCATACGGCAGAGTGTACACTATTTTGCATGAATATTTGTCTATGAGGAAGCTGTTGTCAAAGTGGGTGCCGCATTTGCTCACGGTGGACCAAAAACGACAACGTGTCGTTGATTCCTAGCGCTGTTTGGAGCTGTTTCGCCGAAATAAACCGGATTTTTTACGTCGATATGTGACAATGGACGAAAGCTGGATCCATCACTACACTCCGGAGTCAAAGCGGTCGCCAGCCGGGTGGACTGCAGTCGGTGAGAACTGTCCAAAGCGGTCAAAAACGCAAATGTGGGGCGGTAAGGTTATTGCCTCAGTATTTTGGGATGCTCATGGAATTTTGTTCATTGACTACCTTGAAAAAGGTAAGACTATCAATAGCAAACGTTACATTGGCCAATTGATGCGTTTGAAGATCGAAATCGTTGAGAAATGACTCCAAATGAAGAACAATTCGCCGTGTCACAAGTCGCTCGCTACCATGGCGAAATTGCATGAATTGGGCTTCGAATTGCTGCCGCGCCCACCAAATTCACCGGATATGGCCCCCAGCGACTACTACCTGTTTGCAAACCTCAAAAAAATATCTCCAAGGAAGGAGATTCTACTCCAACGAGGAAGTCATCGCTGAAACAAACGCTTATTTCGAGGCAAAAGATAAATCGTTCTACAAGAAAGGTATTGAAATGTTAGAGAAGCACTGGACTGATTGTATCGCTCTTGAAGGAGACTATGTTGATGAATAAAGTTGAATTTTGCCAAAAAAATGTGTTTTTCTTAGTTAGTCCCGGGACTTATTGATCCACGTAATATATACGTATTAAACGGCTGCAGGTTTTAGCCGCCTTCACTTCCTTGTCTTTCTCTGTATTGGAGCGACCAGGACTTAATAGGGGAATTTACAGGGGTTTAAGTCCATACCGTCTTATTCAGAATGGTTTTGGGTTCACATAGGCTCAAAGTTCTACCGCTGCATTATCATATAGATCCTTTTGGTGACGAGCCCCTTTCTGCCTGAACCTTAATTTTTAATCGATTCACTATTTTATCCACATTCATCTCCTTAACTATGTACGCACTATTTATAGCATTACCGCTACATATGTGTGTTGTTCTCATGGCCTGAACAGGAACATTCTAAACAATAGTCGTAACTTCATAATTACAAACTCGTAGAAACCCTTCTGGGAATAACTAATTATCAACTATGTACATTGTTGGAAAAGTTACTTCTTTTCAAATACAGTGAAATCAGTAGAGGAAAAAAAGGATATAGACTCAAATGCGGGAATAACAATCTGCTGTATATATCCCTCCTGGTATCAGCCATCTCTATTATACGATAACGTCGTATATCCCAGATAAGTTGGAGTAACAACTTTGGACTTTATTGGGAAAAAATGCTGTTTATCCTGGTGTTGAAAATCCTTCAACAATTTGTTTGATTTCTTATTGGGGTTAAGGCATTATAGCAGGTTATTCTTGGTCATATACGAGTGTATGTGACTTTGAGTTATAGATAAATATTTTTTTTTGCTGCGTTGAGAACAATAATTTGTGTATTTTGTTCAGAACAATAATTTGCGATCTATGTTTAACGGAAATTGTGGTTTTAAGGAACTGGAAGGAAATTGAATATATTTGTCATACATTATTTTTCTTTTTTCTTATTCACTATTTTTCATTTAACAAAATTAAAAAAAAATATGTATTTGCTTAGATTTTCAGAAAAAAATAAATATCTAGGTATTGAGCTTGATCGAAAACTTAACTGGAATTCGAACATCAAAAGCAAACTTGCAAAGACGACTAAGGCGCCATGGGCTTGTCGACGCACCTACAGTAAAACCTAGCGATTGAAACCTAAGGTAATCCACTGGTTACGAGTATATACCGCAATAGTAAGACCTATCACAATTTATGCGTCTACTGTATGGTGGACAAAAGTTGAACAGAAACCTACAATAGTTAACTGTAACTTAAACGCTTTCAGGGGCTAGCATGTCTCGGCATTACATTGATCGGAATTACTCCACTGCACATTTTTATTAAGACGGTTGTTATACGTAGTGCAATCAGACTGCTCCGCTCGGAAATGAACCGGACATGTAGACCCTTGGGTCACATGTCCATACTACAACACCTTCCTAAGCTGGATATGATTACTACTGTTTCGGAAGCATTACCACACACGACCACCTTTGACAAAAGGTTTGAGATATCGATCCCAAACCGCACAGCTTGGGAAACCGGTGAACGTTTGCTAAATGTCAATGGTGATACACAGATGGATTCCGGCGTTGGCGCTGGCATCTTTAGACCAAATCGGAAGATATCGAAAGCCCTGGGAACTAGTCCTAGTGTTTTCCAAACCGAACGATATGCCATCCTATCGTGCGTCAACTTAAACTCAGATACTGGCTTAAGATAGATATGCTCTCAGACAATCAGGCAGCGCTCAAAGCGTTGGGCCCGTATGGTACGGACTCTAAATCCGTCAAAGAATGCGACGATGCCCTGCAATACCTAGGCAAAAGAAATAAGGTCGAACTCTGATGAGTGCCAGGTCAGAAGGGCATTAAAGGCAATGAAATCGCCGACCAACTCGCTAGGTGCCGAACCTTTCTGCGGAATCGCCAAGTCAAAGATTAATTTTCTCTTTGACAAGTGGGAAAATTCGTAACACCTGCGCTTTTGGAACAGCGGTACAGGACTACGATAATTGAAGACGACGACCCGTAAACAAAAACTTCATCAATATTCTCAAATATGATAGAGTCGATATCAGAAGACTGCTCAGGTACCTTTCAGGACACTGTAGTCTGAGATATCATCTTAACAAAATTAACCTCTCATCTGAAAAAGAGTGTCGACTCTGTCTAGGGAACGAAGAAACTGCAAGGCACATACTATGCCAGCGTGCTGCTCTATGCCATTCCCTGGTCGCAGTGCTCTATGATATGTGTTAGCACTAGCCCCCAATTAAAATATAAGAAAAATTATTATAAGTTACTCTTCCGGAGCTACTTAAACCTTGATACTACTCATTCAAAGTACTCATACTATGAAACAATTTTTTGGTGTCT
Source organism: Merodon equestris (assembly GCA_958301585.1). NCBI lineage: Eukaryota > Metazoa > Arthropoda > Insecta > Diptera > Syrphidae > Merodon > Merodon equestris. The sequence goes on along the minus strand of OY284414.1, from coordinate 43,101,807 downwards.
GAGCCCGGATTCGGAAGACAACTACTTTTTCAATTGATGAATTTTAATGTAAATTATGAACGTAAGTGATTTTAATGTAAATCGCAGTTATTGGGGTAACATCATTCCCAATCTCAGAATCAGCTTTGTATTGTAATTAGTGGGCTCACTGACACAAATGAACAGACGATTCCCGAAGATATTGTGGAACACAGACACAAACACCGACTACTGTAAGGCTAAAAACCTTGTTCAGACAAGGCCTGGACACTGAATTCATTGATGAGAAACACTCAGACATTGCACAAACTGGAAGCATCGCGGAGCGCCTTCGATTTAGTAGAGCAGAAGCTACACCAGACCTTTTGTGGGTTAGCGAAAGGGACTCCGTATTCGTTTCCTTTTAACCCGAGATGACTCGTGGCCGAGTTAGTTGATTTAAAATTTTATCATTTTAAGACCAAAACCAAAAAAAAATAGAGAATTAATTTTAGATTTATTTTGATTTTATTTAAAAATTGTTATGTTAATAAATTATTTCACTTATATTTTTCCTTAGTATATACAAGATAACCGTAAAGACTGGAACCGGAAAGACATTTAAAGTTGTAAGCTGTTAAGTGTAGTTTACGTACCCGTCAAGGTCCAGTCGGCTAGTTGGAATACGTAAACTTATTAAATTAGTCCTTATGCGATAGTGCTAGCTTATATTTTTTTAGCATAAATAGCTTATATTTATTTGGAAATAAATAAAAATCAAGTTTAATGGAAACAAAAAAATTCATTTTTACATTAGATTTGTTTTGAATAGTTCCTTAATCGCGAAGAAGCACACATTGGCCATATACAGCCAGAAATTTATTTCGTTCCCTATGTAATTTTTAGCGGTCAATTTGTTACTCATTTAATTGAACTCTTTTACGAAATTGAAATCGATCTAAATCGTCCGGTGCCCATATATATGTGATATTAGCTACAGTTACTTTTAAACTTGTTTCTTTTCCTGCCTTTTCCTGCTATTATTTGACTTTCTGCGATTGTCTTAACTGTTTTCTTACGTGTAAGCTACAGACCGGCAGATAGCTTAAGCTAAGCACATGTGTTTTCACTAAGGGTAATTCTTCTGAAGGGATCCTATTAGGGCTTATTTACTATTAATAATTTACCTAGTACACGGGAATCAAACTCGAAAAATATTTTACTAATTTTGCGGAGAACTTATTCCTCCATTATATTATACAATATATGTATACTGATATAATCAGCCAATTATTAACTAACGCTAAGACAAACATAAAGTGGAAATTATGAGTCAACAATTCATAAGTTAAATCATTACAAAGACTCTCTAATTAAATACTCGCAATAATACTAATGTCAAAAGTTTAGATAAGTGTTTTCCATAAATAATCGGATGTCATAAGCAATTCTGTTCATTTTAGTGAACACAAGGGCTATGTTGTGTGTGCATTCGATACACAATCCCGCGGAAATACACAATGATTTAACTGCTCTGTTTTGGTTGGAATGTTTTCTATTCATGTATGTATATGTTTATTCATTCTTAGATTCAAATGGGATTGTGAGCCTCAGGAAACTGGTCCTGGATTGAAGAGAGCGACAAATTGCAATTCCCCGAAAGCAAACAAAGAATCTATTTGAACTCAGGTTTATTGTACCCTTAGTTGATCGACGAATAGTAGTATCTCCTGAATAAGTCGTTTACTTTCTATTATTTACCTAAGCTAACATTTGTTAATGTTAGTCTTATTTGTATGTTTAGCTTCTGAGTCAAGTTGAACTTCTTCGAATACAGTCCCTTATGAAATGCTCTGGGGATTCAGAAGTTAAAATATGTGTACCTAAGGATAACCACAGTGATGTGTACAGTGTTAATACTCATGTTGGTTAACAGAAATTATAGTGTTTAATCATCTCAAAAACTTACCGACTTTTGAGACAGGCAGTGATGGGAAGACATCGGAATCAGCTCAAAATAATTTCGCGATTTCCATTATTTTTTAATTACTGCATTTTTATACTTCTTATGATTTTGAAAATCCATTTACAACAATCACAATTCTATTTTCCTGGAGATAAAAAGAAACAAACACTCTTTATATATTTCAAAGATAAAAGTGATGTACAATATATTATATAAGGTCTTAGTATGCATTTTCCCCTTAATTAAGGATATCATTTATGACCCCAGGCAAAATTTTGAATACGCAAAGCAAGGCAAGTGCTAACTGTGGATGAAGAAATTAACTTATGGTGTCAAATAAGAAAGGGTATATACGGTTTTAAGAAATTATAAAATATGCCCGACAGACAAACACGAGGGACTCACAGGACAGCTTGCGTAACTATGGCAAAATGAAATGAGTATTTGAGTAAAAATTAAAAAAAAAAAACATGCCTGAAAATAGGGCATACCCAATTCTTTGAAATTATGTTAAATAACAAAGTTGGGGATATTATTTGCATAAATAAGGAACAAGGAGACGAGGGCGAGGATATTGAAATTGATTTTCAATTCAATTTGAATAATACACCGCACAGATTTTATGACACCTCTGTGTTTTTTTTTAGTTTTCATCATTTATGTTAAACTGAACTAAGCTTAAAAAAATATTGAATGTTTGAAAATTTGAGATAGCTTTATTTCATCCAGAATTTAATAAACTTCCTTTGCTTATTGTTTTTTAATTAATTTTTAATATTAATTTCTTACAACTATCTTATGCATTAGACAAAAATTATTAAACTAGCTTAACTAACTTAAATAACTTACTGGCCCTATACGGACACTCTAAAGTAAAAAGAACAGATTAAATTATACCTTTCGGCCTTATAAAAAAAAATATTATAACAATTAAAATAATTTAAAAATCAAGCTAAGAAAATATTTGTTTTTTTATTTAAAACTAACACTCAACTAGCTTAACTTAACTTAACTACTAAGATATATATACAAAAATATATACATGACATATATTACATATATGTATGTATATATCTTTTTATTTTCTTTTATGTTTTTTGATTTTTTTTATTATATATATATATACACATGTATATACATATATTTTTTTTTTTGTTTTGAAAATAAAAATAACTAAACTTACCCACCATCCTAGCCTACCTTAGCCCTAACATACCCTAAACTACAATAACCTATGTAAGCCTTCCATTGGTGTTTGACGGGCTTTGCCTTGAAGAGGCTGGCCTATTAAAATTTACAACTGACGTAGTCCGCTCCAACTACCAAAAACGTTGATGCTGTCGGACGACGTCTTTTCGAACTCGTCGTGAATTCGACATATTGAACCTGAGGCGCTCGGACTCGCCGCGAGCGACGTCACGTTCGTAGAGGAACCATCGTTCCACGGAATTGCGGGCTACGTGGAAGATTAGCGGTACCGCCAATCTATCTTGGATCAGCCCACATTGGTCTAAGTAAACGAATGCCCCTGGTGGGACAAAGCCGTTAAGGCGGACCCTCTCGTGGTACAGATAGTTCAAGAAGGGCATAAGTGAACCACTGCTATATATGATTTTAGACATGTTAACCGGTAGAAAATTCGTTGTGAAAATTGGCAATGTGACTTCTACCCAAACATTTGAAATTAAAAAAGGACTGCAACATGGCACGGTTATCTCGTCGATGCTTTTCAGCATTTACCTAAGCGATCTGACAGTTTCTCTTCGCCACTATATGGCGTACGCGGACGATATAATTGCGTACAGATCAGGCCCAATGCTCGAAGTCATTGTTAATCTTTTGCAGCGTGACTTCGAAAAAATCCAACAGTATTCTGATGACTGAAATCAGAATCTATTTTATTCAGATCGCCTTTGTTTAGGGCCTCTCGGGATACTAGAAAAAATTGGCGCAGTTTTTCAATTTATGGACCGGGCCTGCGTCCACTGGCGAGACAAAATGTTGTCAGATACCTTGGGATCGTGCTAGAACAGTAACTATATTTTGATAAACATGTAGATGCTGCTCTGGCAAGGGCCCGGGAGTGAAATTTATTGGGAGCCAAAAGAAATAAAACTCTTTGCCACTTTTTCTTCTACTTTATTTTTTTATTTTTACTTCTTTTCGTCTTCACAGTCCAATCCAAAATGAATCGAAAACAACGCTCTTAGCCTAACCGAATTCCTAACACATAATCCAAACTTAAAAACAACTCCAAATACATAATTTAGAAAAAACAAACAACAGAGATACATAAAAGGTTCGAAACTCACATAGCAACAAGATCGTCGAACAAAGTGCATGTTGCTGGGTGATACAAAGTATATACATATATGCCATTCTTGTCTGCAGATGATGCACAACACAATTTCGGTCATCCATGATCTTAACCTGTTTCTTGTATGTGCAATACGCAAATCTTGACCATATGATAAGGGTTTGGATCCAAGTATGTGACACCTCCCCCCGAAGAATGGACACAAACGCTTGGGTAAGTGCGATGTCCATTTGTTAAGTTGGTGGTAAACGCAAATAATATGTACTTTGCAACTTGTTGCATTCTCTGTTGACTGTGTCATATGAGTATCTTTGCCTTGCTTTACGTTATCCCTGTGTTACATAAATTCGTTTCTAATAACTTTGTTGTAACTTACATATTTCGTAATTCTAATTTATTTAAAATAACTTACAGATATGTATAAAGAACTATATAATAACTTATTTAAATTATATAATACAACGTGTCTTAAATTATATAATACAACTATCTTATAATTCATAAATATAAGTTACTTTTGGGTAGACTTTACAAGTTTTTACTCTTTAATTTTTGTTTTTTTTTTTTGCGCTTTGAATAATCTCTGCCAGTAAATTTTCTCTCAAATGTAATGTTTTCGATAGGTTTTTGGTATTTGTAAGATCTTTTAACAAGTTGTTTGTCACGTTTAGTACCATTCTTATCTCTAAAATATGTGGGACCTTTTTCTTCCACATCCTTAATAATATACCTAGGCAAGTGTTTTATGTTATGAAAACCTACATTTTTGATTAATTCTCGCTCTTTAAATTCATTTGGCTTCGTTCGTTTTTCATTAAGTTTGTTTATACGTTTTTCTTTACTTTCATGAATTTTTTTTATAAGACTTTTCCATTCGTTCTCATTTAAATTTGCATGTAGAAAGTCATTAGGCTTGTATTTAGTTGCGGAGTGAATCGTGTCATTGTAGATTTCAACAGCCTTATAAACTAAGTTACCATCCGAAATGTTCGCATTTTCCTTGTCAAGTTTTAATAGCCGCATGTGCTCATTAAGTGTTAAATGGAATCGTTCTATAATTGAGTTACCCGTATGGGTATTGGGGGATGTAAAATGATACAGAACCTGTTCTTTATTTAGGAAGTTCCTAACATAAGCCGTATTGAATTCGTTGTCGGCTACTATTTTAGAAGGTTTGCCTAATACTGCAAACCTTTGCCTTAAAATATCAACTATTGTTATGGAATTCCTATCTGACAAGAAATGAATGGACGCGTGTTTTGTTAACTTGTCTACACAAGTAAGAAACATAGTGTTTTTGTTAAAAAACCATATGTCTATGTGTACGATTTCATTTGACTTTTGAGGTGTTTCAGATACCATGAAATATGGTTTTATAGGGTTCCTATCATATTTACACATATTACATGTTAAACAATTGTTGATATATTTACATATTTCTAGTTTGAGGTTTGGAAAATAAATAAGGCGTTTAAGCTCAGAATAAGTTTCATCTATTCCTCTATGATTTTTATTTAAATGGGTTTTTTCAATAATACTTAACAGCTGTTCGGGACAAGTAATATCTTTGAGAAAGTTAGTGCATCTTAGGATCCTCATAGTCTTGGAACAGGAAAAATATCTAACTAAGGTTTTCTGGAGTTCTATAAACCATTTATCATTTTTGCAAAAAATTCCGAGGACACCTTTAATTGGTAAAATTTCTTTAAGGGTTTTGAGAACATATGTCTCATTGTATGTGGGTAAAAATATCGTTGTTCGCCTTTTTTGCCTGTACAAGATTTTGTTTGCGGAGGAATCTGATTTGCCTTCTTCTAAAACTAATTGATAGCGAAAAATATTCAATGGTCTTTCCGAAATATAAATATGATCATCGAGATTTTCCTTACCACTGTGCACTGTTGCAACATCAGATTTAATATCTTCTTCCTTTATATTGTTGATATCTAAACGACTTAGAAAGTCTGCAACATTATTCTCCTTCCCCTTTATATACTCAACTTCAAAGTCATATTCATTTAGTCTTATTTTCCAGCGCTGTAATTTGGAATTTGGTTCTTTTAATGAATGTAGCCACACTAACGGTCGATGGTCGGTTTGAATTTTAAATTTACGGCCAAATAAATAGGGTCTAAAATATTTTGTAGCCCAAAAAATTCGTGCCGATTTAAAGTTCTTGAAGCAAATGCTATCGGATGTTGGTTCTGCGATAGCACTGCTCCTAATGCAGCATTGCTTGCATCGGTGGTAAGAGTGAACGGCTGCCGAAAGTCGGGATATGCTAAGATTGGACAACTACATATAAGTGTTTTAAGCTTGTTAAAAGACTCTATATAGTGCCTATCTGAAATGTTGATTTTCGAATTCTTCTTTAAGCATTTTGTCATCGGGAGGGCTACTTTTGAATAGTCCTTGATAAACTTTCTATAAAAGCCCGTAATACCGAGAAAAGACTTAATTTGTTTTGCCGTTCGAGGAATTTTTATTTTTTGAATGATTTCGATTTTGTTGGGGTTTGGTTTGATGCCATCCTTCGAAATAATATGCCCGAGATATTCAGTTTCGTGTTTCAGAAAATTGCACTTATCGATTTGAACTTTAAGGTTATAATTAGAAAGCCTTTTGAAAATTTTGTTCAGTGAATCGATGTGCTCCTGTAATGACGTTGAAAAAACTAGTATATCGTCTAGATAGACTACGCATATTTTATTTATATAGTCCTACAAAACTTCATTCATCATCCTTTGAAAGGATGCAGGCGCATTTTTTAAGCCGAACGGCATGCGTGTAAACTCGTAATGACCGTTTGATGTCGAAAAGGCTGTCTTATGCCTATCTTCTTTGCAAATGGGGATTTGATGAAACCCTTTTGCGAGGTCAAGGGTAGAAAAATATTGCGCATTTCCCAATTTTGACAAGATATCCTCAATATTAGGAATCGGGAACTTATCCTCTATTGTCATGTCGTTGAGCTTTCTGTAATCAACAACAATGCGCCATTTTTGTTGACCAGAGTTGTCAAGTTTTTTGGGGACCACCCAAATTGGAGCATTATATGGACTAGAGGAGTTCACAATGATACCAGAATCGAGCATTTCGGAAATTTGCTTATTTACCTCATGTGTATGTGCTTCGGGGTACCTATATGTTTTTGAAAATATAGGGATGTCATGTTTTGTTGGTATTTTGTGACTATATTTAACCACCGAAGTCAAATTTTGACCTTCGAGGTAAAAGACCTGCTTAAATTTCTTAATAGTTGAAATAAGAGACTTGATTTCCTCTTTGTTGAGGTTGTCTAATTTCAACCTATCAATTATGCAATCTATATTAACTGGTTTAAAGTGAATATCCTCCATATTTTCTTGTAGATTTTTAATTTCATCTTCGGTTGGTTTTGCTTCAGAAACACTAAATATCAAAGGAATAGATGCTTCTTTTGTAATGAGCTTTGAGTTTTCGAAATCTATTTTGGCTTGTAATGGCTTCAAAATATTGCATCCAATTATTCCATCAAAATCGCCAGTTATTTCGGTTTCAAGCATTTCTATTGCACTCGGTCTATTAAATTCCTTAAAAAGAGGGATAGTAATTTTGGAGGAAACTAAGATATCTGAATATACTGATTTTAGAAGGAGTGGATTAGTTAAATGAGTTTTAAATGTTTCATGGAAAAGATTTTGTTTATTTATTGAGGTGCTCGTTCCTGAATCAATTAAGAGTTTAATGGGATTTGGTGTTGTTTGGACTACTATACAGGGAAGTGGTCGGGGCCTGATGATTGAAAATTTTGTAATCCAGAACAAGTAGGCAAATCTGTAGATTGTAGATGATCAACATCCATCATTCTACTCTGTTGGCTACTCGTCAAAATTTCAGGATTATTCGTATTTGATGAAAAAGGGGCCTGATGTTTCTCAAAGTTTCCAAAAGAGGTTCTATTATCAAATTTGTTTGGATTTGTTTGTCGAAACGGGTGTGAAAATTTCTGAAATTTCTTTGCGTTGGTATTTGGAATATATTGCGAATTTTGAAAACTAACTTCGTTATATTGTTTAGATTGGTTTTGTCTGGGAAAGCGTCGTATAGAACTGTCATAGTGTCTATCTGTGTATTGGATATTGAATGTGTCAGTATCCACAAGAATTGTTCGGGCTTCGCGCAAATTTGAAGGATTTCTAGCGTTAAGAATAAGTTTTGGTTCTGTTGGCAACTTGCTTATAAGGAGTTTGAGAACCATTTTTTCATTTTCAGCACAACTAAACCAAGCCGGATTTTCTAAAGTTTGACATTTTATATTAAGTTTTGTTAAAAGATTGACACTTTCTTCAAACAATACACTTACAAATTTTTCAAATTTTAACATTTTTATTTTAGTGATGATATTTTCAACGCTTTCGTCAATACAACAGTTTGTTAATAAAATTTCTCTAATCTCAGGCCAATGAGTTGGATTATTATTATTAATTAAAATTAAATTCACTTTTCCTTTAATTTTTTGCCTTATTCTTAAATTAATAAAGCCTTGAGAATTTGCATCTAAGTTAGTACTAAATGTGTATATATAATCTATATGTTTTAGGAATAAATCGAGTTCTTCTGGTAAACCCGTGAAATCGGGAACGTCTTTTATCATATCTAATAAACTAAAACTAGCCATACCTCTCATAAATTTTATTACTTTATTTACTTATTTTTATATATGTATATATGTATGTATGTATAAGTTAAGTCTTCTTTTTTCTGATCCGATTTGTTTTCTGTGTTGCACTGATCTATACACTGCCACTATAACTGCTATAGTTAGAATTTTAAATTTTATTAGAGTTCTTTTTTTTTCTGGTCTTTGAATGCACTAAATTTAATTTTTAACTTTTTATCAGTTTAATTTCAAGATGATTTTTTTTTTTTGTTTTTCCGACTGCGCCAGTGAAATTTATTGGGAGCCAAAAGAAATAAAACTCTTTGCCACTTTTTCTTCTACTTTATTTTTTTATTTTTACTTCTTTTCGTCTTCACAGTCCAATTCAGAATGAATCGAAAACAACGCTCTTAGCCTAACCGAATTCCTAACACATAATCCAAACTTAAAAACAACTCCAAATACATAATTTAGAAAAATATAAGAAGCCACCCTTCAATTAAAGTGGTTACTCAGAGTAAGTCATAGCATTTAAGACCATACCAAGTGAAAACAAAATCCAACGCAAAACTAACCTCTCTAAATGCATAAAAGAGGCGTATCAGCAACTTCACCAGAATATCACAGGAACGAAAAACGTCGCCCAAATTTGGAAATGGACGTATTAACTGGAATAAGCATTGAAACCTTAAAAAAACTACTCGAAGAGAAAAACAAAGAACTTGTCCAGGAACTTCCATCAAAGTCCGACTTTCAGTTTTTACGTGCAGAGATATCAAGCATTAAGATCCGCCAAGATGAGCTATCAGAAAAGGTAATACAACTGGAGAAGAGAAATGAGTTTCTAGAAACTCAACTGGATAAGCTCATGCAGAAGAATAATGAATCCAATGTTGTGGTGCACTTACCTGTCGAACCTAACACCAACATGCAGGAAAAAGCAAAATCCATCTGCGCCGGATTGCTGGACAAGAGCGAAGCATCCAACATTGTAGAGTCAGCGTACAGCGTACGGGCTAGAGCCCCACACATTTCCACCATCATTGTAAAGATGTCATCAAGAGATTACGCCTGGAATGTACTACGTCGAGCCAATAAATTAAAAGGGACCAACATTAGTATACATAAAGATTTACCCCCAAGCATACGGCAGAGAAGAGCGAAGCTGGTACCATTCATGAAAGTCTTGCGCAGAAAGCACCCCGAGCTGAAAACCGTCTTAAGAGACGATAAATTGTATGTTGCGGACAAAATATTCACCTGGGATTCCTCGAAAGGGTTGAAATGCGGCCACGAATGTGGGTACGAAGTACTAAAAAACCTAACCGGAGACACTTTACAACCAAAACATATCATGAATGAGCTTGTTAACAGCAACGTTAGTGTTCGTGAAACGTCAAGTATGCCACAAAATGTCAATGCTGCCAACTCTATTATTACTGAAAGCCATTTGGGTGGACACACAAGTACGTCCTCACACGAAGCCTGAAACGCAGAAGTCTACCAGAATAGAAATAGTCTTAAATTAAGTTATAACGTAGCAGGATTGAAAAATAAATTATTATTTGTAAACTTCTTTAATTATGTCAAAAAATTCGACATCTTTGTACTGTTCGAGACCCATGTATTAGAAAATGAAGAGATGAGATTTGAAAACATATTTTCAAAATATGAATTGAAATGGATACCCGCAACTAAGTCATCAACATTCGGAAGGGGAAGTGGTGGAGAACTTTATGGTTATCGAAAGGACCTTAATTGTGTAAAGGTTAACTTTAAAAGAATAGAAGAATCGTATGTCCTCGATGTAAGAATGAATAACAGCACCCTGTTTATAATTCCCATTTATTTGAACACTAGTCACTGGCAACGCGATTTTGAAAATCTTAAGGATGTACTACAGAGCCTGAGGGAAACAAATTTGATGCTCATCGGTGATTTTAATGGCCGGCTAGGACTTTCTCAAAATAATTTTGTAAGTGGTTACAAAACACCCACAATATGTATAAATCGCACATCCAAAGATAGAATCTGTGACCACAAGGGTAGAAAGATACTTGATCTTGCGGATGCATACGACTGCAGTATTCTAAATGGAAGTTGTGAAGGCGACTACTGTGGGGAATACACGTTTATCCGTGGGAAAGCATGCTCAGTAATCGATTACTGCTGCATCTCTGGAAAATGGTACTCCCTCCTCAGCGACTTTCGGATAGGAATGCAGACTTTTTCGGACCATATGCCACTTGAACTTATTTGTCTGGTATCTAGACCTACGAATGAGATGAGTATAAGGCAATTAGGACTTTTACCAAAACTATTGTGGAATGACCGAATGCGAGATATATATCGCAGTAATTTAAATGCTGAACTTGAGCGACTATACTCAATGGGTACTATACCAGATGTCGCTGCCCTTACAAGTGTGATTAAAAACGCAGTCCCGAGCTTACCTACAAGAAAAAATTTAACCTCAAAACAAGACTGGTTTGATTATGAGTGTCTAAGAGCCAGAAGTAACTCCTTCAAACTTCTAAAACTTTTTAGAAAATATAATGCCAGCATCTTTAAAACTCTCTATGGCGAAGCAAATAAAAACTTCAAACGCATTTGCCTCGAGAAAAAGATAAAATTTGAACAACACCGTATTGCTATTATAAACAACTCCACGTCTTCATCGGAATTTTGGAAAGCTGTAAAGTATATAAATGGACAAACGAATAGCATCGCCTTGTCGCTTAAAGCATCACAGCTAATGGACCACTTTATCAATCTGCTTAATTCCCCACAGATCTCACCACCACTCCAATATGCAGCCCCACTGATTACCGATGAATTCCTAGATAGCCCGTTTTCATTAGAAGAAGTCAAAGAAGTCCTAATCAAAGCAAAAACGAGAAAGGCCCCCGGAGATGACAGAATTCCATACGAGTTCTATAAAAACTGCACGGATGAATTCATGTCTGCGCTTGTAAAGGAATTCAATAGAATCTTTCAATCAGCAATTATTCCAGAAAGTTTTAAAAAAGCAATTATCTATCCACTGCACAAAAAAGGTGACTATGGCGATCCTACAAACTACAGGGAAATTTCCTTCCTGAACACCTCTGCCAAGTTGTTTACCGCCCTCATCTACAACAGACTGAACTGCTGGGTCGAAAATAAAAAAGTTTTGCAGGAGTTTCAGGCAGGATTTAGAAAGAACTACTCGACAGTTGATCAAGTATTTTCACTACTTAATATTGCGGAGATATATAAACAAAAACATAAAAAACTGTATGCCTTCTTCGTTGACTTTAGAGCGGCATTCGACACCATAGCGCGCGAGGCTTTGATTTATAAACTGTACAATATGGGCCTCTCAACGAAAATAATTAACATCCTAAGAGCAATGTATGCAAATAATGTGGCTTATGTATGGGATGGGGAGTCCGTATCTGGAGAGTTTCCAACAACGATGGGTGTAAAGCAAGGATGTGTCTTGAGTGCGTTACTATTTATTCTGTTCATCAACGACATAACAGATGCTGTAAAGGGAGGAATCGAGCTTGGCAGCAAAAAAATTCCGGCTCTTAAGTATGCGGATGACATCGTTTTCCTTTCTGACTCTGTGAATGGGTTGCAACTTATGATGAATAGGCTCAACGTTTATTGCAAATGCTGGAACCTGAGCGTGAACTTGAATAAGTCCAAGGTAATGGTGTTCAGAGGCGGCGGTGGCAGATATTCTCGAAGCGAAAGATGGACGTATGAAGGAGAAACGGTAGAAGTTGTTCGCGAGTACAAATACCTAGGAATTTTGGTGTCTTCGAACCTGGATATGAAGAAGCACCTAGAAGCCAAACTATCTGAAGCCAAACGAGCAATCTCATCAATATGGAGTCGCTGCATCAACAATAAGTATGTAGCACATAACTCGAAGCAGAAACTCTTTCGCTCAACTGCAGCTTCAGTTCTTTTATATGGTGCGCAGGTGTGGGGATACCGTTCATCTGTTGAAGTTGAAAAGTTTCTTCGCTACTTCATAAAGCGAATATTCCGTTTACCAAGTGCTACACCTAATTATATGCTACACCTAGAAACTGGTGTACCACCTATGTTCTTGGAAACATTGAAACTACATTTTGATTATATAATAAAAGTTATGGCAATGAGTGACGATAGACTGCCAAAAATAGTACTCAAGAGTGTAATAAGAAGTAGAGCAGGTTTCATTCAAGAATGGGAACGCCGTGCATCAAACTGTGGAGAAGCCATAAGGATAACACCCGATGGACGCTCTGAACATCTAAGAGCGCACCTCAACATACTATTGGAAAAAGTAGGCCGAAATATGTATGACCAATTTGTAATGGATGCACAATCTTCTCAGTATAGAACATACTATAGTAAGCTGAAATACCACCTAGCAGAAAAAACCTACTTCCTAAACTGCAATTCAACAGAAAAAATTGGCATAATTTTCAAAATCAGAGGAGAACTACTGAACCTCAATTTCATTCCACACCGTCCAGAGCTGCCTATCCTGTGCAATCTTTGCAATATGAAGATACGAGAGGATGTATTTCACTTCCTTGCAGTATGTCCAATCCTAAAAGAAATTCGAATGAGATTCTTTAAATCACATATTTTGGGAATAGATGAAGCAACTCAAATTTTAAATGGGGACCATGGGTGGGATATACTTTACAACTACTGTACAAATGCACTTCGTTATAGAAAATGTATAGTTGAAGAAGATTTTTGATGCTAATATTGTCAATCTGGTAGACGGCCATAAGCCAAAACCATAATAGACTTAGATTATAAAAAAAAATGAATTGTAATGAATTTAAAAATCGAAATAAAGGTCAAATACTACTACTACTACTACTACTAATTTAGAAAAAACAAACAACAGAGATACATAAAAGGTTCGAAACTCACATAGCAACAAGATCGTCGAACAAAGTGCATGTTGCTGGGTGATACAAAGTATATACATATATGCCATTCTTGTCTGCAGATGATGCACAACACAATTTCGGTCATCCATGATCTTAACCTGGTTCGGTCATCCATGATCTTAAAAATGAACAAATAATGAAACATAAATCCACAAAAAAAAAGAATTTTTAATTTTTTCTTTTTCGTGCAGGTTCAAAAGTGTATTTGTCACACAACCTGGACGGGGTGCATGTGGTTTGTGTCGAAGATGTTCATTCACTACTCTGCGGGATAGTCCTCCCAGATAGGATTTGAGAGATTCAACTGAATTTGCGTTGGTTGTTGTTCACAGTAACTCTTTTGTTTCCATGTCGTGAAGGTGTTATATTGGAAATGCACACAGAGATTATGAATTTTAAAGTGATCTTATGCTGCGAGTGTTATGCCTTCATCAGCACTTTTTGATCATCTTTCATTCACAACTGATGTTGTTGTACAATTTTTCCGTATAGCAATTGTTCTTGACTATGGTCGGACTTGAACTGCAGACCTTTTGCTGGTGATGATTACCACTGCACCACGACCACCCCCATAAAGTCAAAAATTCACTATCAGATGCCAAGTTTCTGCCTTTCTTAAATTTTCTTAGCTTTTATTTTTCATTTTTCATTTATTTTAATTAAGTTATTAATTGAGTCGAAAGACATAGTTTTAAGAGTGTGCTGTCTGCTTTAGAGTACCCGCACAGGGCCTGTAAGGTAATTATAATTAGTTAAGCTAGGCTTGAGCATTTTTGTCTAAAATAAGTTACATATAGAAACAGAAATAAAAAAAAAAAAACAAAAAAGAAAAAAGAATCGGCACTCGGTTTCAGGCGAGAGATAAATTTTCTGAGAATGATATATCAGTACAGTGTCCCGGTGTCCCGAAAGATAGCTGACCATTCTTCTGATATAGACTGCACTATATGTTAGGATATAAACGCTGCTCCAAAAGTTTAGGTGTTGCGATCTTTGCCACTTTTCTAAGAGAAAATTAATCTTCGGCTTGGGGAAAGGTTTAGCACTAGAACTTTTTCTAGCGATTTTCTTTACCTTTTATTTCGTTACCTTCTATGCCCTTGTGACCTGGCACCCACCAAAGTTTCACCTTATTTCTTTTGGCTGGGTACTCAGTGTATCGTGGCATTCCTTAACAGATTTAGGAAAAAAAGCCCAACGCTTTGAGCGCTGCTTGACTGTTTGAGATTGATGATTATATCTCTTATGCCAATCTCTAAATTAGGTTGACGCACGTCAGAATGGCATGTAGTTCAGCTTGGAAGATACTAGAACTCGTTCCCAGGGCCTTCGAAATTTTCCGATTCTAAACAATATAAGCGATGCGATTATATCGCTTATAGACCACAACTCCTATATGGAGATTTGTACCAAGCATAGTTATAAATGTTATGAATGAAACCTTTATGCTCACTTTCTGAATCGATGGCACGATTTAGGTCTATTTCTTTCAATAATTTGTCCGAATGTCCAAAGTCAGAGTGACGAAAAGATTGTTAACTATTTTAATGTCAAAATTAATCAAGCTCCATACACTTTCTGGGGTTATCCTATAGACCAGGATGGACAGACCGAACGAATTTATAATGTAACCGAATTGAATTGGCGAATAATTCCCTGTCTATATTTCATTTAAAGAAAATTATTGTACTAATTGTAAGATATTTTTGTTCGCATATCCTAATAATTACAATAAAACTATAAAAAATATATACGTGCATAAATGATACATATACATACATACTAGCATAATATTTATAATATAGTGACGGTAATGCTATACAAGAGCCTACATATATGGGATACATCCGTTTAACAATTTTCAGTAGAGTGCCATTGAATTGCTATGAACACTCGAGAGAGATTAATTAAGTAATCCTTTATTGTTTTTATCAGATTGGTCAATACAAATTCTCTTGCATGGGGTTGATAATCGCGAACCCAGGATTTATTGAATTGGCCTGTTCCTGACTGAGTAAATAATCACTTCAGTTTATTTAATAAAAAATGGTAAAAAAGTCGGCTTTGTTACCTTAGCAAGTGGCGAGCATAATTCAATAGATAGAATGGAAATTGCTGCAATCATGTTAGTGCAAACAAGTCTGAGAGTGCTGCGAGCAAGAGCATGGAATGGTATATTTGAATGGAAAATACAAGCAGAATTATGAAAATGAATAAATTAAAGCCCCTGATTCGTTTTGGCAATCAGTGAAATGCAATTAATGATTAAATGTTTACTTTACATTACCGACTAAGCAGCGGACGCGTATATTGCATGCAGGGAATTATGAGTGCATGGTTGATAAAAGTTGCAATCAACCCTCTTTGGTGAAATCGTGGAGTGCTATTAGATAGTCAAACAAAATGATTGAATGGAAATTGATGGATGCCCAACCTTCGGGGCATATGTATATACAGATTCATAGATGGACTTGTCAACATATCAAAAAAAATGAAATATATTGTTATGCCGTCGTTTCAAGACGATTAAAAAAAAAGATTGTAACGAGGATCCCTCGTCGGGCCAGCTATGTATTCCGGGTTTGGGGAATGCGGGTGTTACCGTCGGAGAAAGTGTGAATGAAGATCCACCGATGGGATGGTCGAATTATAACAAGGGGAGTTTGATTTATGATATCAAAACAAAAAAAAAACAAGGACCACTGATGTTAAACTTTATAGATTTCTTTTATACAAAATGCACAGTGACTTCACAACTCTCTTATAACAATCACTAAAATCAACTTCGACCAGTTACAATTTTTCGGTGTACTTATATTTTAATTATTGCCGACATTTGATATATATATAAAATGACAACGTAAACATATGTTAGGGGATTTGAATATTGAAAATCGAATGTACTTAGTTTCGAAAAATTCAAAAAGTAATCCTTATTTCTTAAAAAAACACACAGAAGGTACTCATATAAAAGCCAAAACGTTGTATCTATGAAGGCAGTATGGAATACACTCCATAACAATACCCGACAGATATCCCACAGAACTAATGCTGGTGAAATAAACTCATAAGCAAACTATTGAAGTTTTCCTTTAACGAATAAGAGGTTTTCAACCCTTTAATGGTATATTTTACATAATTTCAAAATGATTGAACAAGTTGCGGGTCAAAAAATATTACAGTATGGGAACCGTGTTGGCATAGTTGATCTTATAACAGGCTTAAGAACCAAATGATTCGTGCAGTGTATATGGTAATAATAAAAAAGAAAGGCTACGAAATCCACAAGTTTGTCATACCACTCCTAACAGACGCTGATATTTATTCGAATAAAATTTCATTTCAGTATGCCAACAATTTTTATTCGAGTGCTGCAGAAAAAAAAATATACTTAAGAGTTGAATCTTAAACGTGGCAGTGGGGTTGCGCTATATTTGCTCCGAGACGCACCACAAGCTATCACTGGACAGCTAAAACTTCTTAAAGTACATTGAAAGTTCGTATCATCTGATTGCGTCGAAAGAACAGCATTGCCAAATGCAACTTGAGAGGCGGACTGAATATAAACAACAACTTCATTGCAGCGGTAAAAAATCGTTACGGTGCGGAACGTACCGAGAAAACGGATTAAATCGGATTAAAGCAATGGGAGAACAATTTTCAATTGAGCAACCAATCAGTGCATTTACTTAATACAAAGATCATGCGAAAACGTTGATTTGCATTTACGGAAGCACCACGGATGATTTGTTCATTACATTTCGACCACTACGTTAAAGTAAATAATGTGTAATTATACCTATTAGAAGGTGCACTGAAGCCGGGGGCAGTCAAACATATTGGTAGCAGCCGTTTCACCTTCCAACAGAATACGCATCTGCGTATAAAGTGCTGGGAAATTCTCGAGAACGTATAAGAACTCAATGTTCTTACATAAATGGGGTTCTTTTGAAGAAAAAATTTCGACAGAAAAAAATCATCAATACCGAACAGTCCGTGGATAAGCGAACAAAATACTGAGAGCCACAATCGAGCTCTCAATCGTTTCCAGATCATAGTACATATGATATTTCATTGGAAAGGTGTTCATATCGAAAAGTTTAAAAAAAAATTGTAAATTTTAATCTTGCTTATGTTTTTTTTTTGTTATTTTGGATAAATGAACAACATTCATAAGCAAAAATATGTATATTGTTATGCAGGCAGCAAGCAACAAAAACAAAAAAAAGACAAAAAAGAAGAAGTACAAAAGTACGTCATATCAGAGAATAAATAGTACCTATAGAAAAAGAAAACCTTGCTTTCTGCGCCAGGGTCCAATTCTTATCTACGGTAATGAAATAAATTGGGATCGTTCTGTTAAGTACCTAGGTATACACCTGGACTCAAAATTGACTTTTAGCACAGAATAAATAGTATTTATACTATTTATTCTGTGGTCATATTTAACAATTTTGCCAGATATGTTTTTAACAAAAGATATTCCGATCACATTTCTCTTCTTATGTACGACAAATACTTGGAATGAATTTCAACAATTTCTTGAAATTCAAATCAATTGTTCTTCTGCACAACATAATGCTAACTCGTCAACCGAATTACTTGTACAACAGACTCATTCTCCCCAGTTCAAATCGCACTAACACACTTATTCGACCAAGATTCAATTGCCTTCAATCAAAACGTTCGTGCCTCGGCAGTAGCCTACACGATCGGTCCTATTTTTAAGCACATTATCGATTGTGTGCAGCTGTATTTCACCAATGGCTTCACGAATATTGTCCTTTGAAGCGTCAATTGTCTCTGGCTTGTCGGCGTAACACTTATCTTTGACGGCACCCTACAAATAATAGTCCAACGGTGTCAAATCGCAGCTCCGAGGTGGCCAAACGACATCAGCTCTGCGGCTGATAATGCGATCTTCAAAAACAGGGCGCAAAACATCGAGTGTAGCTTCGGCTGTGTGGCACGTAGCGCCTTCCTGTTGAAACCAAATGTTGCCAATATCCTCCTCTTCAATTTTTGTGAACAAAAATTCGTTCAACATGGCCCGATAACGATCACCATTGACTGTAACGGCCACTCTTTGCTCATTTTCGAAGAAAAATGGCCCAATTATGCCTCTGGACCAAAATCCGCACCAAACAGTGGCTCGTTTTGGGTGCACCGGCTTTTCAATGTATGCGTGCGGGTTTTCTGTGCCCCAAATGCGACAATTTTGCTTGTTTACATACCCGCCAAGATCAAAATGAGCTTCATCTGAAAAGATGATTTTTTTGGCAAAATCGGCATCTTCTGTAAGTCGATCGCAGGCCCACTTAGCGAAGCGTTGTTCAAGCGTATACACAACCATATTCGTTCAGCGGAAGGATAAAACTAATTATCTGCCAAATCAGACATGAGCTAAGTGTTACCATTCACGAAATAAGCACTACTTGAAAAAAAAAACGTTAGATGGCGGACCCTTTATAATCAGTATGTTTTTCACAGATCACAGAATCTATATTGAGCTCTGTGTGAGAAATAAAATGAAGAGCTTCAACGTACTTAAAATACTCTGAACAAGAAAAAGTGTATAAATGATTCAATCTTTTCACAAAAGGCCGAAAAGATGTTAATGATGATGCTCGCCCTGGACCCCAGCAGGTCAACAATGGATGAAAACGATGTTATGGACAATGTTCGATTCACTACCATAGAAGTTGCTGAGGATATTTTGGGGATGAAATGTGTATCAGCGAAGTCTGTTCCGAAATTACAAAATTTTTACCAAAATGACCGTCGCACGAGCACGCTCAGCACCTGGTGAATGGCTATCTAGATTTGCAAAAAAATGTCACCACTGGTGACGAGACATGAATATATGGCTATGACGTCGAAACCAAAGCAGAATCATCCTAACCGAAACGACCGGAAGAGCCAAGTCCTAAAAAATACGTGAAGTTCTGTCAAATGTGAAAGTTTTGCTCACTGTTTTTTTTTTCGATTACAAAGGCGTGGTTCAACACGAGTTCTTGCATTCTTGCCGGAAGGTCGTAGCAAACCGAAGGAAACTTTTGGATTTGTAGGGAAAAAATGCAAGGCTGTTTCATCACGATAATGCTTCTGCTCATTTATCATTGCGTGTGCATAGTCATACCCCAGCTTTTTTTGTTATCTCCCAAAACTGAAAAGACCGGGATTTGCCACGATTGAGAGGATCGCATCGCTGGAAGAATTCAAGGCTTTATCAAAAAATGCATACCAAAACTCTTCAAGGATTGGAAGAATCGCCGGCGCAAGTATATTATATCCGAGGGAGTTTAATTCAAAGGGGACAAAAATGATAAATAAATAAATATTCTTCTAGAAAATACATAGCAAGTCACCTCGTGAAGTATTCACCAAGAAATAATAAGTACGTCTTTTTATTTAATTTAATATCTGTAACTCTCTATGGCATATCAGTAATGTTGAACGTATCTTTCTTCTGCAGAGAATAAACCTTTTCTAGGAAAATTAGTTAAACTTTTCAATCTGTTATGTTAAAGCTTGCAACATCTATTGAAATAATAAACCACTCTGTCAGTTTTTCCGATATATTTAAAACATACTCGTACATATATTGCCCTGTTATCTGGGTTATGATATTATATAAAAGATCATAAGCCGGAATAGCTGAGGTTGTGAATTCGGGTGGATTTAAAAGTATAGGAATCTGATTCTTGAAAACTAATATCTGTTTATTAAGCTCAATTTAAATGTCATGAACAAGAAAATTCTCCATGCTTTCAACATCCGTTCCAACAAATAGGTATTTCCATACCTGAGCGATTTTTTCCGCACAAATACAAAAGCCACACATTTCTTTATCGATCTGTACAAGGTGTCTGATTTCCATATACACCTACCAATCGGATATTGCCATTTTGACAACAATCTCGAAAACACCCCATCTATACAAACATATAAAATCGGATTGCAAATCCAAAAGAAATCAATCACTGTGGGGAGCCAGCATTATTTATTTGCACAAATCCAGCATATCTTTGCTAACAATGCTCACGCACGTCCCACAATAGAATGTCGAATGGCATTCACCCTGCGGCGATGAGATTAGAATAGAGAGAAAAACAGGGGGAAAAACGTACGAATTTTATTTCCATCGAATTATCTCTAGTGATGTAATAAAACATGTAAATGCAATTTGCTTTGCTTTCGTTGTTAAACATGTACCTTGGTTGGGACTTTCGACAGTCTTAAAAGAAACCAATGAAGTGGAAATGCATAACGTTGTTGTTGCTGTGTATCTCCAATTGATATACAACTCTTTTGGGGTGCGGTTTTATGCTAGATGTAAGATGAAAGCAATGTTCAATACGTAGATCATGTGCCATTAACAAATATATTTAGATTTAAAGATTCGAAAATTAAAAACGAATTCACAGGTACATATGTATGTAGGTGCTTATTTACATTTCCTTGAAGAGGGCCACAATTTCTTTTTAATCTTGTGTTAAACGAAGAGATTACAGTGGTACTCACACTTCTTAAACTACTAGATGAAATGAGAGGGTAGGTAAATCACAGTCAATAAAAGGCTAAATGTTTTAAAGGGATTTTCTTTACCTCAATTCACTTAAGTTGGTGATCAAGAAACACCTGAGATCTAATCTGGTATGACGCCTCCACAAATTCTGAGAGCATCACAACAATAGACTAATTAAAACTCGTCCATGCAAATTTCCGGAAACCACCTGTGAATGCAGATTTAATCGCATCTTTTCGCTGATCAATAAACTACAGCAAGATGCTACTACCACGATCTTTTCAATACATCCAATACATCCTACTAACCAATATATCCTACATCTACAAACATTGTCTAGTATGAGTACCTTGAAGCAAACTTTCCCGACCGCCACAACTCCTCAGTCTGATTCTTCATTCAATGGGATGTACCACGTGATTTCACCCCGTAGAGAAAACCAAGTGTATTCCGGCGAGAGGAGAAATTACTTCAAGGTTGAGTTTCCTCCCCAGTATAAGTGGCTTTTGCGATGAGCCTCTTACAAAAAGATTAATTTGGACAAAACGCGAAGTACTAGTTTGGGCTACAAACATTAATATGCCCTATTCTAGTAATAATATCTCCAAGTTTAATATTACCAAGCGAACTACTCTTAATCTACACCCCAACTGGGAGTTTAAAGAAGGAATATTTCCCAAATTATTTCGACCTAACCCTAATCCTCCCCTTCCCCTATCGCTAATGTATCTAACCTAAAATGCCTGCTTTTATATTCGTAACCGCACAACCCACCTATTGTCATCAATTTGCAATCGACTTCATAGAATCCAAATTTGATAACTGTAACCAAAATGACATTACCATCATCCGTCACGATTTCAAGTTCCCGCACTTGAAGTGGGATAAATCCGACGATGAGACTCACTTTGTCGCGACTCTCACCTCGGCTGAGAAATCCTCACAGATTTTCTCCTCGATACAAATCATCTTTCCAACTCAGTAACATCACTAACAACACGATTCGACTACTTGATCTGATGTTCTCTCACGCCCCCTCCACCCATTCACCTCCAATCTATTGTACCTAGGATCTACTCCATTCACCATATCACTTGACTTCACCGTTCTCCAATATCCACGTATTGCACAAGTTTCGAAATGTAGACTTTGCAAAACTAAATGATCTGCTCAGTAATACAATGCTATCTTTCTCCTGACCCCCAACATGCACGTGCCTTAGATGCCTTATTCTACTCCGAAGTCTTCAGTTATATATTTATCCCATATTTCATCGGTCCCATATTCGCCACAAAAAGAACTGCACCTCATCTTCACCCTGGTACCCCAAAGAACTATGATTCCTTCGTAACAATAGAAAAAATTGTGGCACGCCTTTCTTAAATCATGCCTATCTTCTTCCCAAATCTAAATGGGTTCCTAAAACGGCAACCACTAATCTAAATGAATTTGTCGCACAATTCTTGAGAACGGAAACGTGTATTTCGTTGTTGCCACAGACAAAGCCTTCGAAGCACTCGTGGGATTAGTTCCGAATCGGCACCCCTCTTTCAGCGACTAGATTTCGCCATTTCACTTACTCTGCATGCCCGCGATTGTACCAAGGATAGATGGCCTGAGTCAGAGTCAGATCTCGGGTCCATATAAGCGTGATGACGCATCCAATCCCCAAAGACAGATAGACATTTTTATTTCGTAATAAAATGTTGACATAGTATCGGTACCAGCATAACACATACGTGTACCGAAAATTGACGTATTGCACAGATAAAAAACTAGACTCCTGAAAAGACTCAAACTCTTGTACAGGCGGTTTACTGACAGACAAAACTCATAGGTCAGAACTGAAGTCAGTGATTAAAAGTCTCTAACAGTTAATCAAATAATATTACACAATATCTGTAAGTTTGAAGCCATCAAAAACATAACTTGTAAAAAAAACCAAGTCTCGCAACTCAGTTCTTCTACCGTAAAAAGTTGTGAGATCTATGTAATACCAAGTCGGTTAATTTATTCAGCCCCTACTTAAGGGACCTTCTGTATTAAGTTATTACGTAATTAGCTAACCTAACAACATTTTATAGTGACCATATTAATATTAAAAATCTTTTATGTTTTAAATAAATAGATTGACTTGTCCATCGCATGCATCTCACAAGTAATACATATTATATTAAATTAGATTGTTTAGTGCGATTGCCAAGTCAATCTATTTATTTAAAACATAAAAGATTTTTAATATTAATATGGTCACTATAAGATGTTGTTAGGTTAGCTAATTACGTAATAACTTAATACAGAAGGTCCCTTAAGTAGGTATTACTTACTTGGTATTACATAGATCTCACAACTTTTTACGGTAGAAGAACTGAGTTGCGAGACTTGGTTTTTTTTACAAGTTATGTTTTTGATGGCATCTCATTTCTTTTTGTAGATAGTCCTACTTTTCTTCCTTTCCGGTACCTTCTACTTTTTGAATACCAACAACAGATTTTCTTAAAGCCCACTCTGTGTCTTATGAGCTTTTCTTATTTTTGTATGTTGTCTTCCTCTTTTTCTTTTCCGGTACTACTTCTTGAGCTTCAGCTGCAGTTTTTCTCAAAGCCCACTCCCTGTCTCTATGGGTTTTTCTCGGAGGCTTTGATGTTACAATTTTTGTCAAGTCTGGACGGTAAATGCTTCTTAATCTATTGTATTCACAAATTGAGGATTCCTGCGCTTTAATATTTCCAAAGTCGACATTAATTAGATGTAAGCCGCCCAGACTTGTAACTCTCGAAAGTGCCACGTAAGCTTGACCGGATGTGAATACTGCAGAACCGATATCCATCAGCGCCATCCATTTAGACTTAGGCCCTGACTTTTGTGTATAGTTATAGCATAGGCTGTACATATAGGAAACTGTTCGCGATGAACATAAGCTCTATTAATAATTTCAAATTTAGTTTTGACCGGCCCAAGCTCGTAAACCTGTTCTATATCAAATGTAATGTATATTTTCTTAATTATTTTTGTATTTTCCGGATCAACCTTTACTCTTTGCACTATACCGATAGAACCATTAACTAAACCAAGACTCACGTCAATATTTCGCCTTAACATGACTCTTGCTCCTATTTTTATAATTATGTTCTCTTCTAGGCCCGCAGTCATAGAAGCATCGTCTTCATAATTTTTTATGCATTCACGAGCTCTTTTTGTTAGGTATCTGGGGCAATCTATACTATCTACAGCTGTAAGTTTTATGTCGGGATGTGGGAGAGATCTAAGCATTGCAGTATTTAATTGTTGACACATGTTTTTTGTAGGTAATAAGCAAACGGTATCATCAGGAAGTTTCGAGAGGTGTTCAATTATTTTAATCAATCTGTTTTCATTTGAATTGGTTTTTAGAGTTATTAATCTAGTCGAGAGTAAGTCGCGGTCTTTTTGTGTAGTCACACCTAATCTTATTCTATTTAGCATTTCAACAAAGTTAGAATCATTGAGCTGTCGCATGTTAATTGTAAGTTCATCGTATACGAACAGTTCAATCCACAGATTCGGCATACTGAGGGAACCTAACAACTTGTTAGTTTCAGCAGTTGAGAGGTTTTCAAAAGGTGATTTTTCTCTTACCGGCGGAAGCTGTAAAAGATCTCCGAAAAGTACAAGATGTTTTTTTCCAAACCACCCATTCTGATCATCGCTTGTGTCAAATATCTCAGACAAGCGTAAATGAATATATGTTAAAGTAACATTGGATATCATCAACACTTCGTCTATGATAAACAACACTACTTCTTTCAAATCTGATCTCAGAACTTGGAGCACTTCATCGGAAAGTGGCTTGTACCTCGGTGTTTGCTTGTGTTCCACAGGCAGCTGCAATAGTCTGTGTATAGTCAATCCATTCACATTGAATGCAGCTATGCCTGTTGGATCACTAACTGCCACTTTTTTGTTTAAATACATCTTAACTCAAACTTTCAGAGTTTTTATTAAAAAGCTCTTTCCAGTGCCACCAGTTCCACTCACAAAACAGCGTAAAACGTCAGCGTTATTATCAGTTGTGTCCATTTTATGTGTGATCATATCGAAGACTCTTTTTTGATCGGCATTAAGTTTTGCGATCATACTTTGAAGATCAGTCTGCTCCTCTTCTACCAGATTGATTCTGTGAAAGTCATCCATTGCGTTTGCAGCTTCCACAGCTTCAAAGTCTAAAGGGTTTTCAGGACCATCGTCATCATCAACAATTTCCCTTTCTTCGTTTATCTCAGCAACTTTAGATTCTATCATTTCACATGCTTTTTGTATCTTATATCTTGACTCTATCATTGAATTACCATAATCGACTTCTTCTTTTAAATCTTCTTTCGCCAAATTAAAGGCCTCCGTGTAAGTATCACACCCCATTTTGAGTTCATCTAAGGAACGCCATGGCTTGAATAAAAGAAGTAAAGAGAAGAAATATTTCTCTGGTACTTGTTCTCCGTCGTAGAAATAGTGATTGATCAAATATGGGTTATCTCTTCTTTTCAGTAACTTTTTACCGTCATTTATCTCGTAGCACTCGACTTTAGAGGAGACTGGCCGTGTTTTAACAATATCGTAATTTTGAGCGAAACTGTACAAGTTAGTAGTCTCCAACTCTGACACCGAACATACAATTTGTTTTAAAATTGATTTAATTATAAGTTCATCAAATGGTTATGAAATATATGTACATAATAAAGATATTTATTTATTTATTTTATATTCCGTCAAATACATGAACCACATTGACCACTAAACCCAATTCCCCAACCGCGAATTGATTGTTGCATTGCATATTTTTAGGGGTTAATCGCCATCTAGATAAATTGAAGAAGGATACATACAGACACTATCCTATTAGTAATAATATTTGGTGTATCTAGAAAACTGGACCAAAATTGCAAAATATTTTAGTTTTTCCTTGATTTATACACTAAACACTAATTGTATTCTAAATTTCAAGCTTCTATGTCTGCTAGAAGTGCCCTAGAGTTTTGATGATCGGTCAGTGAGTGAGTGAGTGAGTGAGTGAGTGACAGAATTAGGAAACTTTGACTAGTTATAATTCTTAAACTACTGGTTCAAATTTAATGAAATTTGAAATATACCGTGTCTATGCGATGCCTGCTTGGTTACTGAAAATTCAGGTTTCTAGTTTTATCCACAACGAAGTTATAGGGGGTCGAAAATGGCCCGAACTGCTTCGAGAAAAGGATGGTACGGCCGTGCCGCTTTTTTGCTCGACTTGGCGGGGGCACTGCCGTGCCCCCAGATTCGAGTATCAACAAAATCTTCGAGAAGGTAGTCCATAGTCGTAGTCTGTCGTATGGGCTGAGGACAGAGCGGGGTATGACACTATTCATGCCGCGTCGAAACTCGTATCGCATATGCAATGGAAAAAATGCAAGGATCAATGCACGGATGCCTGTCTGATTGACTTTATTATGACAAGCTTAGCCGGCTGGCATAAGTAAACCACTGCTTCTTCTTCTTTTTCTTTTCCTTTTTTCCGGCGTTGTTATGGTCAGAAGTGTAGGACCATAACCTTCCCACTTAACTGCATTCCTACTGGTCCGCTTGTGGGGTCCGCCGGTTTGACCTCAGAAAGTAGCGGCAGGTTTCCCGGTTTGGGATTACTTCATCGCTGAGGCCAATCAAATGCTGGTGTTTTTGCATTTGTTTGCACCAATTGTTTTTCGGCCTGCCTTTTTTTTTTTTTTTTTTTTTCTTTTTTTTTTTGGGACACGGGCATGCTCCAGATTTTTTTGTTTGATCTTACTCTTACAACACCGGTGATCTCCAGTCGTGTCAACCCACTGATTTGCATGTACACTTGTGGGGCAGTTTAATGGTGGTATATGTGTCCGCTCACCTTGGTGTTTTCTAAATTGCCTAGATATGATTTTTGTTTACCTTTGTTTTAGTCGCCTTTTACGACAAGCGAGAGGAATCGCTGCAGGGATATTCTTAACCCGTCCCTGCACGGGTTCATAAGTAAACCACTGCTATATATGATTTTTAACATTTTAACTGGTAGAAAGTTCGTTGTGAAAATTGCCAATCTACCGAAGCATTCGAAATCAAAAATGGATTAAAATAGAGCACGGTAAACTCGTTGATCCTTTTCAGCATTTAGCTCAGCGATCTGCTAGTTTCTCTTCACCATTATATACAGGGTCCGCCATCTAACGTTTTTTTTTTCAAGTAGTGCTTATTTCGTGAATGGTAACACTTAGCTCATGTCTGCTTTGACAGATAATTAGTTTTATCCTTCCGCTGAACGAATATGGTTGTGTATACGCTTGAACAACGCTGGGAAATATTGCGACATTACTTTGAAACAGAAGATGCCGATTTTGTCAAAAAAATCATCTTTTCAGATGAAGCTCATTTTGATCTTGGCGGGTATGTAAACAAGCAAAATTATCGCATTTGGGGCACAGAAAACCCACACGGATACATTGAAAAGCCGGTGCACCCACAACGAGCCACTGTTTGGTGCGGATTTTGGTCCAAAGGCATAATTGGGCCATTTTTCTTTGAAAATGAGCAAGGAGTGGCCGTTACAGTCAATGGCGATCGTTATCGGGCCATGTTGAACGAATTTTTGTTCACAAAAATTGAAGAGGAGGATATTGGCAACATTTGGTTTCAACAGGACGGCGCTACGTGCCACACAGCCGAAGCTACACTCGATGTTTTGCGCCCTGTTTTTGAAGATCGCATTATCAGCCGCAGAGCTGATGTCGTTTGGCCACCTCGGAGCTGCGATTTGACACCGTTGGACTATTATTTGTGGGGTGCCGTCAAAGATAAGTGTTACGCCGACAAGCCAGAGACAATTTACGCTTTAAAGGACAATATTCGTGAAGCCATTGGTGAAATACAGCTGCACACAATCGATAATGTGCTTAAAAATTGGACCGATCGTGTAGGCTACTGCATGGCCAGCCGAGGCAGCCATTTGAATGAAATTATTTTCCATTATTAACCGGAAGGATTGTACTTTCAAATAAAAAAAGAAATTTGAGAAAATGTTCAGTAGTTTTTTTTATAGCATTTTCAAAAAAAAAAAAGTTATTTGGCGGACCCTTTAGCATATGCAGGCGGCTCAATTGCATACAGGTCAAATCCAACGATTGACGTCGTTGTTACTTTTCTGTAGCGTGACTTTGAACAAACTCAGCAGTATTGTGATGACTGGAAGTTAAAAATCAAGTTCAAGTGACTTCGATCAATAACCTGATTTCCAGTCTCACACTTCACCCAATGAGTAATATCACGAGAGAATGCGCCTTAACTTTGTCCCGCCAGAAGCATTCCTCTTTCCAAATTGATAAGTACTGATTCTGGAGATATTAGCGGTATCTTTGACATGAGTCTCAATTCCGTGAGATGGCGATACGTCTACAGACCCGATTTCCCGCTCCGTGACCTCGGACTGTAGATTGGTTTCGCGTAGTCTATCACCATCAACGCTTTTGGTAGCTGGGGAGAACTCTGTCAACGGACACCTCGATATAATATGTAAAAATATTTACCTTATGTATAGATACCATCTTTGATTTTTGATGTGTTTACATTATTATTTTTTGATATGGCTTATATTCTCCCTTTTTTTTTATTTTTGATTTTATAATTTTTTCTTGTGTTTTGTCCTATCCTATCCTATCCAAAAACCGCTGTTATGTATAATCTTGGGTCATGACGTTTTGAATACGTCACAATCGGCCACGACTTTCTACTGGAGCGATCTCTTTATAAACAGCGAGAACTTAGCTGCTATTGCATATTTTTTTTAAATCCAACATTAGGAAGTTTCTTATTGCCTGTAATTCGTCTATCTGTTCTTCAAAGTCTGTAGGCCTGTAGGACCCTTCCTTGTTTTCACTAACACAACCTGATTTGCGTAGTCTGAAGAACTCTCTGTAGTGACGCCGTCGCCCATCCACTGTTTAATTTGAGCTTTGATTAATTTTTATTCTGAGGGCGGAAATCTTCTAGAAGGTCTGTAACATGGTTCAATATCACTGTCACTATTTTCATGGATACTGACGACTTATCTAAGACCTAACGAGAATGATTTGCAATAAAGGAAAATACTTTTCAGCTTGTATGCTCTGTTCTCTCTTGTTTTTCTTTCGGATTCTGTGTCCACACTTAAGCTGGCTACAAAACATTGCCTGCATTGCCAACATTGCTATTGTCGCACTTGTATGTGATGCCTCTTTTCCCGAAATGAGCTCTTGCTTACGGTCATTGTACTTTCTCTCAACGATTTTTATTTCAGTCACCACTATTTTAATATCGGCCCGCTGCAATAAGTTCAGTCTAATTATGGCACTTTCATTAATCGTTGTCAGCATTCATTTCTATGTCGTGAAACATTTGATCCAATTAGTAAGGAATATCGACCTAAAAGTTATCGGTCAGATTTCCCTGTGTACAAATTCTTTGGGATTACTTCCAAAACACTTGCCCGACAATGTCAATGATTTGTTTATGAAAATGATTACTCAGAAAATGAAGATCCTGCCCGTTGAAAACAAAATTCGACTCCAGAATAAAATGCTAAATAATGTAACCGATGAAATATTGGTATTTATGCAAGACAAAAGCACCCAATATACAAGCAATACGTTTAACTTTTATGTTGATATAAGTAATCTTTCGATTCATCTCTAATTTTATAAGCTTCTTGGGTAGAACATTTTGTGGCTCAGCTTCTTTACGCAAATTGCCTTGGTAAACGATCTCATCATTTTCCTTAATTTTGTCAACATAATCCGACGAATAATATGCTGAATTGTTCCATTTCACAAAGTTGTGTAAAACAACCCATTCATTGACGATGAGATCGACATTTTCATGTAGAACGTTTAAAGTATTTTGAAGCAATATCTATCTTGCAACAGGAATCCCAAAGGCATTTTCTATAACAATGGGTTCTATTCTCGAACCCATCGATGCCTATCAGAGGTTGCACTTTCCCTCTATGCTTCGTATTCCTCATAACAAATGACGCAAATATTGAAATTTCAATTAAGTCGTTTGCTTGTTTTTTATTCATTTTGTATTTATTTTTTTCATTTTGGGCTTACTTTTACAAAGGTGGCATAACGATTAAAAAGTTAAAATTATACAATTCTTTGGTTTTGGTAGAAAATAGATGTTTTTGGTTTTTTAGGTTTCTGCATTATAGAATTTTCGGTTACACTTCTCTCTGATTTAATATACAATATAATTACACTCGTTAAATGAACACTTAAGTTTATGATGGAAATTTCGTTTTTTTTTTTTTTATGAAGTCTTGAAGTGAAACATTAACACGTTCGCCGACAGAGCGGCATATGCCGCTGAATTTTGTGGTTTTTGCTGGGACAAAGGGGCACATCCCGTCCAGGTTTGCTATCCTCTAAAATACAAAGCAGCAAATGCCGTCTAGTTTTCCATTTAATAAGATGTTTTGAAAATTGTCCCAGCAAAAGCTTTGCATCTGTAGTTGCAAGTACCGCTAGGTTTAGGTATGAAGAAATGCTAAGATGCTTTAGTTGTTCTTATGCGCAAGAAACGAATCAGTTCGACAAGTTGGAGAAGTCATTCCATTACTGAACAAATTGCTCATCAATTTCAATAAAACATATTATTCTCAAAAACTGCTGTCTTTAGATGAGTCTTTGCTTTTGTTTCGAGGACGTCTAAGCTTTCGGCAGTACATAAAAGGAAAAAAAATTAAGTGCGGTATTCAATTCTATATCCTCTGTACTCCTGGCCGATATGTGCTAAATTCGACCATAAGCAAAGATAAAACTATCGGTACTGAGGGCAGGTCAAAGCTTGAAGTACTTGTTTTCGGTCTTATGGAGCCTTATTTAGACTGCGGACATCACCTGTTCATGGACAATTTTTACAACAGCGTAGACCTGGCGAATAAACTGCTCATTAAAAAACACACTGCACAAGCATCTTAGGAAGCAACAGACGCAGGTATCCGAAAAAAATAACAAGCAAGAAACTGAAAAAAGGTGAGCATGTATCGAGCAGATCCAATAATGTGTATGTATCAAAATGAAAGGATAAAAGCGATGTTCTTTGCCTCACAACAAAATATCATCCTAAAATGTTAAGTTTTGTCAATAAATTCAGACAAGCAAAACCTGTGTGACCAAATGGTAAACTATTTTTCATCAGCTCGAAAAAGCATCAGATGGTATAAGAAGGTTATATAAGACGTGGCTATTTGGAATTCTTTTTTCATAATGAAAATGTTTAAAAACAAAACTATTTTACTTGAATTTAGAAATGAGTTCATAAAAGATTTTCTCTCTATATCGCAAGATTTGAAAGACAGAAGGCAACTTATTAAAACGGAGTAAAATATGGTGGAAAAAGAAAGAAGATGGAAGATGATAATCGCCAAGTCTGAATCTATTCCGAATCCCAAGCGAATCCAGAAGCAATGCCACATTTTGTTCCCCTATCCAGTTTTTAACTATCCGTGCGGTATGAATAGGTGCGTTGTCCTGCTGGAAAGTCCAATTTATAGGTCCAAAAATATTAGTAAATTTAGGGTAATTTCTTTCCAGAATTCCTCTATAAGTCGTTGCTGTCATTTTTGACGTTTGAAATTCAAGTTCGATGGTTCCATAATAAGTAACTGCTCCCCATACCATAACATCACCTTCTCGGCTATGATGCCGGGCTAAAAAGCGTTGATCTTTTCTCATATCGTGAAAGTAATAGTTGAACCCATCAGGACCGTCAAAATTAAACTTTTTCTCGTATGAGAAAACTACATAACGCCATTCTTCTTTCCAACTCATATGGTGCCTCGAAAACTCCAAACGCATACACTTGCGGCGATGGTTTAAAGGTGGTTTCTTTTGAATTTTCAGCCGTTTCAGATGATTGGCACAGTTGATCACTCTTCTTACCGTTGAAACACTAGCATTAACACCTGCTCTTTGCTTTATTTTTGCAGCTGAGTCACAAGAATTGGAAGCATATCGCAAAATTGATCTTCTATCAGCCGCTGTTGTGGCCGTTTTTTACCTCCTTTCATATTTTTCCCGTATAACTCTTTGTTTCTTAAATACGCATAGATAACATTAAAGCTTCGTCCAATTTTTTTAGCTATAGCACGCCCCGTTAATCCTTGCTCCTTTAATAAGTCGATTTTAACCTTTTCAACACTATTAAGAGATTTTGCTCTACCCATGTTTTCCGAAATTTCAATTAATGTAATTTGTAATTTGTGTAATTTATTTTGAAACACTTCGACAATTATTAAAATGTGCCAATCTCTTCGGAGTACACAGAAGCTATGCAAGCAATGACCATGTACCTATTCAGTTGACTCAAGAAAACAACTACATTTTTTCATATTCAATGCTTTACAAGACAACTAGGGAAGGCTTTGTAAATTCTTTTTTCTGTTCTCTTTTCCCAAATCATAGACTAACAGTTGCCAGAAATGAACCCAAATTTTTGAAAAATGTAGTACCTATTCAGTTGAAGCGAAGTGTACTTAGTTAATATGGAGAAATATGTATATTTAAAAAAAAATTTAAATACTCTTTCTTTTATAAAAATATTAAAAATTTGAAGATTGGATAATGGTGTACCTGGGCACCCTGGCTGCTAAACCGTTTCGGTAAAGTTGTAACACAAGGGTTAACCCGAAGTCCTTGAGGAAAGAAATGAAGTGCTATAATATCTTCTTCATAGCTCATAACTCCTAAAACCGAGGCAGTAGTTGGAAGTTTACCATAGTGTGCATAACATGGATAACGTCTGAAGGATCGGAACATAGCCATCTATCATTTTTGTTGGTTTTTTGTTCTTCATCCGTCAAAGAAATATAATTACAACAAAAACAAACACCACAATATTTTAGCAGCCTCAAGGTGCTTAAGCATCCTCAAAAGACGCTTTGCACGGATATTTCTCTGTTCCCCAGTTTTTTTTCCAACAATTCGGAAGTGTCTTCTGCGCATCACAAGTCGGACAACTTAGGCCGTCCGTAAAATAAAGATCCCTCTCAATAGCTCTCATTGACTTTGGAGGCTTTTCGTCTACGATGGCTTGTACTTGTTGAATAAATTTCGTAGTATTAATAGTATGTGAACGTTCCTCATGTTTTTTACGCTTTGCAACCTTTCCTTTCCTCATTGATTCTATATCGTAAGCTAATGCTTCATGACGAACCTTATGCTCGAACGATCGGGCGCATTTCAATAAATCTGATTTTTCTAAATCCGTCTGTTTCGAGTATAGATCGGCGATAATAGCATGTCTTTTAATTTCTTGATTTAAATTATAGTTTTTATATAAAGAAAAAAAAATGCTTTGGGAAATGAATTGCACTGACAAGGATGTCCTCAAACATGCACCCTGTAGTTAATTAATTCACTAAGTTATCGAATGCGAAAGTTAAAATGAATCCACCACGTTGATCTTTTGGCAGAGAGCAGAGGGTTGGAGTTGACACCATATACGAGTACTACAGCGTTAACATTTGTCAGATGATTATTGATTATTGATGAATACGTTCAGCCGGATTCCTTATTCCACTTGTATATTTTACCATAATTAATATACAAAAATATTTACAAAAAGCAAATAGTTTTCAATCTCTCAACCTACGGTTGCAGATTATCATGGCTTTTCCCTACAAACAAACTTCATACCACTGGAATTATCTCATAACAAAACAACCCTAGAACATTCATTTTATTGAAGCAACATCATTCACTTTATGAATAAAGATTCCTAACTCTGTGAATTCAGATGTTTTGTGATTTGAATGGAATTCAGATGCAGTAAATTCCGCGGATGTATGTAATGTATAAATTCGATAAGTAAATTAGTAAAAAGTATATCAATCGAAGGCATAAGCCACAAATATTTCTATAGCATTCGTAAATAAAATATATGAACGGAAGGCAAGGGTTTCTAATTAAAACTAAATATCTCACACCTAGCAATAAATAGTCTTCTTCTTTTCCTTTTTTTTTTTTTTTTTTTTTTTTTTTTTTTTTCCGGCATCGTTATGGTCAGAAGTGTAGGACCATAACCTTCCCACTTAACTGCATTCCTATTGGTCCGCTTGTGGGGTCCGCCGGTTTGACCTCAGAAAGTAGCGGCAGGTTTCCCGGTTTGGGATTACTTCATCGCTGAGGTCAATCAAATGCTGGTGTTTTTGCATTTGTTTGCACCAATTGTTATTCGGCCTGCCTTTTTTTTTTTTTTTTTGGTGACACGGGCACGCTCCAGATTTTTTTTGTTTGATCTTACTCTTACAACACCGGTGATCTCCAGTCGTGTCAACCCACTGATTTGCATGTACACTTGTGGGGCAGTTTAATGGTGGTATATGTGTCCCTAGGCTCACTTTGGTGTTTTCTAAATTGCCTAGATGTGATTTTTGTTTACCTTTGTTTTAGTCGCCTTTTACGACAAGCGAGAGGTATCGCTGCAGGGATATTCTTAACCCGTCCTTGCACGGAAAACCTAGCAATAAATAGTACCATTAGTAAATAATATTAAATTCAATATAACCCCTCTCAATGTCCATTTTATGTAACTGCAGCTATAAAAATTTAACGATCTGAATTCCTCAAGTAGTTTACCAACGTACGAATATATATGGCAAACGGTATATTACACATACGCGTATACGGGAACCAGCACGTTAATATTTCACAAGACGAAGGAACATCGTTAAGGGTGAATTTAAATCGGGTAAACATTTTCAATTAATAATTTAAAATGATTATAGTATTGTTTGATTTGCGGCTATCGACAAGTGGCCATTAACCATTTGTTTCCACATTTAATGTTGCACTTTTCATACTGTTTTATGTAAATAAGGATTGAATTCACCGATCGACAGTTCAAATACTCGTATTAATTAAGCAATCTAATAGTTCTTCTGTTTTTCCATACCATGGGGCTACTATACCGTTTTTCTAAGTCAAAATCGTATACAGATTTGCGATAGAAAAAAATACGGATGTAATATAAGTACTTGACTTGATTATGGATATTGTCTCGAACACAGCATTACAATCTTTGGACGCCGTGTTGGGAGTCTAAGTGTGAGGCGAAAAATGTTACATTGTAAAATAACGTTAGAATTTTAACTATAACATATAATAAGGTTATATTACAATATATGTATATACGATTAAACTAAGAGGTGCACGAATCTACTGATATATTCTTTGCAAATGAACTCGTCATATACATTTTTATGGCTTATGTATGTATATCCCCCACAGGAGCAGCTTTGCCATTCAAATAGAATCATCCCACTTGAGCCCTAAGCCTATTGGCAAATAGGTTTGAAAGGAAAATATTTTCAATGGTCACTGCATTAATAAATTGAAATGGAATGTAAATTGATTGAATGAACCGTGGAGATGCGAACCATAATAATCATCATTTCACAAACCCAGTGACTTGGAACAAATTTAATAAATGCGTCAAATGATGGAATATATACAATAAAATGTGTATATGTGACTCTAGAATATAAATTCTTGTATTATTTTTAATAACCAAAATAATCAATGACATTGAACAGTAGAGAATTTGAATTTCACTATAATCAAATTTTTGTAGATATACTTGCTAGTGAAAGATGTTCTCACCTTTAAAAGAGTAGTATATTTCCTCCAAAATAATTGGGGGGTCTGGCCTTTAGCTATGTATGTATGTACCTTCTGAGGAAGTTTAAGTTTTTGAACTAAATATCCAAGAATGTGCTTTTTAACCTTAAAGCCCTTTAAGGTTTCTTTAAGGAAATCAATATATATATATTTATGTGGAGAAGAACCACGATCCAGTATTTAGTGTGTGGGTTTTTCATATCGATGATAGCGCTTCGAATCCATGTCAAATTATCGACGTCGAAAATCGCGGCGGACAGCAATTCGGTAGTACATAGCCATAGATGACGTAGATGTTGCAGGAAGAGTCAAGACCAACGTAATTTAGATTAAGCTGTCGTCTTTTCACCCGGCGGTATTCGGCGATCGATTGCAGCATATTGTTTTTGTCCTGTACGGTGGTAAATTTGATGATGATTGGTGGATCATGTGTGTTGTCCCTTTGTGAAGCGCGGAAAATTGATAAAATCGGCGGAGATTTGCACTTGATGGTAGGTGGATTTTAAATTCTCATCGGTTAGCACAAAGACACCGAAGAGAATCGCATCGGTATCAATCTCCTTTCTTTCGAGCACTTCGCATCTCCGTTCCAATTGGTGAATTTGGATTTTGAGGTGGTTTGTCTCAAAAGAAGATTCCAATTTTTCCAAGCGCGATTGAACACCTTTCAGGGACGTATCAGAACTTTGAATTTGTGCAGACCAATTTACTTCAATACGTGCCATTTGTTGCAGTAGATCGTTGCGTAAGTTACTCAATTCAGTTGTGTGTCGCTCCATTATAGCATCAGCTTGCATGTTTAGGTGTTTTTCTAATACATCCAGTGTGAGTGATTTTGACGGAGCGATGTATACATTCTTCAATTGAGATTTACTGCTTTGCTTTGGTGTATTGACTGTATAATCCGCAATGCTTTCTTGCTTTTTTTGCAAGCGGGTTACAACCGTTGAGTCTGAATTTGAGTTATAGCTCATTTTGATTTAACGTTTGATGTTAACACGAAGTGAAGAATTTTATGAATTTTATAAATAAATTTGATATCAGGCAAAGCTCTACTTTGCGTAAACAACGAACCCGACAATATTAGCAACAAATTCACATTATTTAAATTTTGTACTTGATTTAAATGACAAAGATAATAAATATTACACTAGGAGGTAAGACGCACAACCGTTCATTCTCTCGACATTGACTTAAAGTCCTTCCATTGATCAGTTTTGGACGGTTTTAATTAATTACTTGCTGCTCACAGTAGAGATCGGAATAAATCGTTTGACCCTGTTGTAGCACTTCATATTGTGCGATTTCCTTTTCCGTTCCACCATATTTTAGTTTAGTTTAGTTTGTTTATTTGCAGTTTAATAATTACAGGAATGTTATTGCATAAATTGTATATAGAGATTTGGTAAAAAAGAATTATTACCTTACTACTGAAAAGAAGTGTATAATGAACAAAAAACGAAATAGCTAAGAAACAAGAAATATAACAGGAAGAAAAATTGCAAGGAAAACCTCCATATCAGAAAAAAAAGTAGTTTAGACGAACTACAAAAACGAAGAACTAAAATACAAATGTATAATACAAGCATGGGAGTTATTAACAAAGTGTATAGATAAATTAATGAATAAGTGAATATATGAATATATAAATAAATAAATTAGTTAATTAATTAAATAAATAAGAACAAAAATAAATAAATAAATAAATAACAAATAAATAAACAAAATAAATAAATAAATAATTAAATGAATAGATATATGAATAACAAAATAACAAATTAATTTAATTAATTGATAATTAAATAAACATCAAGAACTAAGACTGATAACGAGAGGATTATCGGTAAGGGAACAGCGAATATGAAATTTTTCGTTAAGCCTTACAATACGTTCGCAGATCAGTTCAACTCCCGCTCTTGAATGTAATTCTCTTGTTGAAAACTGCCAGGGTAGGTCTAGCATCATTTTTAGGGTTTTGTTTTCTGCCACTTGTAGCCTTTTTAGATGACATTTAGCCATACCACCCCAGACAGGACAGCCATACGTCAAAATCGTTTGGAAAATAACTTTAAAAATAATTATCCTATTATCGGCAGAAAGTTTCGATTTCCTGCAAATAATAGGGTATAATAGAGCAGTCGCTACCCTTACTTTTTTCAAAGTTTGAGTGACATGGTCACTAAAAGTCAATTTTGAGTCCAGGTGTATACCTAGGTACTTAACAGAACGATCCCAATTTATTTCATTACCGTAGATAAGAATTGGACCCTGGGGCAGAAAGCAAGGTTTTCTTTTTCTACTAAAAAAGATAGCTTGGGTTTTGTCACAATTGATCCTTATTCTCCACCTATTGTAAACCGTACTTATAATCTTACCCGCATTTATAAGTGTCCTCTGAATATTGAGAGCGAGCTCATATGTGGTATAAATGCAGGTGTCATCCGCAAAGATAGCCGCATGACAATACGGTAAAGTGGGAAAATCTGCGATAAATATATTATAAAGAGCGGGTCCCAATACTGATCCTTGTGGGACTCCCATGTTGAAATAAGTCATTTTGGAAATACAGGTATTAATGTGCACTAGAAAACTACGGTTAGATAGAAAACTTTGGACGATTTTAATTATATAAAGGGTCCGCCAAATAATTTTTTTTTTTTTGAAAATGCTATAAAAAAAACTACTGAATATTTTCTCAAATTTCTTTTTTTATTTGAAAGTACAATCCTTCCGGTTAATAATGGAAAATAACTTCATTCAAATGGCTGCCTCGGCTGGCCATGCAGTAGCCTACACGATCGGTCCAATTTTTAAGCACATTATCGATTGTGTGCAACTGTATTTCACCCATGGCTTCACGAATATTGTCCTTTAAAGCGTCAATTGTCTCTGACTTGTCGGCGTAACACTTAATTTTGACGGCACCCCACAAATAATAGTCCAACGGTGTCAAATCGCACGTGTGGCACGTAGCGCCGTCCTGTTGAAATCAAATGTTGCCAATATCCTCCTCTTCAATTTTTGTGAACAAAAATTCGTTCAACATGGCCCGATAACGATCGCCATTGACTGTAACGGCCACTCCTTGCTCATTTTCGAAGAAAAATGGCCCAATTATGCCTCTGGACCAAAATCCGCACCAAACAGTGGCTCGTTTTGGGTGCACCGGCTTTTCAGTGTATGCGTGCGGGTTTTCTGTGCCCCAAATGCGACAATTTTGCTTGTTTACATACCCGCCAAGATCAAAATGAGCTTCATCTGAAAAGATGATTTTTTTGGCAAAATCGGCATCTTCTGTAAGTCGATCGCAGGCCCACTTAGCGAAGCGAAAACGCATTGGATGGTCAGTTGGCTTCAACTCCTGAACCAATTGGACTTTGTATGGCGTCATACCAAGGTCTTTATGCAAAATTCGTCTCAATGATGTCTCCGAAATGTTCAATTGTTGAGAACGACGGTGAATTGATGTTGATGGCGCTTCACGCACACTTTCTGCCGCAGCAGCAGTATTCTCGGGTGTACGCACTGTTTTTGGCTTTTCACGCTTTGGTTTATCGATGAGGATGCCAGTTTCTTTCACTTTTTTCACAAGATAACGAACATACGGAGCTGACGGTGCTTCTCTTCTTCCAAAATCCGTACGCAATTTTCGCACACATTCTGCAACATTACCATGATTTTCAAAGTAATGTCGCAATATTTCCCAGCGTTGTTCAAGCGTATACACAACCATATTCGTTCAGCGGAAGGATAAAACTAATTATCTGTCAAATCAGACATGAGCTAAGTGTTACCATTCACGAAATAAGCACTACTTGAAAAAAAAACGTTAGATGGCGGACCCGATAGATGGGGTATTTAAAGGTAATCATTTTTTAAATTAGACCATTATGCCAAACTGTGTCAAATGCCTTTCCGACATCGAGCAGGATCATACCAGTTGATTTACCTACAGAACGATTTTTTTTGACATGGTTACATATTCTAACACATTGTATTGTGAAATTGTCTAAATCCAAATTGAATGTTAGGTAAAATGTTATTTTCATTAGTGTACTCTAGAAGATGAATTTTAATGACTTTTTCTAAGATTTTGCTTAAACTGCTGAGTAGACTAATTCGTCTATAACTAGTGGGAGACTCGGCAGGTTTTCGCGGTTTTAAAATCGGTACAACTTTGGCCCTCTTCCAATTATCCGGAAAGTATTGGCTTTTCAAACATGCATTGATTAAAAAGGTTAGATATCTTAAACCCGATGAAGGTAAATGTTTCAGGTAGTCATTTCTGATACCATCTAAACCTCCCGTTTTATTGGCTTTGAGGGACTTAATAATTTGTTCAATAGTTCTTTCCGAAACAAAAGCACTTAATGGATTGATACAATTATAATTGTCAAAAGACTGCATTCTTTGTTCAACCAAGAGATCTGTTTCACGTTCCCCTAAATTCTGAGAGAGAGAGAGTGATTATTAGAGAAGACCGTAGAAAGACAATCTGCCTTCTCTTTATCCGTAAAAAAGATGGTATCATTGGCTGAGAGTGCTGGTATTTGTCTATTTTTATTCTTGATAACTTTTACGATATTCCAAAAGGGCTTACAATTTTTATCTAATGATTCCAGCTTTTGGTTCCATTTATAATTGCGAAACTTGAAGATAAGACTCTGGATCAATTTATTGAGATAGTGGAGCTGTAACTTAAGATTAGGCTGTCGGTATCTTAACCAATTACGTCTAATTTTGTTGCGAAGTTTTATATGCTCCAAGATGTAGTTAGGAATCTTATCTGGCGTATGGAACCTGCATTCTTTTTTGGGGAGACTTTTGTCAATCGCATAATTTATAACTTTAGTAAACTTAACGACGATATTATCGATATTGATTTTGCTAGAGACTGAGTCTAAGTTACATGCAACATCTCTAAGTTCTAAATCAACATTTGCACTAAATATAGGCCAGTTAGCTTTTTTAAAGTCGTGAAAGACGGGTTTTTTTGTAAGTCTAGGAAGATAGATCTTACAAAAGACAGGATAGTGGTCAGAAAACAGATCATTGACAGCAACAGGTTGAGGCAGTAAACTTGAACGATTGGTAATGAAAAAATCTAGAACAGAAGTACTTCTACGTAAATCTGTAGGAACATAAGTAGGATTGGGCGGAAAACGAACCGTAAGCACCGAATGAGATAACATGTTGGATAGTATGTTACCCCAAGTATTTGCGCGTATACATCCCCAGTCACGATGGCGGCAGTTGAAATCACCCGCATGGACGACATCATCAGACGAGGTAAGAAGACTACGCAAGTCTCTAATAAAGAATCTTTTGTTCTCGGCAGATGAAATTGCACCAGGAAAGTACACACAGTAGATTTTGACTTTTCTATTA
The DNA here is from genome assembly GCA_958301585.1 of Merodon equestris. NCBI lineage: Eukaryota > Metazoa > Arthropoda > Insecta > Diptera > Syrphidae > Merodon > Merodon equestris. The sequence goes on along the minus strand of OY284414.1, from coordinate 43,060,372 downwards.
TTGCATTTAATTTCAATACCTACATTCTCCATAAAATGAGTTTTAATGACAGGAAGTGATCTACGAACTAGAATAGAGACGCGCCCTCCCCTTCTGTTAAGTCTGTCGACACGGTAGCTTTTATAGATTGAGTTAGATAGTTTATGGCTATTTGCATTGAGGCAAGTTTCGGTAATAAAACCAATATCAATGTTGTTATTATTTAAGAAGTTCAAAAATTCAATCCTTTCAAGCGATACCTCCCGCTTGTCGTAAAAGGCGACTAAAACAAAGGTCATCAAAAATCACATATAGGCAATTTAGAAAACACCAAGGTGAGCCTAGGGATATATATACCACCATTAAACTGCCCCACAAGTGTGCATGCAAATCAGTGGGTTGACACGACTGGAGATCACCGGTGTTGTAAGAGTAAGATCAAACAAAAAATTAAATAAAAATCTGGAGCATGCCCGTGTCAAAAAAAGGAGGGGAAGAAAACGGTCAAACCGTAGCATTATGGAAAAGAACGCTAAAAGGAAAAGCACTACCCCGCCAGGCACTACCAGGCACTACTAATGGTCGTGATCCTGGGACGAGCAGCAATGCTCGGGTCAGAGCTATAGGATTTCCGGGGGATAGCAAAGTTATGCAACGACGTAAGCCACACTTTAGAGTCGCGAGTTGGAACGTTGGAAGCATGAGTGGTCGCAGCTATGAGCTTGAAGAAATGATGGTTAGAAGGCGAGTAGACATCCTGTGCGTACAAGAGACGAAATGGCGAAACACCGGTAATCGGGCACGTTTCGTGGACGTTAAAACAAAAGCCTACAAGATGTTTTACTTTGGATTGGAACAAGGAAAAAACGGAATCGCCATCATCCTTGCGGCAGATCTACTTGGCAACGTCTTAACCATTTCAAAGTCCAGTGACCGTTTGATGGCTCTCAAATTGGTGATGCATGGTGAAGTGTGGAATATCGTAAGCGCATATGCCCCTCAAGTAGGATGCGAACAAAAAGAAAAAGATGCATTCTGGCTAGATTTCCACAACCTTGTCAAAATCATCGCAAAGGAAGAGCTTTTGTTTGTTGGGGGAGATTTAAACGGACATGTCGGGAAGACAAGCGAAGACTATGAAGACTACCACGGAGGGCTGGGATACGGCACCAGGAACTCTTCAGGTGAAGATATCCTAAACATGTGCAAATCGTACGGTCTTATAGTGCTAAATACCATGTTCGTCAAACAAAGCCGGCACCTGATCACTTATAGCAGCGGCGGAAATGAAACTCAAATAGACTATCATTTGGTATCCAGTTTCATGAAGCCACGAGCTAAAGATTGCAAAGTGATCCTGGGAGACGCGATCGCCCCTCAACACCGTCTCCTCCTGACTGAATTTTTTATGGAGGCGAGTAAGAAGTCAAAGCAGCAAACGATGGTGTCAGAGAGAATCAAGTGGTATAAGCTGGATAAAGGAAAAGGCGAAGCTTTTATTGCAAACATGAAAAACTACCTCTTTTCCATTACCGATGAGGTCGGTAATGAGTGCAAAGCACAAGACATGTGGGATTCCCTACAACAATCTGGCCTGGAGAAAGCCAAATCACTGCTCGGAACATCTAAAGGCCCCTGCCAACACGCAAAAGAAACCTGGTGGTGGACAGACGAAGCCAAGCAGTGATACACGAAAAGAATATCGCTTTCCAAGCTTGGTCAAAGTGCTCTTCTACTAATAGAGAGGAAAAAGCTCGCCGTGAAAAGGTATATAGATGTTGCAAAGGTATCGCGAAGAAAAAGTGCGCCGAATTCAAAGCGAAAAGCATGGAAGGCCTCTATCAGGAGTTGGAAGAAATATCGTCATCCGCGTCAGACAGGAACCAGGCTACCCAGGAGGACAAAGCAATTTGAACAAAGGAGCAAATATCTTTAAGAAAGCCGCCCAGAGAAGAAGAAATGCTCAGGAGATTCGTTTTCCAAAGCTTATTAACAATGCTGAAGGCCAACTCCTTGTGGAAGACGAAAAAATTCTCCACAGATGGCGACAGTATTGCGAGGAACTTCTGAACGAACAGTTTCCCCGAGTGTACTTTCCGAGAGCCGCCCCGAATCGACATCACAGTCGAAGAAGTTCGGTACGCGGTTAAAAACTCCAAGAAAAGAAAAGCTGTTGGGCCGGACGGGATACCCTCTGAGTTCTGGAAAAAGATGGGAGACATCGGGTCTAGATGGCTCATGGTTCTTATCTCCAAACTTATGAGAGGCGACACTATGCCTAATCAATGGAGGGAAAGCTATCTTCTTCCATTGCACAAAGGAAAGGGTGATACGCGAAATTGTGATAACTAACGTTCTGTCAAGCTGATGTCGCACACCATGAAGATCGTTGAACGGGTATTAGATAGCCGACTGCGAAAAATAATACGACTATCTGTTGACCAGTGCGGGTTTGTCTCGGGTAAATCAACAACAGATGCAATCCAAAGTATAAGGATCATGATGGAAAAGCATCGTGATTCTTCAAAGGACTTGCATATGGTGTTGGTTGATTTCGAGAAGGCCTTTGACCGGCAACCAAGAGATCTTTTATGGGTAGCACTAAGACAAAAAGGAGTTCCAGAAACCTACGTGCGGGTAATTATGGACATGTACGAGAGAGCAACGACAAGAGTAAGATGCACTGCAGGAGTCACCGAAGAGTTCGCAATCAAAGTCGGTGTACACCAAGGGAGCGTCCTCAGCCCACTGCTTTTTATAGCAGTCCTTGATTGCTTGCTTGAAGGAAAAGTGACGGACCCCAATGTGCGCCAGCTATTCTTTGCTGACGATGGGGCCATTATAAGTGATGATCAGGCGTCCCTACAACGAGCACTTGATGTGTGGGTGGACATTTTTGAGGGACACGGGTATCGTATTAGTTCAAAGAAGACAGAGTATCTGTGCTGCCCGTTCTCTGACCCTCATCAGCCTATTCCAGACATTTACTTGAATGGAAGAGTGCTTCCCAAGTGTGAAAAGTTTACATATCTGGGATCTATGATTAATAGAGAAGCAACTTGTGATGACGACATCAAACATCGCGTAATCGTAGGGTGGATGAAGTGGCGGGAAAACTCCGCCATCTTCTGTGATCGAAAAATGCCCCCTAAGCTGAAAGGAAGGCTCTACACTTCAGTTGTACGTCCGGCGCTCACATACGGTTCACAATGCTGGACAATGCACAAAAAGTATGAGAGCAAATTAACGGCAACTGAGATGAAGATGCTTCGCATGACAGCGGGAGTAACAAAGCGTGACAGAATTAGAAGTTCAAAGATCCGAGGAAGCCTCCACGTAAAAGAAACCATCACAAGAAATATAAAGCGCAACCGACTCAGTTGGTATTGCCATGTTCAAAGGAGAGATCCTTTGAACCCCGTCCAAAAGGCGATATCAATCAACGTTTTAATTTCAACACGCAAAAAAAGTAGGCCGAAAAACAATTGGTGCAAACAAATGCAAAAACACCAGCATTTGATTGGCCTCAGCGATGAAGTAATCCCAAACCGGGAAGCCTGCCGCTACTTTCTGAGGTCAAACCGGCGGACCCCACAAGCGGACCAGTAGGAATGCAGTTAAGTGGGAAGGTTATGGTCCTACACTTCTGACCATAACGACGCCGGAAAAAAATGAAAAGAAGAAGAAGAAGGCTGAGCGACACGGGGAGTTGATGTGGTAGCTTTGATGTCATGAAGGCTTTCCATGGTTGGAACAGACGAAAAGCTTTTACGTGTGAGCCAAGCAGGGGTTCCACGTTTAAGAGATTCTCTAATTTCCAGATATTTGGATCTTGAAGAGCACCTCGGATCGGTAGATTTGTGTTCACCACCGCAGTTTGTACACTTAACGGGGAGTGCATTATCACATTCTCTCGTATTGTGAGAGCCGGCGCAGTTTCCACAGTAGGTTTTGACATGACAATTTTTTTCGCCATGGCCAAACATTTGGCAATTATGGCATTGAGTGAGTTTGCCTCTTATTTTCCTTTGGAAACTCCAGCTGACTTGAGTATAAAATAGTGATCAAAACTTTGATTTTAGGTCTGCTAATTTTATGGATCCATTTTCTAGTGACACCAAATAAAGAGTGTCAATATATTGATCATATTTTTTCACAAATACGGTATACGAATCTAATGATTCACATGCAATTTTTATTCCGATGGAGAGTTTTTTAATCGAGTAATTTGTGATGTTTAACGATTTCATTAAATTATGCACAAAGTTGGATTTTTTATGCAGTAGTTTTATTGTGGGAACATGCACTTTTTTGATTGGAGTGTTAATTTGATCTATCACTGTATCACCAGATTCATTGTCGTCGTCCATATCATTGTCCGGATGACATTGTAGTGAACTGTAATAATTAGTTCTATTAACACTATCCGTTTTTTTGTTAGCACTCCGTGAAGCGCGAGATTTCTTGTTCGAGGACATATTGATGTCCTCTGGATCGGGCGATCTAACACGCTTAATAATTGTAGTAGTCTTACTTGCCATGCAGAAGAATAGAACACGAGACTAATCACTGCTGAAAGCTCGATGTAGACCGTTCCACCATATACATCTTTATAATCTTTTACCACGTCTATCTTTGAAGTCGAACGATATTTTCATATTTCAAAAGTTGTTCGTTATATTTAATATAAATTCTTAATGGATTTCTGCCTAATAGAAGTGGCAGAGGTAGATGCAGAGCTGATGATATTATTTTAAAATGCACAATTACAACACCACAATATTCGATATGGTTTTTCTTGCTTGGGTAAAATATTCCAGAGGTAAACTTGTTATCCGATCGGATATCCAGGAGGGAACCATTTAAATGAGAGCATCCATGAAAAGGAGTGCACAAACATTAAGAATATGCTCAGAGAAGGTACTATGTACATACCGGATGCTTTCCAAACATTCCCAATGAAATAAATAAGTAATTGAATATCACAAGTGTTGTGTATGTTCTGTAATGTTTCCTTGTATGTATTAATTGTTAATGTTGAGAACGTAAGAGAATTATAGTCAGCCAAATAAAGGACCCCGAACTGAACATACGTGTTATAACAATAAGGGTACAAGATACTCGACTTTCAAATGGAGCAACCGTTAAGGACGGATTTACTTTGATTTGTAGCGGTACGGATTCCCACGACCTCGGTAAAAAGTTCTTCAGAAGCAACAAAATTGTGAAGAACGTAATGGAAGTAGTATTTTACAATGACCGAATCTCGATGGCCAAAATCCGAGGTCCGCGATGATACTCTGTACTACTGAACGTAGTCCGTAGAACGTAGTACGGACAAAATTTCCGACAATTTCTCATCCTTCGGCGTGAAAATGGTGCTCAGATAGTTCAACGCGAAAATAGTAAAAGAGACGACATATACATGTCAACAGTAGGAAGAGAAAATCTTCATAAATCTGATAAGTAGAAAATACCATACTAAAGTACTATATGATGAAGCATAAAGAAGAGCGATTGCGATTCTGATCACATCCTGATCATTGCCAAAACTAAAAGCCGAATTCAAATTCACAGAGACGGAACACAGGAATGTATAATAGAAGTATAAAATAATCTTTAAATGTTAAGAGACCCTCGTATCCAACGTCAATACCAAGACGAAATTAATAACAAGTTTGCCCCATTTGATGTATCTAAGGACGTAGCAAGACAAGCATAAGCAGTCTGGTCAACATTCAAAGTATTGTAAACGAAGCGGTTGGCAAACTCGGCAAAGCCCCCAAAGGAAAGGAAGAATATGAGGGAAAAGTAAAAGTGCATAATGTTCTTAAATTCCAAGCCCTGTGAAAAAGTAAACAAATCAGTATCAGGCCCTATAAGAAGAAGTGAGCCGTCCATTTGAAGATAAAACAAAACAATGACAAAATAAAAAGAATGTGAGGCTAAAAACATGAGAGCAATGTATGCAATTGTACCAGGCCAGGCCGGGATTTATACGCATATATAATGAGGGCCTCATTTCGGACAACGGAAGAGCCTAATGGAGGAGATATTTCGATATACTAGTTAATGTACATGGAGAACAAGCAGCAATGGAAAACGGAGTTATCCATACAGCAGAAATTCAGGTATAACTGCCAGCCAACAAGCGAGGAAGTAAAGGAAACAATCCATCGACAAGAATAACAAGGCCCCAGGTGTCGTCCCCCTACCAACGAAATGAATAAAATATGCAGGAGAACAATTAACATAGAAGTTACATGGGCTCATCACTACTATATGGAACGATGAAACCATCCCCGAATATAATGCAATGCAAGTTTCACCAAACATTCCCGTAATGAGACTGACATCATTGATTTAGGAAATACATACATACTCGCAGACTGCCAGTGTGGCTGAAAATGGTAATTCCACGATACAGTTCACCAACTATTCGTAAATTTCGAAAGGGATGTGTGATTCTGTAATGATGCAATCGAAGATTTTTTATTTTTATTTTATAGGGTTCCTGAAGGTTCAAGAGTGTACGCTCTTATGGTGTTTGTCACACAACCTGGACGGGGTGCAGATGGTTTGTGTCGAACATGTTCGTTCAGTATTCTCCGGGGATGGTTCCCCGTCACCATTTCCTATTTATTTAGTGCTGAAATACGCATTTTCTTGGATTTTATTGAATCTGTACCCAATAACCGATTTGATAAGATGGACAAATTTAAAGACGAAAAATACATAAAAGGCTTCGCCTGCTTGCTCGCGATGGAGGAACTGTTAAAAACAACTCTTTTGTTCCGTCAAAGTACATATTTATAAAACCGTAATAACGGCAGTGTCATTTTAAGGATATAAAACTTTGGGTCTTTCAAAAAAAAATATCTTAATGAGAATCTAATGTGGAAATCAGGACGAAGATACGGAAAACATGCGAATAATATGTTAGGCATGGGATATAAAACGAATGGACAGTGGACGAATAGTTAAAAGAATAACGAATGGAAGCCCGTGGGTAAAAGACTGCCAATTTAAGGAATTTACATGGAAAAGAACAGTGAAACCTTCCCTCCACATTCAGGGCAAGGCGTCTCGGCGAAGAGTTGTCAAGGGGGATCTGAGCTACCAAGTTCCAAATAACTGGCTATAATAATATGTAATTAAAAATATGTAGCGACAACTATTGGTAATTATATAAATGAAAAAGTTCCGCTAAACACCATCTTTTATAAGCTCGATACACCATTTTCGCAGAGCCCTCAAAGTAACAGCGACGTACGTAATTGGTATTAGAGCCTGATACGTTCTGGAATAAACAGTGAGAGTGAGTTAAGGAATCCACACAATGAATAAATTAAGTATCCTGTTTACTTTCTTATAAAGCAATTTTACTTAACCTCCCCCTTAAGATTTAAATATAATTTGATCAAGTTGGAAAATGGGGAGAAAAATATAAAGAAGTAGTAAACGGAGAAATAAAATATCAGCTTTAATATATAATATAGAACGTGAACAAAAAAGAAGTGGAACATAATTTTTCATATTTCTTTGAACTGCACTTTTTTACGATTTCATTATCTCCGCTTTCCACGCCGAAAGTGTTGAAGTATCTAGTGAAGTATTCTCCACCTTTCTGTGCATATATCATGAATTGAAGAGCAATATATTTTTATGGGAGTCATAAATTATGCTTTCTTCTCTTCAATATTAAAATTAAAAGAAAAAGTTGGTAACTCCGCCGTCATTGTTAGCCATGTCTGGATTGGCAACTTTATTTTTCATCATTTCTGCAGTAAGAAGGATCTAAGCATGCAACTCCATATAAATAGAGTATTAAAATGTTATTATTCTGGAGCACCAGAATTGAATTTCAGATTCCGTAATAAGAAAATCTATCTCTTCTAACATATGTATATCATCTCACTATAGAAAAGTGTGGAAAAATTATTTCTAAATTAGTTTGATTAGCTTAGTTGAAATCAACTGATTGATTTTTGTGCATAGGTTCCTTCAAATACTTCTGCAATGTATTCGAATTTTAAAGCTTATAAAAAGGAAATGTATTTGCAAATCAGAGATGTACATACCACATGTTATATTTTAAGATACAGTCTTGTTAATGGTTTTCATTAAAACTCTTGCAGCAGTAAATGAACCACCACGCTTTACAATTATCGAGCGGAAATTTCTCATTCGATATTGTTCCTGAGCTCCTTTAACGTTGTCGGTTTGTAATAGTGCTCTTGATTTTACCCGGGTAATACCCAACTTAGCAATTACCCGGGTACCTGGGTACTCGGGTAATGCGGGTAATACCCGATTTCGCGGGTACCCGGCAATGTCGGCTGTCGGGTACCCGACAATACCGGGTAATAGGTTATCAAGGGCCATAAATATTCTTATTTGATTTAAAAAGTTAGTAATGTGCTGGTCAATATAAGGGAAAGAAAGGGAAACCACGATGAAAACATAGTTTATATGTACTAAGTATAATATAAATGTAACATGCATTAACAACGACTTCTTAATTATTTAAAGTAACTACATATGTATATACATACAGAGCGCGACAAAAAGATAGCACACTATATATTTTTTGTGTTATTATTATTTATACTAAATAAAATGTTCTTTTTTTCTCAGATATTGTATATTTAAGAGATAATGTAATAAAATACAAAAACAACAAGAAAAATAACGTAAACAATTCCATTTAAACATAAATTACAACGCTTAAGCACTTTAAGTGGTACGACAAAAAGATAGCACATTTAAAAAAAAATAAGATATTTGTATAATAAGAACAAAGTAAACTTAAAAATTCAATTTTTCAATAATGCGTTGACCCTCCTTGAAATTTCAAAACCTCCGTCATGCGTTTTGGATGCGATTTAAATAATTTTTTAATGTATTTTCGTGGTATTGCTCCCCATTTCTCTTTAATGCTCCTTTTGAGATCATCCGTTGTGTCGTACTGTCTGTTTTCGGCATAGACTTCTCTGGCAAGATATCCCCAACAATTTTCAATGATGTTAAGGTCAGGGGAGCGTGCTGGCCATTCTAGAATTTTAATTTGATTTTCCGCAGTGTGAACCGCGGCATTATCGTGCTGGAAAATCATCGGGGGCTTTGTTAATTCTTGCCCGGAATTAGTTACAATATTCCCAATCAAATTTAGGTACCCTTGGCTGTTCATTCTTGTGGGAACGCATTTTATTTCGGTTTTTCCGTAGTACCCAATTCCGGCCCATATCATCACGCTTCCTCCTCCATGCTGTCGGCGACTAAGAACTTTCTGGTCTTTTCGTAGATCATGGTAATAATAAGACCAACCATCTGGGCCATCCAAGTTAAATTTCTTCTCGTCTGAAAATAGGACCTGGCGCCATCGTTTTGTCCATTTAACATGTCTTTCAGCAAACTTTAACCTTTCCTCCTTATCTTTTTTAGTAAGTGGAGGCTTCCTCTGTGACTTTTTCCGTTTTATATTGTCTGCATTTTTTAAGATCCTCTGTACGTTACGGACATTGGTCTTAACTCCTGCTTTTGCTGCAATTTTTCTTGCAGTGAGGTCGCTATTAGAAGCCATACGCAAGATGACTCGTTTTTCCCTAGCCGATACGGCTTTTGGTCGGCCGCTACTTTTCGCTTTTCCATAATTTTCAGGGTCTTTTAATAAATTCTTGATGACTTTTCGACTTCTGCATAAATATTTTGCAATCTCACCAACTTTCATGTTTTCTTTCTTAAGATTAAGGGCTACTTGAACTTCACTACTATTTATCCGTTTACCTCTACCCATTTTTATCGGAAAAAAACTGTATGTGTTCTTAGAATAAAAAACAAATTACTTTCTTGCTAAAAACCAAAACACAAACGCTTTAGCGATCACTCACAGCCGAATGAATCCAAGTTCATCGTACTGTGCTATCATTTTGTCGCACCACAATTTTGTTTTTTTTCACATAACTGTAAATCTCTTTGAGGGTTTTTACCTCTTTGTACTCAAATAAAATGCACTCAACAGATACTCAAAACAGAACAGAAAAAAAAAAGCGAAACTCATTGTTTACTGTACTTTTCAGAAATATAATGATTGTGCTATCTTTTCGTCGCGCTCTGTATGTACATATGTATATGTATATATGTATGTACATACATATGTATATTCATACATATGTATATACATACATATGTATACCTACATATGTATACATACATATGTATATACATACATATTTACATATGTACATATGTACATATGTATATATATACAGTCTGTGGCAAAAGGGGAAATCGTACCAGCTGCGGTGGAATCAATATGAATGAATATGTCTATTTTTTTTTTTGTTTTTTTTGTCTCTGTGTGCTAGGTTTTTTTGTGTTAAACTTAATAAAATTAGTTAAAAAAACTGAATTCTGGATAAAATGTTGTTAAGTTATGGTTTAATCGTTTTATTGTTTAGTCTAAGCATATCATGAGAAATAACACGAGTACTGGGAAATGTACGTACCAGGTAGTACCGTAAAACGCATAGCTGAGTAATACCCGACAACGCGGGTACCCGCATACCCGGGTAATACTCGAAAAACGCGGGTACCCGCATACCCGGGTAATACCCGACAAACGCGGGTAATACCCGACAAACGCGGGTAATACCCGACAAACGCGGGTAATACCCGACAAACGCGGGTAACTACCCGGGTATGCGGGTATCAAGAGCTCTAGTTTGTAAGCATAACTTAACGTAACCGCAGTGTGGCCATTCAATCAGACCCATTTTCGAAAATTCACTTTACCTTCAATATATCACTTGTTTAACCAGTTGAGTGTCTCACATATTATTGTCTACATATGTATGTAATTCTGGTCAAAAACAATCTTCCGACATGTCCCTACAGCGAACCGTAATATGCCGATCATTTTCATCGACCAAAAAATACCGTCCAATCATACTTCGGGTCACCGTTTTAAGATGCAGTATAGGCTCTTGAAGTGAAGCATATGGGGCTTTGTTGGTGTCCAGTATCGTTAATATTGCGTATTAAGAAAGCCATCACGACAAATTTGAGTTTTTCGATTAAACACATCAAGATTTAAAAACAAAATCGTGAACAGAGAGCAGCTCGTGTGTGTCTTGTGTCGGAACCGAGGACACTCTGCAAACTATCGGGGATGTCCTAAGTTCCAGGACATCAAGAAAGAAAACCTGGCCCGTAAGCAGAAGGTCGAGGAGAAGCGTCCCTCGGGTCGTTTCCAAACACCAGCCGTCAAATCTCAGCTGACCTACGCCCAAATGGCGGCAGGTTCGGGAAAGACGGTACAATAGCCCATGGCTGTTCCTAAAATCCCAGTGCCTGTCTCTAAGGCACCGGAGGCGGAGGTGGATGTCTGTTCGATCTTGCTCGCAATCCAAGGGCAGATTGGGCAGCTCCAAAAACAGATCCTTGAGACGGCGATCCGAATAGATAGTATCTGCTCGCTTCTGCCGGGTCTAGCGCATCTGAGGTCCTGTCGGTGAATGTAAATTCCTTGATAAGGATTGAGCGACGAGCCGTACTTTTTAACCTGTTACATGACGAAAGCCCCGATGTACTCTTGGCTAGCGAAACAAAGCTAAACCAGAAGCACAAGATCCGGCACAGTTCTTATAGAATAATTAGAAGGGACCGACCCAACGCTACTCAAGGCGGAGGAGTTGCGATCTTTATTAAAAATAATTTTAAACATAAGGTCATACATATATAGCGGTGAAGTGCGGAGGTTCCAGGTGCTAGATGCCTGTATTGTGTGCATTCCTCTCCGAAATGGAAAGAGAATGTTCATTGTATCAGCTTATGCGCCTGAAGCACCTCAACCCAATGTTTTCATTGCAGAGCTCGAGACACTTTTTCGATCTCTCCGCTTAAACTCGGTGGACAACTTCTACATTCTGGCCGGCGATTTAAATGCAAAACATAGTAATTGGGGAAATGACATTTCTAACACTAGGGGGAGCCTACTAAGTCATTGGTGCGTTCTTCACAACATTGAATATAGAGTAAAGTTGCTCGCAACGGATAGTCCGTCGTATCCTAGGAGCGGCTCCTATCTGGATATCATGCTAATAGACTCTCGACTGAGACTGGCAAACACGAACGAATGGTCTATTAACCGTCTACGGACCATTGTATACGACAGTGACCATTGTGGACTACGTGCCATGATCACAGTACCTGACGAGTTGGTGGAGATGGCCGAGTATTTCCAAGCGCACCCCTACGATTACAGTAGGGCGCGTTGGCCACGCTTTGCCAATTCCCTGACGAGAGCGCTCACTTCGAGCGCCTCCTTCCCACCGTCTAATAGGAACCTGTCAAACTACGAGATCGACAGGTACCTCAAACAAATAGACGATATAATTAAGCAGACCATGGACAGTACAATACCACGTCAACGACATTACGATACTACAAACGTGTACCGAAACGCGACAATCGACGCACTGCACAGACAAAAAAGTAGACTCCCGACAAGACTTAAACTCTTGTACAGGCGGTTTACTGACAGACAAAACTCGGAGGTCAGGACACTGAAGTCACTGATTAAAAATATCCAACAGTTAACCAAGGAAAATTACAGAATATCTGTAAGTTTGCATTGGAACAACGGAATTCGTGCTGTAAATTCCAGCAGCGCGAGTATGTTCCCGCAAATAAATAAAATATTTCGGAGAAACAATCAGAATGACATTCAGGACCTAAAGTTTCCGAGAACGTCAGAAAATTAACGTTTGCTACGAACAGTTAGGGTCAGCCATCCTGGATGACGACTTCTTCGTGATCGAGGATCCTCAGGAGAAGGTGGCGGCAGTGGGAGCTGTTTTCCAGAAAGTGTATAAGGTGAATGATACCATTCGCCCAAACCACGAATTGGAAAACAGAGTTCTACTTCATCACTCCTACCTTAGAAATGATATCGATCATTGGCGATCCGAGAATCTTGCTTTTACCAGGTTCAATGACGATTTCATGGCAAATAATGCCGTCACCAATGAAGGGGCTAATACCCTGTTCATTTCGACGGAAGATCTCCAGATGATCTTTCGGTCATTGAAAAGGAAAAAATCCGCGGGTATCGACGGTATATCCAATGTTATGCTTAGGCACCTTCCGCCAGTGGCTATAGAGAGGTACACAATCTTGTTCAACAATGCACTGAATAATGCATATTATCCAGTGCACTGGAAGATAGCATTGGTGCAACCAATCCCCAAGAGGGGTAAGGACACCTGTAACCCGGCAAATCTCCGGTCGATAAGTCTCCTTCCGAGTGTCAGCAAGGTCTTCGAGAAGGTGGTCCATAGAGCCCTGTTTAAATGGGCTGAGGACAATAAAATCATCCCGGATAACCAATTCGGTTTCAGAGCGGGGCATGACACAATTCATGCCACGCCGAAACTCGTGTCGGATTCGAATGGAATAAATGCAAGAACCAATGCACGGGTGCTTGTCTGATCGACTTGGAAAAAGCCTTCGACACCGTATGGCTAGAAGGTCTTTATTACAAGCTCAATCGGCTGAGCATAAGTAAACCACTGCTATATGTATATGATTTTTGACATGTTAACTGGTAGAAAGTTCGTAGTGAAAATTGCGAACGTGACTTCTACCCAACCATTTGATATTAACAACGGACTGCAACAGGGTACGGTGAACTCGCCGATTATTTTCAGCATTTACTTCAGTGATTTGATAGCTTCTCTTCACCATTCAATAGCGTATGCGGACGATCTAATCTCTTGCAGCGTGACTTCGAAAAAATTCAGCAGTATTGTGATGACTGGAAGTTGAAGATCAAATGCCAGAAATCAGAAACTATTTTGTTCAGAACGCCTTTGTCTAGGGCCTCTCGAGACACTAGGAAAAACTGGCGCGGGTTCTCAATTCTTGGACAGGACGGGCGCCCACTGGCGAAACAAAGTGTTGTCAGATACCTTGGGATCTGGCTAGACCAGTATCTACATACATATATGTATATTGACAAACATGTAGATGCTGCTCTGGCAAGGGCCAGAGGCGCTTTCGCTCTGACAAGATGGCTGTTTCATTGCAGCCAACTTGATCCCAGGGTGAAGGTAATCTGCTACATGGCCTTAATCAGGCCCATGATTGCCTATAGATGCCCCGTCTGGTTCAATGTGAGAGCCAGCTTAATGAAAAGGATTCGGAAAGCCCTATACAATAGGGCCAGGATTGTACGGGTGGATAACTTCCTGATCAAACTGATTCGAGCCCACGTTGCGAGATCAATGACTTCGGTCAATAGCCTAATCTCTGGGGCTTACTACCCCAATGATTTATATGACGAGAGAGTGCGCCTTAACGGCTTTGTCCCGCCAGAAGCATTCCTCTATTTAGATAGATGTGGGCTGATGATTGGCGGTGCCGCTAATCTTCCACGTGGGTCGCAATTCCGTGGAACGGCGATTCCTCTACGGACCCGATGTCGCGCTCAGCGAGCCCGAGCGCCTCAGGTTCTGTGGATCGGTCTCACGCCGGGATCGAGGAGACGTAGTGCGCCAGTATTAACGCTTTTGGTGACTGGAGGGAGCTGGGCCAGTGGACATTTCAATAGCTTCAGCCTCTTCAAGACAGGGCTTGCCTAACACCAATGGCAGGCTTACATAGGGTAGAACAAAAAAAAAAAAAAATATATAAAAACCAAAAAAATTATAAATATATTAAAAAAAAAAAAAAAAGATATACATACAATACATATATGTATATATATAATATATATAAAATATATATTGATATATATATATACATATATATTAGTTAAGTTAAAATAAGATATGTTTAGTTAGGTTTAGGTAGGTTTATATAAAAATATATAAAAGAATGATCATATCCTAAGTTTTTTGAAAAAAAGAAAAATTTTTCTTAGCTTAAGTTAATTATGATAATGTTAATTGTAAGTTATTTATATAGTAGTCGAAAGGCATACGTAAAAATTATACAGTTTATTTTAGAGTGTCCGCCTAGGGCCAGTAAGATTCCGAAATTTGTAAGGATAGTTAAGCTAGTTTTAAGCATTTTTGTCTAGGATAAGATCGATCTAAGAAACTATAAATAAAAATGAATTACAAAAAAAAAAAAAAAATCGTGAAATCGACTGCTTTGATTCATTTTGCGTTAAAGCACTTTTCGCTGAAATATTTTCAGTGCTCCTTATTAGTATAATTCCGTTGTCTCACTGTCATGAAAGCATTCAATGGAGTAAATGTTGACTCGAATTTGTCCACTGTAGCACGCACAGCTTATCTGGTAAAACATTCACTCGTGCTCGTGTTAATTGGTTAAATTTTACCAGAATAAAAATGTAAATTTCGACCTATTTAGTTAAGTTTTAAATTCATTTTGATATCATAATTTCTTAGACCTTTCTTATCCTAGACAAAAATGCTTAAAACTAGCTTGACTATTTTAACAAATCTGAATATCCTACTGGCCCTAGACAGATACTCTAAAATAAATATTACAACTTAACCAATGTCTTTCGATTACTCTACTTAAACTTAAGGCTTACCTTACGATAACAGCTAAGAAAAATTTGTTTTTAGAAAAAAACTTAGCATACGATGTTCAACCTTATAACATGTAAAATAGAAGTTGAATTTTTTCATTAAACTCCCATCTCATATTCAAAGTCTTAAAATAAGAAATATTTGTAGAAGGAAGTTCAATAAAATACCTAAGTAATCTTACTAACGACAATATTACTCGGTTACGAAATGAATCATGAAACCAAAAGCTAAAAGATTTGGGTTTAAATACGAAATTCTTTTGGAATATTATTAAATTAGAAAGAAATAATAGTAGACAAGTGCCATGCTTCAGAAACTCTCTAAATATTCTTTTTTTACTAATATAAATAACATAGTAGTCAGACTATCGGATTGGATTCAATATAAAATATATTCATCAAAAAACTCCCTAAATTTTTGATTCGAATGTTGAAATACTGAATAGAAGCTTGCTATGATAACACCGATACTTAAAATTAGTAAGCCATCAGGTTATCCAATAGTCACCGGCCAATTAGTTTGCTGAGCAATTTAAGCTGAGCCGCGGCGCAGTGGGTAGTGTGTGAGCCGCTCAAGCAAGGTGAATGCGTTCGGATCCCGATAACACGAACGCCGTCGAGTGATTATTACGCGGCTCTTAGCCCCCGTTGTACATTGGCCTGGAAAAAGCTTGTCAGCTCTCGCCCTTCGGAATCGGTTTTAAGTTTTATGTTCTGTTCACTTGTGTGAAAAACAAATCGCACACGACGTAAGTGAATAAAAAAAAAACATGACTCTGGCTTTTCATGAGCTCAACAATGGACCAGTATTTGTGCCTGAGTGATCCAACAGATAGCAGAAACCTCCAACAAAAAAAAAAAAAATTTAGCGTCATTTATGAAAGAGTTCTGAAAGAAAAATTTGCGAAGTTCATTGATTTGATTTTGTCTTTTCTTAATGTCGGCGAAAATTTATATGATTTCGGTTCCTCCCAATGACGCATCTGAAGTATATCACATCAAAATTTTTCACAAACCACATTAATAGCAATCATGTAAAAATCATGTATTCAAGAAAAAAACAATCAAAAGTAAAGAAGTAACTGAACAGTTAATGTTATTTTTACTCTCCGAATCATTAATGTCACGAAGAACATTTTACAATTCTGATTTTGGAACCTTTCCTATTTTTTTTGTTTTGTATAGCTTTTGTCAAATGATTTTCTCTTGTGAGCCCGGTTTAGAACATAGCGCTTCATCGTTCAGCTATCATGTTAATATTCCGCTTTCCTAAGCACCTTCGCTCCATTTCCTTAATGTAAGGGTGAAATATGTCGCTGTTGTGAGCCAAACTAATCATAGAACCATAAATGAATTTGCTTGCGCTTCCAGCCTAAGTCCACTGCGATGTTCTTCGACAATGCTTCGCTTTTTTTTGTCGAGGCGGTCGCCTCGTAATCAGAGATACATGGCAGTGGACTTAGCGCTGGAAAGCGGGGGGTTACTGGACTGTAAGGTTTTATATTTTATTTATCGTTTGTTAATTTTTTGTAGAAAATAAAATCATTCCTGAATTGGAGTTTGGATTTTTATTCTTCGATTTTATTCTCCCGTCAGCTAGCCTGCTGTCATAACATTATTTTATTTTAACTCCATTGGTTATTTTGCGTACCTGGAAGTCGCTGCAATGGTTGGAACGCAACACCAACGCAACGTACAACAGATGAGGCAGTGGTGGAATTATTTGTGTACTAAACCCGAGTATGTACGGTTTTGTAGTGATAGTAACTGCAGAAAAGTCGGCGAAAGTAACCAACCATCTGCCAATGAGCAGGGCGACGAAATTCATGTAACCCATGAAGTGGATGACCAGCCAGCGTCAGCGGTGCAGGGTGAGGCAGGGAGCTCCATCACCTTTCTCATAGAAGCCGCCGCAGTAGCTCAAGCAGCTGTACTGGAAAAGGATCGCGAGCTTACGGCAATGAAGCTAGAAATGGAGAAGTTGAAGTTGAAACTTGCCACAGTTTCCCCACCAATAGAGAATCAAGCTTCCGGATCGGATTTTTCGAGATGTCCGAGATCTAAGGCTTTGGATTATAATTCGGAGCTGTTAAAAAAGATTCAAGAAAACCATCAGGCGTTCTTAGAGCATCTCGGTCAGCCTAAGGTATCCACACCGCTTCCCAAAATCTCGGACAGACGTCCTAGTTCTGCAGCATCTTCGTTTCAAAAAGGAGATATGGCGAGTTTGCTAACCATATTGAATAGGAGTAACGTCCAAGAACTTCCATCCTTCGCAGGAACTGACAAAAGAGAATGGCCATATTTCGATTAGGTTTTCAAGTCGACCACGATTGAGGGCAGATTTAGTGGAAAGGAAAATGTATCTCGGTTGCAGAAAGCTCTCAAGGGCGGAGCCTATCAACTGGTAAGCGACCGTTTAAAGTACTCGTCAGACGCCGATAGTATTATAGATGCACTTAGAGCTATCTTTGGTCGGCACGATGTCCTTGGGCGTGATTTGACTGCGGACTTGTTGAATCTCCCATCGCTTCCTTCGAAGTGCGCTCCCAAGATCCGAGTGTGGGCAGTGAAACTGAATGGGTTTGTGGCTGACTTGAAGTCTATGCAACGAGAAGAGGATCTCAACAACGGATATATTTTGTCTGTAAGTTGGGTGCTGGACTTTATCAGGAATGGACAAAGAGGAAGGCTGCTAATCCTCGCGCAAACTTTATTGATCTCGCAGATTTTCTTACAGAAAAGCTTATCGATCTACCATCTGAGCTATCAAAGCATGGGGAGCTAGCCGATCTTAAGAAGTATTCAAGATTTCCGAAGGCTGTTGGGCGAGTTTTAACACACCAACCAGTGTTGCCGAAAGTTGATATCACCGTTTGTGTAAATTGTGACCGAAAACATGCTCTGAGTGAGTGTCCAGAGTTCAAAAGATTGACGGTTGATCAAAGACTAGCATACGCCAAGGATAAACGAATATTTTTTTGCTGCTTATTTCCTTCGAAACATGACTGGAGAGCATGTCATCAAATAAGGACATGTGGCATGGATGGCTGTAATGCTCATCATCACCCTTTGCTTTACCAGGCGCCGGCAACTATACCTGCTGCAACTGCTTTCATTCCTCAAGCGCAATTTCATTCTTCGCATATGGGAACGAATTTGTCCGTCATGTTCAAGATAGCCCCGGTCCGAATCTATGGGAAAGGTGAAAGGTTTGTGGACACGTATGCGTTTCTCGATGATGGCTCGTCCCTATCCGTGGTATTCCGGAGGAGCTCACCCTTCAATGGACGAAAGGAGTTTCTCGACACGAGAAATCTATGCGGACTACGTTAACTGTGTCAGGCGTGCACAACCGAAAGTGTTATATGTTAAAAGGCGTGTATACCGTCGACAATTTGGAACTGCCTTATCAGTCAATCGATGTCGAAATGATGAAGATATTGTACAGTCATTTGCGAGGTCTTCCGCTATCAAACTTGGTGAACGCTAAGCCGAAGTTACTTGTTGGGTTGGATCAAGCCAAATTCTTTTGTGGCCGTCGCCAACGGCATGGTAAAGAAGAGGAACCATGTGCCATCAAGACCCTCCTAGGATGAGTCGTTTATGGAAAATCAGCTCCAAATTTGAATGCATCGGATCTCAATGGAGCAGTCAAACCTTCGATGCGTTTTCTGTTCTATGGTGCAATAAGGTCTGAGGATGAATTGCATGAGCTAGTGAAACATAATTTTACCACGGAGAATTTTGGGGTCATGGCACCCAAGAACAATTTAGAAAGCCAGGAAGTACCTCGAGCAGCTGATGTCATGCGTCGCACGTTAAATCAAGTATGTAACTGCTACGAGATTGGCTTGTTATGGAAGACAGATAGAGTTAAGCTTCCCGATAGCTACCCGATGGCCTTTGAGTCCGCTTATAGGCTTGGAGCGATCGTTAAAGAAAAAGCTTCACCTGATGGAGTGGAAAAACAACCATATGAAGGAGTTAATCTCAAAGGGTTATGCAAGGATCGCATCAAAGGAAGAGTTGCAAAAGCCGTGGCCAAGAGTGTGTTATGCACCTATCTTTATTGTGGAGAACCCGAATAAATGTCCTCCAAAACGAAGGGCCTTCGCCGATGTGGCTCCCAAGGTGAACGGGGGTTTCACTCAACACATATCTGCTTAAAGGCCCAGACAATCTAGTTCCCCTGCACGCTGGCCTCTTCAAGTTTCGTGAACGAGCGGTGGCAGTTAACGCTGATGTGAAGGAAATGCTTCACAGGATTCGGATCTTGAAAGAGGATCAGCAGTTTCAACGAATCCTATGGAGAGATGGTGATACTAGCAGCGAGCCTGATGTTTACATAATGGAAGTAATGATGTTTGGACCGAGGTGTTCCCCTACGTGTCCTCGTACATACGTTGATGACTATTTCAACAGACATAATACGGTGGAGGAAGCCGTGTCTGTGACTCAGGATGCAATTCGAATCTATAAGTCAACCAATTGCGATAATGTGGGTGTGCAGTCAAACAGCAATGAGTTTCTCCGGTTAACTTCAAGAAGCCATGTTAACCCCACGCTAGTTGGCATCGATCCGAATAGCTGCGAATCATTCGTTTCCAAGGTCCTGGGAATGTCTTGACACCCGTCTTCGGATTACTTCACTTACAATCTATCTTTCGATTACGCTCCAGAGAAGATAATGCTACCCGACGCTATTATAATTAAGCGGGAAATGCTGAGAACGGTGATGAGGATTCTTGACCCGCTTGGACTCGGGTCCTTTGATATCATCCGTGGCTGGATCATTCTGCAAGAAGTCTGGAGGGAAGGCTTGGACTGGGACGAACCAATGTCGCGTGACTTAAAGATCGGTTGGGGAGAGTTTCTCAAGGAACTCAGAAATATTGAAAACATCAAGATTGCGCGCAGGTACGTCTCTTGGAATCCAGATGAGTCAACGATCAGCTTGGTGATTTTTGTGAATGCCTCGGAAAAGGCGTTTGCTGCAGTGGCTTTTCTGCGCTTCAAACGTGCTGGGGACGTGGAGATTTCGCAAATGGTGATGGCAAATGCTAAAGTAGCTCCTGTAAAAAGATTGTCAGTGCCAAGGCTAGAGTTGCAAGCGGCTGTTCTCGGTGTTCGGTTGGCAACGACTGTAAAGAGTTCACACACAATACATCTACACGAAACCCTTTTCTTCTCGGACTTCATGACTGTCCTTTCGTAGATTAACTCCACAAAATTCAAATTCGTGTCATTTGTAGCTGTGCGTGTGGGAGAAATTCTGGACTCTTTTTCACCACGCCAATGGTTTCATATGAAGTCTGGAGATAACGTTGCTGACGACGCGACAAGGTGGAACGGTTTATCGCTGGGGAATGTGAAGTCGAGATGGTATACCGGATCTGATTTTCTGCGGTTACCAAAAGATGTTTGGCCTGTAACGCCTGGAAAGAATTTAGAGGAACCGTTGCGTACCGAAGGGTTAGTTCCAAATACAGTTTCGCTCCACATGAAAGAAAGACCAGTTTCTTATACCGTCTATAATGACCTCGCACCCAGAGTTCTTGCACGTTGGTCATCGTCTGCAAGAGTGATTGCCTATCTACTGCGTTTGAAGGACTGCCTACGCAGGAAACCTATAGTTAAGAAGCCCTTCATCACACCGGACGAATACCTGCGGGCTGAAAATTGGTTGTTTAGGAAAATCCAAATGGATGCTTTTCCCGCAGAGATAGCGGCTCTAAAAACAAAACAAGTGGTAGCAGCTTCTAGTACGATTTTCAACTTCCCACTGTTTCTTGATGAGGAAGATACTATTCGAATGAGTTCACGATCTCGTATGCAGCCCGTAATCCAGCAATTTTATCTAAGAGTCATTCTCTAGTCGATCTACTCATCATCCATCATCATGAGAAAAATCTCTATATGGGAACTGCAACTGTCATCTCAGACATCCGAGAGCGGGCCTTGATCGTAAGCATACGAGTAGCTGTGGAGTCAGTTAGAGCAAAGTGCAATATGTGTAAGCTGCGTAAGGCGAAGCCAGTGATCAACTTCCTCAAGCACGTTTAGCCTTTCACTTATAGGCGTGGATTGTTTTGGGCCAATATTAGTCGAGTTTGGCAGAGGTACAGGGAAGCGGTATGGAATGATCTTCACATGTCTCACATTCCGCGCAGTTGAAATCGAGCTCCTTAATGACCTCAGTTTGAATCAATGCACGATGGCTTTGCGCCGCTTTATTATCACACGTGTCGTCACTCGTTACCTTTATAGTGACAATGGATTGAACTTTGTCGTGCCCAAGAATCAGCTGGACAAAGTTGTCAAGGAGATGGAGATCGGTCTCAGTGAGTATGCGGCTAAAGTCGAAGGTGTTTTGTGGAGGTTTATTCCAACATATTCGCCATGGATGGGAGGAGCATGGGAACGGCTTATCCAGTCTGTGAAGGGCAGTATTGATTTTGCGCTTAGGGGCATGGTCCCTCGGGAAGACATCTTGCGAAATGCATTAATGGAGGCCCAAGGTCAGATCAACCGTCGTCCACTTACACACATTCCTGTCGACCCATAAGATCCAAAGCCATTAACGCCAAATGCCATGCTATTTGGAGAAGATGATAGAAACACAACCGCCCCAGGAATATTTTCTGAAAGGGATATATATAACAAGCTATATAACCAACGTGCCCAGCATCTTACGAATTTACTGGTAAGACGTTGGTATAGGGACTACCTTCCAGAAATAACTAGGCGCACTAAATGGCACAGGCTTTCAAAGGCAGTATCAGTGGGAGATATCGTTATTATCATTGATCCTACGGAGATTCGCTCGGCCTGAGAATTGGGACGGGTGGTAAAAACTTATGCTGGTCCCGACAATGTTGTTGAAACTGTGGATGTCCAAGTGTCAAATGGGTCAATTAAGAGGAAAAGGTCTGTAGGTAGGCTCGCTGTCCTAGACTTGGAGTCTTCAACTAGGGTTTCAGACGGGCCCTGGGATGTTATCAAGCCAAACTAATCATAGAACCATAAATGAATTAGCTTGTGCTTCCAGCCTAAGTCCACTGCGACGTTCTTCGACAATGCTCCGCTTTTTTTTTCATCCCTGTATTCCGATGACTTTACTGAGGGTTTTGGATTTAGCGGCTTTTTGATCATCAGCCACAACTTTTTATAAATAGGTGAAATGAGAATTTATGATTCATAAATTACAATTCCAGTACATGTATGTATATAACATATAACAATCACCCTCATTAACTTATTATATTACTACTACGTGCATGGAAGCTATGTTTTGTTGACGTTTTCTAAGAACTGAAAGAACTGAATAGAAATATTAGTTTTATTAAAGTAATAGGGCAGTTCATTTGATATCAAAATTATAAGTTTAACTAAACGCACATCACCCTCAAGCTAAATTCCTATAGAAAATTTGTGCGAAAATTCTTAAATAAATAAATAACAAAACATTTTTCCACACATTTTTGACGTGATTAGGAATCCAGAAACTTGATACTGAAAGGTAATTCATTCTACGTCTTCGTAGTCAAATCCTTCCCAATGAACAGTTTAGGCTCCCACTTCTTCATAGACCTTCCCTATTCAAGATTTGTAATTATGTCAGAAGTAATCGTTCAACAAACAAACCAATGGGAATGATCTTACTCGAAATTAAAAATGCTTTTCACATGTTTAGTATAATGGTCTGATCTGCAAACTAATCAATTTAAAGGTTCCAAATTAAGTATGCTGAGAGCACTGTGGTGCAGTGGTTAGTGTGTCCGCCTCTGACGCACGATGAACGAGTTCGGATAACGATAGCACCAGCGCCATCGAATGTTCATTACGCGGCTTCTCTCCTCGGATGGGTACTGGCAAAATCCCCCGTAGTACACTTTCCTTGAAGAAGCTTCTCGTTGCTCCCGTTCGGAATCGGCATTAAACTGTAGATTCCGTTCACTTGTGTGAGAAATAAATCGCACACAACATAAGTATGTAAATGAGAGAATCTTGGCTCTGACTCTCCGTGAGCTGTAACACCATCTAAGAAGAATATAATTTTGAATTGCTTGTCTCATAAATGTTCGGAGTTCATTTTAATAAAGATGTATCCAGTTTGATACATTGTAAATCAGGAGTTCCTCAAGGAACTTCCCTTTTTTATCCTATAGGTGAATATCTTAACGGCAAGCTGATTTCAGGAACTTTATTTACTGTATTTACAATAAATATTGAAGTAAAAATTTCACTAATATAGTGAAATGCTGAGAAATATTACATTAAAGAGCTATAAGTTTTACAGAACATAGTTCTAAAAATTATCAAATCGTCCTTTTTCCAACCCTACCTTTTATCTCCACAGAAAACCAGGTTTTGAACTGATATAAAATGAAATTTCAAAACAAACAACCAAGCTTACACATTCTTGCGGCAGTGTTGATAACTCCGTAGTTATGATTCATTTAAAGTTAAATATAGTTTAACATAACATAGCATAGCTTAAACTTTGAATTCACAGGAACTATGTACTCGTCATTGTTTCATCTCTAACAAGGTGAAATTGCATTTCTCAATCTCTAGACGGGCTTTTTCTGATAGAATTAATATGACGCCCCACACTTGCTTACGTCTTCGGACCGAACATTTTTCGATAAATTTAAAAAAAGATACTCATAGTTCGAATTACTAGTGGTATATTCTGTTCAGAAGGTAGCGTTTGCCATAAACAGTTATGACGAAAACAACAGATAAAAAACGTGTACTGTAGTAACTGGTTTTGTTTTTGAAGTGCCAATCATTTTGTTCATTACACAAGTTAAATTTGCACCACACATACACGTTGAGTTGGTAACATTAGTTATGGAACCTTCACACTATTCTTGAGTTAGGAATTATGCCTATTACCAAGGCTAATAATTGAAAATTCACATTTATTATAGTTTTCTTTTGCCAAAATAATATCTTGGTGGTTATAAAACAAAATATTAGTTATTGACAGTTCATTATCTCTCTGTTCTTATTTGTGAACTATGAAAAACCATATTGGCGGAACCTTCCTAATTCCGGCGGTTCAACGACATCTGTACTACGTCTAAATGCAAATGACATATTAACGCATTCACATACATTCTTGTCAATATTCATATTTCATATTCAATTTTGTAACTAAGCGATTACTAAATGAACTAATTACAACCCCTTTGGAGTTGTGGGGGTTAACCCATACAACTTATACCATATGTACGTGGGATCCGAAGACGCCTGACTAAGCTGATGTTGCGTACTTTTCACTTTCGAAAATATCAAAGACTCTGCGCTGTAGAGAGTGCCGTTGCCGCTAGTCACTAGTGAACCAATATTTAGTTTTTTAACCCTTATAATGTACTTAAAAAAAATAAAACTCACATGGTATTTGTGGTTGAATTTTGTACAATATACATTTATTTAGCAATCGCAATTTTTACATGTCATTTTTTGCTTAGAATGATTTTTACAAATAAATTTTAAACATTTTGGATATTTTGTTGAATATTTCGTGCTGTTGAAGCTACTTTGACATAAATAACAGCAAGATCGCTTTAATGTTGACACTGCTTGTTCTCAGTTGATCACAGACCAGTAGGTAGTGTTTCGGCTAGCAAAGTGTAAAACCAATTATAACAACAACAGCCGCAGCAGCAGAAGCAGCAGCAACGTCCTAAAAAGAAGAAAGTGCCACCCATCTTCACCTATACCACGGCCCTACGAGAGACCATCGATCTCTGTAAGTATGCTATTGGTGTAGGCAATTTTGAAATCAAATGTTTAGGCCAAAAACGCTATGCTGTTCGTTGCAAGACACTGGAGCAGCATAAACGTATAAAAAGCTTATTAAAGGAGTCCACAACGGAGTTTTTCTCCTTCACGCCGAAGGCCGAGAGGTTGCGGACAATGCTCCTTAAAGGCGTGGAGTCGATTGCAGACCCCGATGAAATGCTCTCAGAGCTCAAAGAGTTCGAGAATGACGACCTCAAATTCGTGGGGGTTAAGCCATTCTCTACGGTGAGCTCCCGACGGGAGAAGCGAGTTATTCCCTTCTTCTTGGTACAGCTCACACCCAGCAGCAAGCTGGAGAGGTTAAGGACTATCACCACCTTAGCGTCGCAGACTGTCACATGGGAAACATTAAAGAGGACCGGAAACATTTTGCAATGTATCCGCTGCCAAAGGTTCGGGCACGCCGCGTCAAACTGCGAAATGCAGCCTCGATGCGTTAAGTGTGCAAAGAACCACAAGAACGAGGAATGCGACCTTAGGAAAGACAAGGTGGCGGATAGAGAGCAGCTCGAGTGTGTCTTGTGTAGGAACCGAGGGCACCCTGCAAACTATCGGCGATGTCCTAAGTTCCAGGACATCAAGAAAGAAAACCTGGCCCGTAAGCAGAAGGTCGAGGAGAAGCGTCCCTCGGGTCGCTTCCAAACACCAGCCGTCAAATCCCAATTGACCTTCGCCCAAATGGCGGCAGGTTCCGGAAAGACGGTACAAAAGCCCATGACTGTTCCTAAAGCCCCAGTGCCTGTCTCACCGGTGGCCGAGGTGGATGTCTGTTCGATCTTGCTCGCAATCCAAGGGCAGATTGGGCAGCTCCAGCAACAGATCCTGGAGACGGGGACCGAGTAGATAGTATCTACTCGCTTCTGCCGGGCCTAACGCACCTAAGGTCGTGATGGGTGCGCTGGTAGAGAGGCCCTTGAAGATCCTGTCGGTGAATGTAAATTCACTGATAAGGATCGAGCGACGAGCCGTACTGTTTAACCTGTTGCAGGACGAAAGCCCCGATGTACACTTGGTTAGCGAAACAAAGCTAAATCAGAAGCACAAAATCCGGCACAGTTCTTATTGAATAATTAGAATGGACCGACCCAACGCTATTCAAGGCGGGGGAGTTGCGATCTTTATTAAAAACAATTTTAAACATAAAGTCATATATAGCGGTGAAGTGCAGAGGTTCCAGGTGCTAGAGGCCTGTATTGTGTGCATTCCTCTCCGAAATGGATTGTATCAGCCTATGCACCTGAAGTACCTCAACCCAATATTTTTATCGCAGAGCTCGAGACACTTTTTCGATCTCTGCGCTTAAACTCAGTAGAAAACTTTTATATTCTGGCCGGCGATTTAAATGCCAAACATAGTGATTGGGGAAATAACATTCCCAACACTAGGGGGAGCCTACTAAGCCATTGGTGGGTTCTTCGCAGCATTGAATATATGTTAGAGTCAAGTTGCTCGCAACGGATAGTCCGTCGTATCCTAGGAGCGGCTACTATCTGGATCTCATGCTAATAGACTCTCGACTGAGACTGGCAGACACGAACGAATGGTCTATTAACTGTCTACGGACCATTGTATACGACAGTGACCATTGCGGACTATGTGCCGGGATCACAGTACCTGACGAGTTCGTGGAGATGGCAGAGTATTTCCAAGCGCACCCCTACGATTACAGTAGGGTGTGCTGGCCGCGCTTTGCCAATTCCCTGACGAGAGCGCTCACTTCGAGCACCTCCTTTCCACCGACTAATAGGAACCTGTCAAACTACGAGATTGACAGGTATCTCAAACAAATGGACGATGTCATTAAACAGACAATGAACAGTACGATACCACGCCAAACACAGCACGATACCACAAACGTATACCGAAACGCGACAATCGACGCACTGCACAGACAAAAAAGTAGACTCCTGACAAGACTCAAACTCTTGTACAGGCGGTTTACCGGCAGACAAAACTCGGAGGTCAGGACACTGAAGTCACTGATTAAAAATATCCAACAGTTAATCAAGGAAAATTACAGAATATCTGTAAGTTTGCATTGGAACAAAAGAATTCGTGCTGTAAAATCCAACAGCGCCAGTATGTTCCCGCAAATAAATAAAATATTTCGGAGAAACAATCAGAATGACATTCAGGATCTAAAGCTTCCGAGAACGTCAGACAATGAACGCTTGCTACGAACAGTTAGCATCGATCCGGAGAGCGCCATCCTGGATGACGACTTCTTCGTGATCGAGGATCCTCAGGATAAGGTGGCGACAGTGGGAGCTGTCTTCGAGGAGGTGTACAAGGTGAATTGAATGAAGGTATTCGCCCGAACCACCACCTGGAAGATAGAACCCTGCTTCATCACTTCTATCTTCGAAATGATATCGATCATTGGCGATCAGAGAACCTTGGTTTTACAAGGTTCAATGAAGATTTCATGGCAAACAATGTCATCGCCAATGAGGGGGTTAATACCCTGTTCATATCGACGAAAGATCTTCAGATGATCTTCGAGTCATTGAGGAAGAAAAAATCCGCGGGAGTCGACGGTATATTCAATGTTGTGCTTAGGCACCTTCCGCCAGTTTCTGTAGAGGAGTACACCATCCTGTTCAACAATGCACTGAATAATGCATATTATCCAGTGCACTGGAAGACAGCGGTGGTGCAACCAATTCCCAAGATGGGTAAAGACACATCTAACCCGGAAAATCTCCGGTCAATAAGTCTCCTTCCGAGTATCAGCAAGGTCTTCGAGAAGGTGATCCATAGGGCCCTGTCTAAATGGGTTGAGGACAATAAAATCATCCCGGATAACCAAATCGGTTTCAGAGAGGGGCATGACACTATTCATGCCGCGTCGAAGCTTGTGTCGGATGTCCAATCTAATAAATGCAAGAACCAATGCACGGGTGCCTGTCTGATTGACTTGGAAAAAGCTTTCGACACCGTATGGTTAGAAGGTCTTTATTACAAGCTCAGCCGGATGGGCATAAGTAAACCACTGCTATATATGATTTTTGACATGTTAACAGGTAGAAAGTTCGTAGTGAAAATTGCCAACGTGACTTCTACCCAAACATTTGAAATCAAAAATGGACTGCAACAGGGTACGGTAAATTCGCCGATCCTTTTCAGCATTTACCTAAGCGATCTGCTAGTTTCTCTTCACCATTCAATAGCGTACGCAGACGACCTAATCGCGTACAGATCAGGTCCAACGATCGACGTTATTGTTATTCTTCTGCAGCGTGACTTCGAAAAAATTCAGCAGTATTGTGATGACTGGAAGTTGAAAATCAACTTCCAGAAATCAGAATCTATATTGTTCAGAACACCTTTGTCTAGGGCCTCTCGGGACACTAGAAAAATCTGGCGCAGTTTCTTAATTTTAGGACCGGACGGCCGTCCACTGGCGAGACAAAGTGTAGTCAGATATCTTGGGATCGTGCTGGATCAGTATCTATATTTTGACAAACATGTAGATGCTGCTCTGGCAAGGGCCCGGGGCGCTTTCGCTCTGACAAGATGGCTGTTTCATAGCAGCCAACTTGATTCTAGGATGAAGGTAATCTGCTACACGGCCCTAATCAGGCCCATGGTTGCCTATGGATATCCCGTCTGGTTCAATGTGAGAGCCAGCTTAATGGAAAGGATTCGGGTCTTTGAGAGACAATGTCTCAGGACTTGTCTTGGGCTACATAGGACACCCGAATCTGAGTACACGAAATTTTACCCGAACGAGGTCTTATACAATAGGGACAGGATTGTACGGATGGATAATTTTTTGATCAAACTGATTCGAAGCCACGTTGCGAGAGCAATGACTTCGGTCAATAGCCTGATCTTCGGGGCTTACTACCCCAACGATTTATATCACGAAAGAGTGCGCCTTAATGGCTTTGTGCCGCCAGAAGCATTCCTCTATTTAGATAGATGTGGGCTGATCCAGGATAGATTGGCGGTACCGCTAAACTTCCACATGGGTCGCAATTCCGTGGAACCGCGATTCCTCTACGAACCCGATGTCGCGCTCCGTGAGCCCGAGCGCCTCAGGTTCTGTAGATCGGTCTCACGCCGGGATCGAGGAGACGTAGTCCGACAGCATCAACGCTTTTGGTTGCTGGAGAGAGCTACGTCAGTGGACACTTTGAGAGCTGCAGCCTCTTCAAGGCATCGCCTGCCTAACACCAATGGTAGGCTTACATAGGCTAGGGTAGGGTAAGGTAGGGTTGGGTAGGTAGTAGTAGGGTAGGTAGTAGTAGGGTAGGTAGTAGTAGGGTAGGTAGTAGTAGGGTAGGTAGTAGTAGGGTAGGTAGTAGTAGGGTAGGTAGTAGTAGGGTATATATATTTTATATAAAACAAAAAAACAAAAAAAAAAAGATATATATATTAAATATATATTATGTATATAATTTATATATATATATTTTAGTTAAGGTAGAATAAGTTAGGTTTAGTTACATTAAGGTAGGCTTAAGTTTTATATATAATACAATACAAAAAATTATCATATGCTAAGTTTTTTTTCTTAGCTTAAGCTAGATATAGTAATGTTAGTGGTAAGTTGATATAGTAGTCGAAAGACATAGATTTAAGTTGTTACGTCTATTTTAGAGTGTCCGCCTAGGGCCAGTAAGATATCTAGATTGTTAAGATAGTTAAGCTAGTTTTTAAGCATTTTTGTCTAGGGTAAGATAGATCTAAGAAATTATGAATAAAAATGAATTAAAAACTAAAAAAAACAAAAAAAAACTAACACTGCTTGTTCTGGATTTGTTCGTGTTTGCAGATCTCGAAACACTGATCTTCCCGGAGCACTGTGTGGAAGAGAAGTTCGACCTTAGATTTCCCTTTGAATTAAAGCTTCCCCTAATTCTTCTAATAAAATCTTCTTCGCCTGAGATGTTTTACGTATACTTTATTTCAGCTTGGAAAGATAGAGTCAGAGTGATTTTGTAGAGTTGTAATATTTTATTATTTCTGTTTTTTCTTTTGCATCATCAGTTACCTTTTTATCGTGGTGCCAAGTGGCTAGGCGGTTTTTTTTCGGGACATATGCGAGGGTTGTATACGTACATACTCGTATTATTTTATCATTATCGAAAGAAAGTGGGAAGATTGCTCCGGTTTTTTTTTTCACACCCAAAATTCGTAGCTGCAAACATGTTTTAATTTTTCTCACTATTTCAAATAAAGTAAGCCTTTTTTTAATAATTCTATCCCTAATTCATAAGAAGGGAAGAAACGGAAGAAAGAGGGGAAGTAAGGGAAGGAAGGGCAGTAGCGTTTCTTCCCTTCAAGTCTTTTATGAGGTCCAGAACTACACTATAGCCTTGATTTCGTTGGACAATTTCTATCCCTACCGGTGTTAACTTGCAAAGACCAGGCAAAACGTGTTTTACACGTGCCCACAGTTTTATTCCATATTTTCCTGGCTTAGATAGAATGTATTGCTGTACTAAAATTGTCCATCCGAAATAACGGACTCATCTGGGTTCAATGTTTTTCGTATACTACATTCCCATTTACTCCAGAAATCACTTATGGGGCAAGTTTATCCCGAGCTTGCCATTCGTTCCTGTCGCATTTCTTATCGGAACGTATGGCTTTCGATAGAGTTATATAGAAGTACCTTCTACAAAGTAAATCTACTTTTGTTACTTTACTTGAATGTACTTGCTGCTGCGTGGTACTTAGATTAACCGTCAGATCTCTAACTCTCGTCTACTACACAGAAGGGAGTTGAGCTAGATTGTCAATTAGATCTCTCGATCTATTCTATTACTTAGAAGAGAGTTGACCCCAGACTAGCTCTTTTTTAGATTCGGTCGTTGAAGCTTCCGGTCGCATTTTGTAGTTATGTTATAAAATAAGTAATAAATTGTTTAAATATTTTAAAAGAAAAGTGACGAAGTTTAATTTAAACCTATATACATAATTGGCGCAGTCGGAGACTCGGCAAACGGTTGCAACATAAAAATGGAAAAGAAGAACCATCAGAAATAAAAACATAAATAAAGAAAATTGAATTTGGAAGTTTCTACCTATGCTATGAACTTAACTGTTAAAATATTTAAATGAAACACATGTAAACTAAAATAAGATTAATGAGAAATCATCAAAAGTGCAACAATTATAAACCGTGAAATTCGTTCATCATAGTGAGAAAAAAAAAACTTAAAATTGAAGGCATCAAAAAGCAACGCCACATTTGCTGTTACCTTGCCGCTTCAATAAAAAAAAAGAAAGAACAAGAAGTAAAAAAAAAAAAGTTATTATTTTCTTTCCCCTTCATCTCTCAATCACGTGAGTACAATTGGAGACAATACCCACTGACAGGAAGGCCAATTCAAAATGGATATTCTTAATGCGGCTGATAGACTTAAGTTAGTACTAGATTTAAAAAGCAAAATTCCGGAATTCAATGGGAGTGAAAATTCTAAATATTATTTTATATATATATAAATATTATTTTATATATAAATAATATATATTGTAATTAAATCTAATCATAGAATAGCTTTAGAAGCGTTTAAAAATAACCTCCCAGAGCCAATAAAATTATATTGCTATGTCCAAATCCTCCCACGCTATCAATTATATAGACCCAGTCCAATTTTTTATACATTCAACCAAAGAAATCCTAACTTTCCAAGACCACAGTATTCACAAATGAGCGATAACTTCAACGAAAATAATCCACCAAACTATGACATTCATTCAAGCCGGCAAATTTTTCCAATGGAACGTGTAAACGACTACCCTATATAGTAATACAGACCAGAGTCCGGCCGCTTAAATTTATAATTGACACTGAAGCCGAATTCAGTATGATTAATAACAATATTTGTAATCCAAAAGGACGAATTTATTCCAATTATTATGCTATTAAAGTTTTAGGTAGAATAATAAGAACTGGTGTCAAATACAGAATCCCCTTTTTTGAAGAATTCAAGGAGAAAAATTTGTATGTTGAGTTCCTAGAATTTCCATTTCATGATAAATTCGATGGAATTATAGGTACTAATATTTTAGTGCTCATATGTTCAATAATTGACTTTGAAAATCGTTGCCTTAAAACAACGCCTTATTACATATTTATTTAATATTTATTTATTTAAACGAACAAGAAGATAATTACTTAAATATATTTACTAATGAATTACAAAAATCTAAAGCAATCGAAGGTTCCTAGTCCTTTAAACCCGCAGGATTTATCAAAATTAAAGTCAGTTATTAATAGTTACAAAGATGTATTTTTTTAAGGAAGGCGACAACTTATCATTTACGCACGAAGTACATAAAATTATTACTAGGACAGAAACTCCAATCTATTCAAAGCTCTATAGGCATCCTTAAGTCCATCATGCAGAAGTAGATAAGCAAATCCAGGAAATGTTAGACCAAAATACTATTAGGCACAATAATAGCCTCTACAATATGTCCAAAAAAGATACACAAAACCGGCGAAAAACGATTGATAAAATCAATTGTGTAACGAAAATGAAATTGCCCACTTCTGTAAAAGGCATTAAGCAATTTTTAGGGATCACCGAATTTTACCATAAATTTATGAAGGATTATGCAAAAATTGCTTATCCGCTCATCAAGTATCTAAAGAAAGATATGAAATTTAATGTCTCAGATTATTCTTGTATTGATGCATTTAACAAAATGAAAATCCTCCTTACATCTGACCCTGTTCTGAAAGCTCCCGACTTCACAAAAACATTCACTTTAACGAACAAAGTACGAACAAAGTTTAACGACAAAGTACGCATTAGAAGCAGTGCTAAGTCAAAGCAGCCATTCCATCTGTTTCGCTTCGCGCACTTTAAATAATCAAGAGCTGCAATATTTTACAATCGAAAAAGAGCTTCTGGCCATCGTTTGGGCTGAAAAGACTTTAGGACGTATCTCTACGGAAGAAAATTCCAAATTCGAACTGATCATAAGCCACTTGTATGCCTGAATAACATGAAAGAGCCAAATATGAAATTGCAGAGGTGGAAGTTAATGTTGAATGAATATGATTTTATTATAGAACATCTTAAAAGAAGTGAAAATAAAGTCACTGATGGACTAAGTAGATTTATCGTTGAATCGAATGATGCCGACGAAAAGGAAGATAGTTTATTCGGAAATTTATTTACTAGTGAAATAAGTGCGATCTTCGTGCAAACAAACCGAAGAAATTCAAGAAATATTATCTACAGATGATACCATCCACAGCGCATCTGAAGATCAATCTGACCACATTTTTATTACAGAAAAGCCAATTAACTTGTACAAAAACCAAATTCACTTATTTCACAGGCCATAAACTAAAACCGCGATTAAAATCATTTATAAAATACTACATAACTATATTCAGGTAAAAAAGATAGTCAAGATTTATTAGCTAGTATGAAGAATGTTATAACGGGTAAAGGGCTATTTTGTGTATATTGTGAGGACAATTCGTTATACGTAACTTTTCAAGACCTCTTTGCTAAATATTTCTCTTGTAACAAAAACATTAGAATTCTGAAATATTCAAAGAAACTAACAGATATTATTGACAAAAACCAAATTATTAATATTATAAAAAATGAACAATTAAGCAAGAATCACAGATGGATTAGCTTAGTATATTTTATTAGATTAGGTATTTTTAGAACTTAAAACACAAATTTACAGCTCGAAATTCAAAAATTTATAAATAACTGCGAAGTATGTAACTTAGCCAAAGACGAAAGAAATCCTTTAAATATAACAGAATCTTCAATTTTTTTTAAAGATATTGAACATATTGATATTTGGTTTCCAGTACGAAATATATTTTATCTCATAACAATAGACAAATTTTCGAAATACGCGACAATACACAAATTAATTGACAGAAATTGGATTGCTATCCTCAAGGCAATAAAACAAAGAATACAATTTTTAGGACAACCAAATAAAATTATTTCGGACGGAGAAACATGTATCCTACATTCTGCCGAGAAATAGTTTTCAAAAGAAAAAGGCATTCAATTTCATAGCACTAGAGCTGCATTAAAAACTGGAAATTCTGATATTGAACGCCTTCACGGCTCCTTAAACGAACATCTTAGAATTATGAATGTAAAAAAAGATAATACCAAGTTAGATAATAAACTATTTGAAATCTTAACACAATATAACGAAACGATACTTTCGACTGCAAAATTAAGACCTTTACCAAACATTAATGAACTTTCCGAAAATGTTCACTAAGAACCAAAATATTAAGGTTAACCAGTGTACAAACATTGTTAGGAATAAAACCATCGTGAAAACAAGGCCTAAGTACAAAATTCTTAATAAATTTGAGAGAGATGGAGACTACCTTATTGATCAGAGCACAAAACTAAATACAAGGTATCATAAAAAACAAATTAGACGTAGATATTTGCATCAGGATAGTAAATAATATGAATATACATGTGTGGGTTGTTACTCTAATTTTTGTTTCTTTTACTTATTTCTTTTTTGAATAAGTTGAAATGAAATTGTGTAGATTATAAAATATAATATAATATAATCTGTTACCTTAATTATATTGAAATAATTAAGTTTTTTTTGTATTGCAAACGAGAATTACACATCAAATCATTGTAACTAACAAGTTTTAAGATAATATGAAGTTATTCGTATGGGTTATTGAATTAATATCTTTCTTGTTTTTCTAAATTATTTTGTAGAAATTATCTTGAACATTAACATTAATATTACTTGATTGTATTTTGGGGACCAAAATCTAGAGGGTGGAGGTGTTATATAAAAGTACCTTCTACAAAGTAAATCTACTTTTGTTACTTTATTGACTGTACTTGCTGCATACTTAAGTGTGCAACCGTCAGATCTCTAACTCTCTTCTACTACACAGAAGGGAGTTGAGCTAGATTGTCAATTAGATCTCTCGCTCTCTTCTATTACTTAGAAGAGAGTTGAGCCCAGAGTAGCTCTTTTTGGATTTGGTCGTTAAAGCTACCGGTCGCATTTTGTAGTTGTGTTATAAAATAAGTAATAAATTGTTTAAATATTATAAAAGAAAACTGAAGAAGTTTCACTTAAACTTATATACATAATTATATATTCTGAAATCTTTGCAAACTCATCGTTGCTTTGACAATTGGCCTTCCCTTGCTCTCATTCCACAAACCTTCTTAAGCCTCTTTGTGGAAGCGAAAAACTCCGCCCAGCAAAAGTATAATTTTCGATAGATATCGCAATAACTCTAATCCAGGTTTCTCTAAATATGCTTTTTCCTAAATACAAATGTTGATATAAAAAGCACCACCGACAAAAAAAAACATTTCTTACCTGCAATGTTTGTCATCTTTACAATAATATCAATGATATCAAAATAACATTTTCTGTTCTATGACGCCCGACCTAAAAATCTCTTACTGGCCACCTACACCATTTATAATTTCTATCTTTAGAAAGAAATTGTGTTGGAGTGGGAAGTGCTTCGTCATCCGAACTGGTGTGGTCTTCATTTATCCTGGATGGACTTTCCCCACCTGAGGAGTCAGTTTTTTATGAGGAATTATTATACGAAATATGTTCCTCCTCTACCGCGGTTCCTGTATCATTCGCCATACTACCACTTTCATCACCACCAACCATTTGCTCAATTTCCTATCGGCTCAATTCAGTCATATTGATTATATGAAAAATAAAAATTAGAACAATGCTAGGTACTATGCACAAATAAAGCAATCACTTCTCATT
The DNA here is from genome assembly GCA_958301585.1 of Merodon equestris. Classification (NCBI taxonomy): domain Eukaryota; kingdom Metazoa; phylum Arthropoda; class Insecta; order Diptera; family Syrphidae; genus Merodon; species Merodon equestris. Next base: position 43,024,281 of record OY284414.1, on the reverse strand, counting down.
TATTTTCTATAAATATTTACTGGGCCATCGTTACCGTTACGATTTTAGGAAAAAAATTGTGAGTTGTTTATATTGGAATTTTTTAACGTTTTTCCTTCAAAACATTCAAGATTATTTCCATCCGTATTATTTCTTCGTTACTAAATAATGCTTCAGTTGAATGATATTTAAGTTCTTATCAATCTCTGTATATAAATTGTGCAATAGCAGAAATATATATTTGTAATACTTCAGACGTTAATAAAATATCTAAAAAAAAAAAATTGTGTGTCAATAGTAAATAAGTATATACATACATATAAACCTACATAGATTAGTGACCGTTGGATCGGAAGAAAGGGCCCCACGGAATGGCCACCTAGATCACCAGATTTAACTCCTCTAGATTTTTATGTGTGGGGATTCATGAAGAATTATGTTTACGAAGTGGAAATAGTATCTTTGGAACGACTGAAAGCACGGATTGAAGTCGCTGAAGTCACATTGTTTGACTTATGTGCAGCCATTAGAAGGAGTAATAATCTTTGCCTTCTAAAAAATGGGGATCATATTGAAAATTGATTATAATAAAACTCCAATTTTTTTTTTTAAAAATAATAAAAAAGATGTCAATGTTTCATACATTAATTTGCCTACAAGTCCAGCCGCGTTAAAACCAAAAAAAAGGTTTTTCTTAGAAAAAAATGGTTCGGGTTTTTTTTTAATTTCTCAAAAACTACAAAATATTTTTGCATCCGGTTTTCTGTTTTTAACTAAAAACTAATAAGAGAATTGAATTTTTGACAAAAAATTAGTACTTAATTACATACAATTTTGAAAAAAAATAGTTCGAAATTTTTTTTTTTCATTTTTTTTTCAAAATTTTGAGTTTGAAAATTAATTTTTCAAAAACTATTCCTTAAAACAGCTTCGTTTAGAAACAAGGTGAAAGAAGAGGTTTCTGGCTTTACAATAAAGTATATCACGGCATTGTGGATGTAACTGTTGATTTTTAATAATTTTTTTTCCAAATTAAGTCAATTTTTTAGAAAATTGCCCCTCCCGGCTAAACGGGGGGGAATAGACCCCCCCCTCCCATACGATTTTTTTCTTGTCTTGACCAGACCTACACGCTCTAGCTTTTTGGCACACTGCTCGTGGGACACCCTGTATACTGTATATATTAATATATATAATAAGTTAAGTTTAAGTTATAAGAAAACTACAAACGAATACACAAGGCGGATGGAGCGCAACCAAATTTATAGTTTTCTGATATAGAAAATACCATACCAATGCACTAGATGTTAAAGCATATAGAGAAGCTCATTAGAACCACATCTTAATCATCGCCAAAATTAAAAAGCCAAATTTAGATTCACAAAATCGGACCACAAAACTATGAAAAAAATTACCGTGAAAAGTTAAAGTACGATCGTTTGCAGCGTCAATACCAGAGGAAAATTTATAACCGTTTTGCCCTACTGACGACTTTTTCAATTGGTGCGAGTAGTTTTTGGCGGCCTGTGGCGGCCGCGTTTATATTTGACATCTGTCGAAACTATTTTTTATTATTTGGTAACTGATGCCAAATCACCTTAGCAAAGTTACACGATTGAACAGCACGTTCATATGATAGCAATTTATTAGCAAATTGAGTGTTTGTTAGACCTTCACAGTGGCCTTCACTGTTGACTCTTTAACATTTGGTGGCCAAATTTGAGACGACCGGTTCAATAACACCAGCTTAAAGTGCATCTGTTGCTGATAACGTTCTGTTTACAAAAAAAAAGTCGGGCCCTCGATATTCATGTTTTCTTGCACCAGGTACGATAGACAGGGATCTCAAATCTCACATGTTTATATATTTTATCCATAACAGAAAAGTCGCTCTTCTAATTACAGCAAAAAAAAAGAAGAAAATTCACTTTAGAAAAATATATTAAATTTTTTCCTTAAAATCGTTCAATTTTCACCGCAAAGAAAAAAGAAATCGGGCATATAGCAATACACCACGGAAAAAAAAATTTTTTTTGTTCGTAATTCACCGTGTTATCCATCTTTGGTGTAAGATGAAGCGAAAATATGTAGATTTAATTTGGAAAAGGAAACCGAAATGGAGAGACAACGCGGTCATACAAATCTAGAAGTGAGAGAAGTTGTCATTAAAGATTTCGAAGAAGGAAAATGCGTTCGTGAAATTAAAAAAATTATTAACAGAAGTAGGTGATATAATAAAAAGATATAAATTATTAAAAAAAATGAAAAATTTGCCGAATTCTGGAAGTTCAAAGAAATTCGATGTGTCAGATTAACGTAAGATTGTAAGTTCAGAAGAATCCCCAATTGAGTACACCAAAGTTGACTGCAGAAGTAAAAAACCATTTGCACAGAGATGTAAACCTAGAAACTATCCGAATAGTTCTGAGAAAAAACAATTTCCTCGAAAGAAACCATATGTCAGTAAAAGAATCGAATAAAAAGAAAAGAGTTTGTTAGACAATACCAAAGCAATGGTTTTTCATTTTGGAATTGTGTTTTATTCTCAGACGAAAGCAAAGTTAATTTATTTCGATCTGATTAATGAACATATGTACATATGTGTGGAGAAAACCAAATGAAGAGCTCGAAGAAAGGAATTTGCGACCAACTGTAAAACACGGGGGCGGCTCTGTTATGGTTATCCGCAGCTGGGCCAGAAAATCTTGTTTTTATAAATGGAAACAATAATACAGATTTTAAGACAATTTGAATCAAAGTGCGGGAAAATTAGGATTTGGCGGCGAATACCACTTTTATCAGGATAACGACCCAAAGCGCAAAGATTACTCCTATGTGTTTTCTGAATACCTGTCCAAATGTGTTAAAAACCCCTCAACAATCACCGGATATAAATGTTATAGGGCTGTTGAAGCTATTTGGAGAATCAGATTAAAGAGTACCCTATTTCATGTAAGAAAGAAACGGGAGAAAATTCCATTTTCTTTTCTTGAAAAATTTGTCTAATCAATGCCAAATAAATGGAGTGCAAGAGGAAAAGTAATAATCTACCAACAAAATATTAATTAATCATCATTTCTTATTTTTATAATTTTTTGTATGTATTTTACGTCTGATTTCTTTTTTTAAGATAAAAATAAAACGATTTTAACGATTAAAATTATTTTTTTTTTTTAATTAAATTTTCTTTTAGTTGCCGTACATCAGTATTTCCCAAAGTGGGCGAAAACGCCCCCTTGTGGGCGCTGAATGCCTAAAGGGGGGCGATAACAGACCCAGACAAAAAGGGGGCGTTGTAGAGGCTGAGGGGCGATTTATAATTTCATCTAGGTAGGTAGGTCTTTTTCTTTTCCTTTTTCCGGCGTAGTTATGGTTAGAAGTGTAGGACCATAACCTTCCCACTTAACTGCATTCCTACTGGTCCGCTTGTGGGGTCCGCCGGTTTGATCTCAGAAAGTAGCGGCAGGCTTCCCGGTTTGGGATTACTTCATCGCTGAGGCCAATCAAATGCTGGTGTTTTTGCCTTTGTTTGCACCAATTGTTTTGTTTTTCGGCCTGCTTTTATTTTGTGACACGGGCATGCTCCAGATTTTTTTGTTTGATCTTACTCTTACAACACCGGTGATCTCCAGTCGTGTCAACCCACTGATTTGCATGTACACTTGTGGGGCAGTTTAATGGTGGTATATGTGTCCCTAGGCTCACCTTGGTGTTTTCTAAATTGCCTAGATGTGATTTTTGTTTACCTTTCTTTTAGTCGACTTTTACGACAAGCGAGAGGTATCGCTGCAGGGATATTCTTAACCCGTCCCTGCACGGAACCTACCCTAGGTAGGCAGGTAGGTACTTAATTTTTTTTAAATTCATCAAAATTCAAACTGCACAACATAAATTTTATTTAGTTAGGTACTTACTTACTTAGTTAGTTCATATATCTGTCCTGCTTGATTGAATAAATAAAATCTAAAAATATTTAATATTAGTGACCTTTCCGCGGATTCGTCCGTACATATAGAATAGAGAGAGATTTGATTATCCCTTAGGAATGAGATGTTTTTCTGGATAAAAAGTAGTCTGTCACTCTTCGGTCCTTCCTATTCTATTCCCATTCCAAAAATCATGTCAATCGGTCGCTCCGTTTCGAAATGAAAGTAGACACAAACAAACGAATAGAAAGGCAACAAACACACTTTCGCATTTTAATAGGTATTAGTATTCCTAGATAGGTAATTTTCGTAGTAGACCGCGAGCAATAATTTTTTAACAAGTTTTTGTTAAATAACGCGATTTGTGCAATCATGTATCAATCGGCTGGTTCATAGATACTCGTTCTTACTTGTATTTTTGTATTTTTTTGTATTTGCTATTTATTTCTCTTAAGGTATTTATAAACTTAATTCATTATAACAATATAAATCCATATATAAACAATTGAATAAAACAAGAGAATTCAGGTGGCATTCGATATTTTAAACTGAATGAGTTCAAAATAGAGTTGAATGCTACTTCAAAAGGAAGAGTACAATTAGATGGGGTGGGGTGATTGAACAAAAAATAGAGAGAAAAAAAAAAAAAAAAAAAAACCAATTTCCACTAATTTCATTTACTTGACATGATATTAATATTAATTAGATGTTATTTCGTAAACGATGCAAAAAAATAAAAAATAAAATATAAATATGTATATAATCAGTGCGCTAACATCAAAAGTAGAATTACAGTTAAGTCAAAATATTAGAAATAAGAGAGTCCAATGTATAATAATCTTTAGAAAACAACCAATTTTTTACGCGTTTTAAAAAACATGCGGACATGTGAACACATCTGATATCTTCCGGGAGGACATTAAATAAACGATTACATATAACTGAATAGGAATTTCTATAAGCGGTGGTTCGGTAGTTTGGCACTTGTAGCAAGTTATGCGAATTATTTCGCAGGTTATGGTTTGAGATTATACGAAAATTTCGATTGCCAGATTTCATAAAGAAGGCTTTTAAAACCTTAAAACAGTATAAGTGACGAACTGGGAGAATACCTAATTGACAAAACAAGGGAAAACTAGGATGCCTACTAGGTTTACGACAAATTTTTCGGACAACATTTTTTTGCAGGACTAATAATGGCTGTACTTTGTTCTGATAGCCACCACCCCAGCAATTTATACCGTATTGAAGCTTTGAGTTAAAAAGCCCATAATAAATTGTGGTTAAGAGCTTAGTTGAGCATATATTACGAAGGTAATAGAAATGCCTTAGTGTGGAAATACAGTACTTCTTTAATGCAGTAGCGTGGGATGAAAATTTCATATTAGAATCAAACAAGAGTCCTAGGTACATAAATTCGTCTACATTCTCTATCAAAAAACAATCATCACTACACTTTTCACTAGAACAAAACAATTGATCAGGCAAAGTAGTTGCACATTTACATTGATACAATTTAAATTTTTTGCAATTTGGTGCATGAAAATACACATCTGGTTTTGGATTAATGGACGGAGATAAATTAAAGGACATTAATTTAGTCTTAGGACTTATTACAAGTTTGTGTTCAGCGAACCATTGTCTTAGTGTATGTATATCACAGTTTATGTCGGCGATAAGATCTAAGGGACTATTGACACCATACGATAAAGCGACATCGTCAGCAAAGGCAGTAGTTAAGCCTTTTAGATTGAGCTGGAAGAGTGAGTTAATGTAAATTAAAAAGAGAATGGGACCCAATACTGAGCCTTGCGGAACTCCAAGACTGATCAATTGCACGTCACTTCTCGTCTCAGCCAACTTTACTCTCTGTGATCTATCATTCAAATATGAATTAAACCATTCGAGCATGAAATCACGCACACCAGCATTTTCTAGTTTTCTTAGCAAAATATTATGGTCAACCATGTCAAAAGCTTTGGTTATGTCAATGAATAACGCACCTGTACATTTTCTTTCGTCTAGATTGCGTATTATTTGAGAGCTAAACTCTAAAAGTGCGTCCTCGGTTGATTTGTCCTTTAAAAATCCAAATTGAGTAGGATGAAAGAACATCGCCTTGTCCAAAAAATTTACTAACCTAACTTTTATAAGTTTTTCAAAAACTTTACTTATGCTCGGCAGAAGAGAAATTGGTCTATAATTTCCTATTTCAGTTGGTGAACCTTTTTTAAATAAAGGAATTACATCTGCACACTTTAGACCGTCAGGAAAAATACCAGAAAAAACACTACGATTGAATACCTGAGCTAAAACATCCACAATGAAACATGCAATATTTTTAAGGATAACATTAGAAATGCCGTCGACACCACATGAATTAGAGTTGTTCAAACTGCCAATTGTACTTAAAATTTCTAAAGGAGTTATAGGGTCAAAAACAAAACTTCTACACTGCACAGAGTTTGCATCACCAATAACAGAACATTGAGAACATAGACTTTGAGTTATTCTACTATGTAGTTTAAGTCCGATACTTGAAAAATGTGTATTAAAGACGTTAGTGATTTCATGTTTATTTGTTATTTCTTTATCACTAGTACGTAGAACAATGGTTTTTTGAATTGAAGACTTTTTGTTGAGAATTGTGTTTACAACTTTCCACTCTTTCTTAAGATTACCTCTAGCTGAATAAAATTGAGCACGGTAATAGGAGTCACGGCAAATTTGTATTTCCTTTTTCAAATCTGCACATATCTTTTTATATTTAATTTTGAGAAATAGATTGTTAGGGTACTTTTTGCACTTTTTTCTAAGTTTATTTTTTGTTGTTACTTTATATAATAAATAATTAGTTAACCAAGGCTTAAGCTTATATATGGGTTTTCTTGTGGTTAGGGAACTGCAACTAGCAATATGGCTTTTAAGAGTGGTTATGAAATTTGAATAAGAAATCGATACGTCACTACAGTTATAAACATTGTTCCAGAGCTCAAAACACAACTTATTTCGAAGCCTTGTAAAGTTTATTTTTGGCTTGCTTTGGGAATATTTCTGAGTTTGGATATTGTTTTTACTTTTTATGTTTAATAGGAGGCCGGTCATGGTATGGTCAGTAATCAGAAAATCAAAAACGCAGTATTCACACTCCATAAAACCCACATTTCGAAAACGTCCATATATATGGTCTAAACAAGTACCTGATGCAGGCCTAGTGGGCACATTGATAAAGTTTGTCAAGCCATTGTTCAGTACGATTGAGCGTCGAGTGAGATAAACGAGTTTATGCATGTTTGTCTTATTCCTGTCGGTGCGTGCTGCATTTGCAATCCTATACAGGGTGTATCTTTAGAACAACTGAAAGAACGGATTGAAGTCGCTGGAGTCAAATTGCTTGACTTATGTGCAGCCATTAGAAGGAGATATAATCTTTGCCTTCTAAAAAATCGGGATCATATTGAAAATTGATTATAATACAACTCCAAAGTTTTTAAAAATAATAAATAAGAGGTCAATGTTTCATACATTAATTTGCCTACAAGTCCAGCCGCGTTAAAACCAAAAAAAAGGTTTTTCTTAGAAAAAAAATGGTTCGGGTTTTTTTTTAATTTCTCAAAAACTACAAGACATTTTTACATCTGGTTTTCTGTTTTTGACTAAAAACTAACTATGGAATTGAATTTTTGAAAAAAAAGTACTTAATTACATACAATTTTGAAAAAAAATAGTTCGAAATTTTTTTTTTTCATTTTTTTTTCAAAATTTTGAGTTTGAAAATTAATTTCTCAAAAACTATTCCTTAAAACAGCTTCGTTTAAAAACATGATAAAAGAAAAGGTTTCTGGATTTACAAAAAAGTATATCACGGCATTGTGGATGTAACTGGTGATTTTTAATATTTTTTTTTCCAAATTAAGTCAATTGTTTAGAAAATTGCCCCTCCCGGCTAAACGGGGGGGAATAGAGCCCCCCCTCCCATACGATTTTTTTCTTGTCTTGACCAGACCTACACGCTCTAGCTTTTTGGCACACTGCTCGTGGGACACCCTGTATAAGGTAACGTAACATAATATTTATTTTAGTTTCATTTACGGTTTCGCGCGTAATAGATAAGCAGTACTTAAGCTCAACACTTACTTACGTATTTCTGAAAACAAAACAATGTCGGAAGTAAAAAAGAAGAGACAGTGTAGAGTGCGGAATATATTAAATACGGATTCTTTGAAAACCCCACAAACCTTTGTGCCTTCTATGTCTAAAAACATTTTCGAATGAAGCAATGAAGCCTTTAAGAATGCAAGATCATTTGAATAAAATGCATCCAGATAAGAAAGACAAGAATGTATCATATTTTCAAGACCTAGAGAAGAAGCATAATGCTCAACCAAGTGTATCAAAACTCTTTTCGGCGACTGCTAATCAAGATGACGACGGACTTCGAGCTTCGTACAATACCTTTCTGTTAATTGTTCAAAAAGGCAAACCACACAACATCGGAGAAGAGTTAATTTTGCCAGCAATAAAGGAAGTAATAACTACTGTGCTTCATAAACTGGCGGCAGATATTATCATTTCAGATATTATTATTTCTTTGAGTAATAATTCTATGCAAAGACGAATTGATGAAATGGCTGAAAACATTGAAGAATCATTGTGCGATCGTCTGAGGACTAGTCAATTCTCAATTCAGCTCGATGAGTCCACTTTACCAACTAATGAAGCATTGTTGCTGTCTTACGTGAGGTTTATTAAAGATGAGAAAATATGTGAAGAACTATTGTTTGTTAGAAATCTAGAGACCGATACAAAAGATATTCAATACATTGGAAAAGTTTTGTGAGGAGAAAGAAATTCCCTTGAAGAATATTATATCAGCTGCTACGGATGGTGCCCCGGTTATGACAGGGTGCCATAAAAGCTTCATAGCGTATCTTAAAAATTTAAGCGAACGACTATTTCAATCACTGCAATATGTCATCAAAGCAGTCAATAAAATCCGCAACAGCTCTTTGAATGATAGATAATTTCATCAGCTTTGTGTTACTAATGACGAAGATTTCAACCGTTTGCTGTTTCATACTGAAGTTCGTTGGCTATCAAAAGGTAATTCTCTGACTCGATTTTACAACCTGTTTAACTCTGTGCTAGAGTTCTTGGAAACCAAAGATACGGAATTGCGCAATAAGCTCATTACATCAAAGAATGATATAGCCTACATGACAGATCTGTATAAATTGTTTAACGACATGAATCTCCAACTGCAAGGGGATGGGCCAGTATATATGTAGGTGTTGAAAAAATGTTTTCTAGTTCTACGACTCATGAAGTGACGAACCACAGCAAAGGGGAATATGTTGATAAGACCGATGCAAGCAGCACTATTAACGATCTGGAGAATCAGAACAAGCTTCTGAAAAAATCTCTTTTATGCCGCAAAACTACACACCACATTCATCAGTATATGGCACTTTTCTTTTATCGAAAGTACTGCCTTGAAAAAAAATATAAGGACAACTTGGGCTCCCAAATCATGGAATTTTTACTACACGTTAAAAAAGTATTTCCAGGTTTTATCGATGGTAAAGAAAGTGTGGGCTTGCAACTAAAGGAATTCGACTCTCCCACCGTTCACAGTGAGAACCTAGATGCTATTTTACTGCCAAAACAACCTCGGTTTCTCAATATCAGCGATGAACTCAACAACACAACCATGAACTTAATAACACCAGTACGGACGATGACTTCATTGACGAAACTCACATACCTTTGAATGTATTAGAAAATTGACTTAACTATTTTTAACTAACTTCAGACTTACTTACACCCCGACTGACTAAGACGTGGAATGCAATGCAATTCTACCTCCTCGTGGTGCATTCTGGGTAAAGCTAAAGGAATTGCTGTACTTTACTTATGTTATAAAGATGAACCCATCATCAATATATTGATATATTTCATCATCATCAATATATTGATATCGAAGTCTTGCATCGGTTCAATGGAAGTATTTATATACATATGTATATATAACCTCGCACTTACCCCAAATCCTACATTGGGTCAAGCAGGGGGAGTTGCAGTGGGGAAGCCTCGTTTCAAACAACGAAAGGGTAGGAGCATAAGAGAACAGTGATTTCGAAGAATAAGCAGCATTCCAAGTAGTGTTGTCCACACAGCAGAGATTCAGGTAGAACTGCCAACCATTAAGATAGTAAAAGAAGTAATCCATCCGATTTAGAATAGCAATGCCTCACGAATTAACCTAATCCCGTCGCAATTTAAAAAAAAATATGTAGGAGAAAAATTATCAATTGCTTTATGCTGTAATAAAATTCTGTCAAATATTCTCTTAAAGAGACTGATATCATACGCTAACGAAAAAATTGGACACTAGCAGTGTAGCTTCAGAAAGAAAATTGAATAGAAAATATGTCCTTTAAACTATGTCTTAAAGTAAATAAATTAGCAGTTTTGTGCCAAAAACATTTTATATGTAAAATAAAAAAAATTCAATTGACATTCATATTTTTAAGGATGTTTGCAAATTCTCTCCACATCATGGTAGTTTCGTCGGACACAAAGTTTGAAAGCAACTTTAGCCTGATTTCAATATTTCAAAACCAAAACGCTGTACATCAAGCTTTAATTAAATACAACTTCTACCTACATCAGGAGTTTGGAAAACTTTCCGTCAGACTTTTTATATGCATAATTGATGGCAAAGTACCTTGCCACAGGTGTCATCGTTATCGATCGTCTGAGTATATAGAATATAGAGCACATTTAGTCTCCGGCTGCTGGCTTTTATGATTTCATTAACGCGTTAGGAACAAGTCGGGAGTCATCACCGTGATGAAACAATTTTACGTCGACCACAAGTGGTACGACTGGAGCCCAATTCCCTACACCAAAGAGCAACCGTCTCAAATGTCCTTGGTCATTAAATCGGTAATCATTTCAACTTGTAGGACCATGCAATATGCTTTCATTTCGTTACCACTGTCGACATTTTGGGGCACTCACCTGTGTGACAGTTTCTCCAAATTCCACATTCGTGTTCAATTTATTGGCAAACGGATATGAACCGGCGTTGGCGTCACACAGAATACAGAAACGTGCGACTTTCAAAGGACTAAATACTGAAGGCTTCATATGAAATGGATTCACTATATTATGTGCCCCCGATATACCATTTGTATGCTTGCGGCAAGTATGCAGACACATTTAATTGGAAGGATGGTAGACCAGCATAAGAGTGGAGAACATTTGCTGTTCGCTCGAAGAAAGATATTTTCTGTCCCGAATCAGCACATTCCTCTGGGAGATTATTATAACTATATGCATGAATGTATTTCTAACAAATAAAATTTCCTGTCTAGAATTCTCGAATCAATCAATACGTTATATAGTAGAAGCATACAAACCCATCTTCAACTGAGAAGATTAACATCGAATACCAGGCATGTCAACTCATTACACAGTGCATTAACAATAGTTTATCAAGAAAGCAATTACTCTAGGTAAGTCTCGGTTGCTTTCCTTCCTTCCTCTTTGTTGTTTGAATTTGCCTTAAGTAGTTGCCATGCCATTGTTTGTGGGACCTTGCCGTTGCTAGTTAGACGTACTTTCACGATCATTTGACATTTCATTTAGTAATATGAAGTATTTTCCAAGAAAACTATCCAACTTCAAATTACTTTTGTCTCATGTAAAGTTTCCATTACTGTTTAGTATTACGAGTCTTGTTTGTTGTCGTAGCCTTTGCCTGTTTGTATATCCGTTAAGGGCTAAGTCAAAGTAAAGCTCAACTTTGCCAATTTGACTACCAGTGTCTTTGTTAAGAAGTATTGCTATTTTTTTCTTACGACTACTTGTGCGTTTAAGTTGCGTTCGGTGTATGCTTGTGTGGAAGGGGAATGCTCTTCAAAAAAAGGTAATTTTTATTAAGCGCTTTAGTTTGTTTACTTTATACTCGAGGTGGACGATAAACAAGGAAATAAACTTGCATCGCCCGGGTGTTTTCTTATTCCACGCTGAGGAAGTTAACAATGTGTCACTTTCTGCTCTTCAATCGACTTACAAAGTTGTCTTTTTGAGGAAGGAAAGAATATTTGCATGTAGCTTAATTGCATATTGCAAAAAGGATACTTTCGTTTCAGGCTCAAAGCATCCCTCCACTGCTTACACACATCCTTCTTATTTCTAAAGAACTTAAAAACAAATTAAATTGGCATCATTAAAATGGTGTATAAATGTGCTTTTAAATTAAGCACCCGAATGCAGCTGATGGAAATATCAATTTCACAATATTCTCGAACACTGAGGTATTCAGCACTTAACAAAAACAAAATTCATGAAATATATATTAATTAAGGAGTTTTTTTTTCATTATTTTTTCTTTGCTTTATCGTTCCAAAAGTGGATTTATGCCCTTTTTTCTCGGTTTCCTGTGATACAAGTAAGCCAGGTGTGACTATACAGTTGCTCGTCATACTCCATTACGAGGGGAAAAAAAATACATACATCCGTCCAGTATTGGTCAAAATAATAACCAACCATTATCTGCTGTTAATCTGTCCACAGGACATTGTTAAAAATCGTTTGGGGAAACAGTACATTTTTTACAGCATTCACTTCGTTGCAGGCAGTTCACACGCTGGAACTGCGGAGCTTATGAGAATGTGAGGCATATCACCATTTCTGGCGTACTTGACAGACATGGAATAAAATTATTGAAATGGTGCGAACAATGGGTGCCTTGATATACATACGAACGAAAGTTTGGGTATTATCTTTTAATTATTGTATATAGATTGGTTAAGGTAACTTCATTCCGATACGGAAATTAATTCAGTAATTAAATTGAATATTATTTTTTTGCAATGTCCTAGCAAAGCGAGAATTGTGCAATCGAAATGAACATCGAAACATCTATACAAATATAAGTGCACAGATTTTAAGGTTAGCCAAGACTTACATATGTATATCAACTGACTAGAAGGTATTTAAATCCTTAGCGATGGTACTAATTTTGCGCAGATCCCAAAATGAAACTGTGCAACTTTTCACGCAACTACGCAATTTTATAGACCAGAGCATTGTTTCGAATTCAAATTTATTTAAAAATATATGCTAACGTGCTGATCCCACCCATAGAAGGTACGGAGGAATTTCCTTTTTTTGTAGGAAAATCAATTCAATATTGTTTCATAGCTGTCGTACGAACGAAACAAATCGAAAGTATTGCAATTGAAATAAAATTAAAAAATCGTACAACTCTTAAAATTTACTGCGTCTATTTGCCAGGAGTAATGTCTGAGAGCCAGTTATTATAGCCTTCGATAAAAGTAAAACCGCTCACTTTTTATATATATATGTACATATATCCTTTATTTTTTTAGTATTCCGTCTGGTCAGGACAATATCCAAAAAATGCAATGCCAGCCAATGCTACCTTACATCTAGGGTTGTACAATTAATTCACATACATTGATCAAAAATATAAAAAGATAACAGCATCTTCGGCTTGGATTTTGTTGCCCGCCTCTCCAATCAACTCATTGCAACAGCATTTGGGAAAGCACCCGGAATTAGCCAAGTGCTTTTGGATTGGGCTAGCTGGTGTATGTAAATCAGGGGGTAATGCTTCAGACATGAAAAGGCTTCATTTACGATAAGATTTTCGAGAACTCTTCTTTATTACGTACCTACAGTTTTATATAAAATGTGCATAACTATGCAATTCCACCCACCTCCGATGCCTGAATCGAATGCTAACTTCCCTTAACGCCCCTTTATAAATGCACAAACTAAACCTGATAACTATCCCTCTACTTTTAATTTTCTCAATGCTTTTTCCAATGATCCGAAAATAGTTGCCAACTTTTTTGCCCATTTCTTCAGCCAGTCGTAAACCGAACAGGTCCTTCAATCCGATCATGACTTTTTACCCATTTCTTCAGCCAGCCGTTCACCGAACAGATTCTTCAATCCGATCATGACTACTTTCTTTATATGAACGACTGCTATTGAGAAAACAAGTAAAATCCTAACTGCCTCCCCGCCACAGTTTTAATTAAATGCGCCAACCACCTGCACCTACTTCTCACGACCTTATTTTATAGCTCCATTTCCCAAGGACTACATCCTCGGCTTTGTAAAAATGTTCACATTATTCCAACGCATAAAAGAGGACGAAATAATGAAGTATTCAACTATCAACCCATTGCTAACTCTCTTGCATTTCCAAAGCTCCCTAAATCAACATGGGTTCTTAAAAGTGGTTAAAAACCACTAACCTAATTAAGTCTGTCTCATAATCCTTATTAGAAAGCTATTTATGCCATATGTATGAAAGTATTTTCAAAGAACAAAGATAAAGAAAAAAAAAAGAGAAAATAAATAAATAAATTTATAGATCTTAAAGAAACAACTTCTAAAATTAGCTTAAAAATATGCGAAAAACAATAGCTTAGCAGCCTCCTAGGAACGCTAATATCCTCAAGAGATGTACTAAAATGTTGCATTTTGGAATTACCGATGCTATAAGCTCTTCTTGTCCCAACTGGGACTTAGTTCCATAGCTTCAACGTAAGTTACAAAACGTTTATTCCATCATTCTGTAATATAGCGTATGGCATTTAAGGATAAATTGAAATTGAAATTAATTTGCTTAAGCAGATTGGCGCAAAATTAATCACCCTATCGGAAGATATCATAATTTTTGTAAATAGCGTTGTTCGGCAATCATATTAGACATTTCTGAACTAGACAGCAGCAGTGTATAAACAGACGAGCAATGAAGCGATATACTATGTAAGAACGTGACATAATTTTGTCGATTTTTTTTGGCCAATAATCGGTTGGTGAATTGAATTTCGCAGTCTGAATTTCGACGTCGATTTCCTAATCATGTCGCGCCAACCGGACAAACATTCCGGCGCTTAGCTACTCGACTCGAAAAGACTGGAACCACAGGAGACCATGCAGGGCATGGCCGCCACCGGACTGGTCATTAGACCGAGAATATCGCGGCTGTGGCTGCCGATGTCGCTGAAAACGAAGAAACATCAACCAGACGACGGGCCACGCAATTGGGCATCACCAAACAAACCCTATACCGAATTTTAGAGAAAGACTTACACGTGTTCCCGTACAAAGTGCAAACAGTGCATCAGACTGCTGACCGTCAGTCGCGCGTGAATTACTGTCAAGTCATCCTTACTGATGGAACACAATGATGTCGCAGTCGCGGTCGCTGTCGCACCTTCTGTCGCGGTCGCTGTCGCACCTTCTGTCGCGGTCGCTGTCGCACCTTCTGTCGCGGTCGCTGTCGCAGTCGGCAATCTGCCAAAAATTTCGTCCACAATGAGGTCGCTTTGTCAGATTTTAAACAGCTGTTTTAATTCAAATTGTAATTTTAAAAAGCTGTTTGAATTGAATTTGTGCTTTTGTTTGAAAATTGCAAATAATAATAAAAGTAATATGGATAAATGATAGAAAGTTCTTTTAATTACAAGTTTTGTAATTTTTTAACAAAAAATGATGGCAAAGGTTAGTAGTAGTGCTATGCCGGTTCTAGACCACGAAATGAGTCAGAAATGAGTCATCACCGTTCAAGGTCGTTTTTTTTTACTTCAAGGCCGCTTTGCCTTCAAGGCCGCTTTGACTTCAAGGCCGCTTTGACTTCAAGGCCGTTTTGACTTCAAGGTTTTCCGTTTTTTTGTTTATTGTTTGTTCAAGACTGAAAAAAAAATCATTTTTGATTTCCCCCCATTCATTTATCCATGACCCATAAAGTAAGTATGTATGTATGTACATATGTATGTGAACCTGGAAGCAATGTGTTACCATTGAGTGTCATCATAATACCGATTTTACAGAATTTGTTTACTTGGTTCGTGCAGTCATTTGGGTCACCCAAGTGCGTAGCTTGTATAAATGACCACTCGACGTTCAAACATAAAAGATCGGTTCGATTGGTTATGACCTCGCGCATGTGGTCGTTTGGTTCGCTTAAGTGCGTTGCTTGCATAAATGCCCTTAGCCGGGAGATGTTCGTTATACATCGAACATTAGAAAATGCTTATTCGGGGTTATAGAGTCGATCGCTTGTGCAGTGTGTTTATATGTTTATGCTATGATTTATATGACGTTTTTTTTAGTTTTAGATGGGATTGCTGTGTTCTAGACATGCGGTAACGTGTCATCTGACAGGAAGGCCGTTCATGTGTTGAGAGCTTCATCGTCGGTTGAGGGGGATTACTAATTTGGTGTGTGTTGCTACATATGTGATTTCAAGGTCAGTCATAAGTAGGTTTGAGCTTTAAAGTCGTTTTTCAGCTCCTCATCTATGTATGTACGAACGAGTTTATAAGAACTGATTCTGATCTTCGTCTGATTAATCTGGTGTGTGTTGCTATGAACAAAAAAACAAAAATCTGTGTACGGGGTCATTGACACTTGTTGCATTTTATTCTGATCTGCGTCTGATTAATCTGGTGTGTGTTGCTATGAACAAAAAAACAAAAATCTGTGTACGGGGTCATTGACACTTATTGCATTTTATTCTGATCTGCGTCTGATTAATCTGGTGTGTGTTGCTACGAACAAAAAAATTAAAATCTGTGTACGGGGTCATTGAACTTGTTGCATTTTTAATATACCGTAATAACAAATAATATGGATCCTCAAATTAAAGAAGTGATTGAAAGACAACAATCACATTTATTGAGTTTCCTTTTGCGGAGAAATAGTGATTGTGATAATGCTGCGAATATTGAAGCAAATTTAAAAAACTGTGAAAAAGATATAGAACTTTTAAAAAGTTGGTTACCTGATGCTAAGTTTACCGGGCAAAATTATTATCTTACATCAGCACTCGGTACATTATCATCATACAAACAACTCTTTGTTCCACAATCAAGTGAGGAGATGTTAAAGTGGGAAGATCTCCCGAATTCGGCGTTTAAAAAAAGAATCAGATCGGGTGTTATAACCAATTTAAAACACGCCGATCCTAAGCTTTTTCTGAGGGATTGCAGACCAATAATTATCAATCAACTGCAGGAGATAATCAACGAGTACATCAACATAAAAATTAATGCTGTTTTCTGTGGTGAGTTCCGGAAATATGATGATAATGAGGAGATTAGACAGGAGATGAAATATATAAGTACGAAAAATGTATGTATTAGTTTAAGTGATAAAAATATCATAGAAAATATTGTATGTGAAAATTTGGAAAGCCAATTACTAAACAAATTTGATGAGTTTCAAGAAAAAGATAGTGGATGGGCATTGGCATCCATTATAAATATTGTATTTAATATAAGTAAATATATACCAATGCAAGGTAGTTCCTATATTAAAACCCCGTTAAGTATTGCATATAAGAGAGCGTGCATTAATGTTAAAAATAATGACAATGCATGCTTTGCATGGGCAGTAGTATCTGCTTTATTTCCAAGTAGAGTACATGCTGATAGATTATCAAGCTATCCACATTATACGAATGTACTAAATTTAAATGGAATAACCTTTCCGATGTCATTAGATCAAATTGTATTGTTTGAAAAAAACAATAACATTTCAATAAATATTTTTACCATGCATAAAGAACAACGTGATAAAAAACTTAATATATATTCTCTGAAACTTTCTAAATACGTATGTAAAGAGAGAAAACATATTGATTTACTACTGCTACAAGAAAAATCTTCTGATCATATTGTTTTAAATCAGCACTACATTTGGATAAAGAACATTTCGGGGCTTCTTCAAACTGAATTAACCAAAAATAATCATAAATTATTTTTTTGTAATAGATGTCTTTCATATTTTTATTCTAACGAAAAACTAAATAAACATATGGAGGATTGCATAATCCAAAATAATTGTAAAATAAGATTACCTGAAGCAGATAACAAGATGATAAGTTTTAAGAACTTTAGAAATAAATTAATGGTACCTCTTGTAATATATGCAGATTTAGAATGCATTTTAAAGAAAGTAGAGAATGGTAATAAGTATCAAGAGCATATTCCATGCTCTATTGGATATTATGTTAAAAGTTCATTTGAATCCAATTATACAACATATGCTTCATATCATGGTCCAAATTGTATAGTTTGGTTCATGAATGAGCTTAAAACATTAGCATTTCTATTAGATTCAGACCTTTCCTTTCAAATGCCATTAGGAACACTTTCCACTGAACAGCAGTTGAGTTTTCAATCTGCACAAAAGTGTTTTATTTGTGAAAAAGATTTCACATTGAATGATGTCAAGGTGCGTGACCATTGCCACTTAACTGGCACATACCGAGGTGCCGCACATTCAACTTGCAATTTGAATTATAAGGATTCATTTACAATACCGATAATTTTCCATAATCTTAGTGGATATGATTCACATTTCATAATCAAAGAGATTCATAGAATTGGTGGTGGTGTGGTGAATGTGTTACCAATAAATAAAGAGAAATACATATCATTTTCAAAGAAGTTATTCAAATCGAAAATTAATATGAGATTTATTGACTCCTTTAGGTTTTTAGGAAGCAGTTTAGATTCATTATCATCCCTATTAAGTACTTTCCAAATACTTGAGTCTGAATTCCAAGGTTTAACGCAATTTCAAATGGATCTATTAAAACGGAAGGGTGTATATCCCTATGATTATTTAGATAGTTTTGAGAAATTTACTGAAAAATCCTTGCCTGAAAAACATTTCTTTTTTAACAAATTAAACAATGCAGCCATAAGTAATGAAGATTATTTCCATGCCCAACAAGTTTGGAATAATCTAAATATTAGAACAATAGAAGAATATTCAAATTTATATTTGAAAACAGATGTTCTTTTATTGGCTGATATCTTTGAACAATTTCGGTATAATTCTATTAAGACCCATAAATTAGATCCAGCTCATTATTATACCCTACCAGGTTACACATGGGATGCCATGCTCTATTATACGAGAATTGAGTTAGAGCTTCTTGATGATATAGATATGATTATGTTTATTGAAAGAGGGATCCGTGGAGGATTAAGTCAATGCTCAAAAAGATATTCAGAAGCTAATAATGAGTATTTGGATAATTTTGATGCTTCTAAAGAAAAACAATTTCTCATGTATTGGGACCTAAACAATCAGTATGGTTATGCAATGAGTCAGTTATTACCGACGGGGCATTTTAGATTCATTGAAAACGTTCATGATATCACTGTTGACAAAATATCTTCCCTATCAGATAGTTCAGCTAAAGGATACATTTTTGAAGTCGATTTGGACTATCCTATAGAATTACATGATCTTCATAGTGACATTCACTTTTGTCCAGAACTATCATGTCCACCCGGCTCTAAGCACAAAAAGTTATTAGCCACTCTCACTAACAAAGTCAAATATATCCTTCATTACAGGAACTTAAAACAAGCTCTTTTGCATGGACTTAAATTAAAAAAAAATCATAGAATTCTCGAATTTGATCAATCTGCATGGCTTAAGCCGTATATAGATTTAAATACTAAATTAAGAGCTGAAGCAACAAATAAATTCGATATTGAAAGATATAAATTATATAATAACGCAGTTTTTGGTAAGTGTATGGAAAATGTCAGAAAATATAGTAATGTGAAGTTAGTTACAAAATGGGGGGGAAGGCATGGTGCACAAGCATTAATTGCATCCCCCTTTTTTAAAAATAGTACTGTGTTCAATGAAAATTTGGTAGCAATTGAACTTGCAAAATCTGAAGTAAACTTCAACAAACCAATCTATATTGGTTTATGTATTTTAGATATTTCAAAAACTCTAATATATGAATATCATTATGATTATATGAGGCCAGAATTCGGCAATAATTGTACAGTTATGTATACGGATACGGATAGTTTGATTTATGAGATACGTTGCCCCAATATATACGATACAATTAAAAGAGACTGCAATCGGCGGTTTGATACTAGTGACTATAATCAAGAAAATACATGGGGAATTCCGCAAGTAAATAAAAAAGTTGTAGGTCTTATGAAGGATGAAATGAATGGACATATAATATCACACTTTGTAGGCTTAAGATCCAAAATGTATTCAATAAAAGTAAATAATAGAGAAAAAATTAAAAGGGTAAAAGGCATAAAAAAGCGGTTGTTAAAAAGGAAATTAATTTTGAAGATTTTTTTGATTGTTTAATTGAAAATAACAAGAATAAAATTGTAACACAGAATTTAATTAAGTCTAAGGAACATGTTGTAAATAGCATTGTGCAACAAAAAATAGCTCTAAGTGCTTTAGATGATAAGCGATATGGTATAGAAAATAGCTACCACACTTTACCGTGGGGTCATTACAAAATAAAATAAACTTAAAACAAAAGTAATTTTTGTTTCCTTCCCCCATTCATTTATCCATGACCCATAAAGTAAGTATGTATGTGAACTAGGAAGCAATGTGTTACCATTGAGTGTCTTCATAATACCGATTTTACAGAATTTGTTTACTTGGTTCATGCAGTTATTTGGTTCACCCAAGTGCGTAGCTTGCATAAATGACCACTCGACGTTCAAGCACAAAAGATCGGTTCGATTGGTTATGACCTCACGCATGTGGTCGTTTGGTTCACTTAAGTGCGTTGCTAGCATAAATGACCAGTTCGATTGTTTATGACCTTAGCCGGATGTTCGTTATACATCGAACATTAGAAAATGCTTATTCAGGATTATAGAGTTAGAAAATGCTTATTCAGGATTATAGAGTCGATCGCTTGTGCAGTGTATTTATATGTTTATGCTATGATTTATATGACATTTTTTAGTTTTAGATGGGGCTGCTGTGTTTACAACTCCAACAGTTAGGATGGGGGAAAAAAAAAACGTGCCTATCTAAACTTTGCAAGTTTGTATAACATAACTTTGTATTTATCCCAACTGAGATAAGAAGAAGAAGAAGAAGAAGTGGATATAAAAAGGTTAGGATTTTGGACAAAATCCATCAGTACTTTGTCAAGCCTGAGCAGAAATGGAGAGAGCTACAATTTTAGAAAATATTCTGCTTAGGGACCCACATTCACTGAAAGTGGTACAGCAGCAGCAGCAACAACAGCAGCAGCAGCGACAACAGCAGCAGCAGCAACAGGAGGATCTGAAAAACAGTGTGCTGGAGGGGTTTTTCGGCAGTGGTATGCTGTCTACACCAGAATAGCTGCGACAACAGCAATGGTTGCAGCAGTCACCACCAAATCATCATCAACAACAACAACAACAGCAGCAGCAACAACCACAACAACAGCAGCAGTTACCATCATCGAAAAAGCG
Organism: Merodon equestris; assembly: GCA_958301585.1. Taxonomy (NCBI): domain Eukaryota; kingdom Metazoa; phylum Arthropoda; class Insecta; order Diptera; family Syrphidae; genus Merodon; species Merodon equestris. The sequence goes on along the minus strand of OY284414.1, from coordinate 43,003,058 downwards.
CAAGGCTGAAGAAAGTGTGGACAGCATTTTGGAGCGCTTTAATGCAAACAAAATGTCGAGCACTTTTTTTATTAACAAGAAAACCATTAATATAGCAGAGGTAGAAGTAAATAAATATTATAAAATAGAGAAACTAAAAAAGATCCAAACACGCTTTGGGAATCGGCTATTAGCAGAGTTCCCAAGCACTCAGTTTTTTTTCCCAGCCCATATGGCTGAAAAGTTTCAGGATGATGAGATAGTCATCCTGAACAAAAATAATCAGAATTTATTTCTTGTTGCCACGAAAGAAGGTAACAAGAATTTAAGTTTCCAAATTATCAATGAAATACAGGTGAGCCAAAAACAATTTGCGCTCAACCAATAAAAAATTAATAATAATAAAAAAAAACCGAACTGTTTTTATTTTTGCAGTATGTCCTTTCACTTGTTATCGTTTTAAGAAGGGACGGTCAGTTCACTTTAAATTTTTCTTTTCTGATTTTTTTTTCAGCCATAGAGAAACAAAATGGTAAGCAAAAGACGAACATTATCTTGTTTTAGTTAGTTGGAAGTTTTTCTTACAGATCGTTGTTATTAAGCAAGCGCAGAGGAGAAGAGATTCCCGAAAATTTATCATCAACATTGTTTGAGTTTTCCCCCAAATGAATATATAAATTGGTGGCACACTAACATATGAATGACGTAGACAATGTCAAGCCAATGAAGCTTGACAAAATTGGTGAGGAAGATATTGAACTTTTGAATCAATTCAAGAAGAAAGTAAAAAACATGTTCTATGAGTGCACAACAAAAGTAGTAGATCTTCAAACAACTGAAGGAGAAGTAGGGACAAGAAACATAAAGAGGTGCAAGAAACATACGAAATATCGTGCAGTTAAGCTAAAGCTCTCAGGATTTGCTAAAATGTGTCAGTCCTTTTCGAAGAACGGTGGATTTTGGAGGTGTTGTCATTCTACACATTAAAGATGACAAACTTAAACATTTCTGCAACTTTGACGGAACTCAAGGAGTTCATACAACTACACAAGGAGAACATTCTAGATGAACATTTGGAGACGTTTCAAAACTGCATTTCAAGGTTATCTGAACATGAGAATATTTATATTGTTAAATCAAAATATGATCGTCATTTCACAACATGTTCATGGTCATCAGATAGTTGCCAAGTCGGGCCAGATACTTGTTTTTGTGTCATGTTAGATTCTATGTTGATAAGAATATGAAAACTAATGTCATTGTACGCCAGACTTAAATAAAAGCGCATTGTTAATGTAAGAGAAAAGAAGAAATACCTGTAGTTAAAATTTTTTTAATAAAACGACTTTTTGTTTTTTTAGACCATATTAAAATTTGTTTTTATTTATATATATATACTGTAAAGAAATTTTAAACATAAGTGTCCACAATTAAAAGAGTTGTAATTTTGGTGCCTGGAATAATTATACATTATGCCATTGCCTAAATAACGAATTATTTCTTGTGGTGGTTGCAAGTTGCCAAAACTATCAAAATATTCTACGTGATTTTTATCTTTTCTATATGCCACCCAATGTGTGCCAGGCCCTATAGATATGTCCAAATTGACAATTCCACATTCCGCTTCAAGTGGAAGTTTTGGGAGCGCGTCACGCATGAAAACACCCCTAAAATTTGGTAAATCGCTTGCAAATTTCCTTAAATCAACATCAGTAAGAGCCCGTTTGGGTAGCATTTTTAATAGTTTTTTGGATTTGGACTCAAATATAATCCATATCCCTTCTTATAGGGTTTAAGATATAAACCTTTTCCCAGAGCGATAGCCTCCATATTTTTATTATGGCGATTCGATTCTTCTAATTGTTTTTTGGCCGCTTTTGCCTCATTTACAACTCGTGCAATAGTAGCTCCACCGGCTGACAAGCTTCCAATGGTCCCCAGAGCAGTCAATATTGGTATCAAAGGTAAGAATCCTCCTATTTTAGGTATAGGTATTATTCGGGGGACATTTATTGATAACCTTTTTTTCCCCTTAAACGATTTTTTTACAACTTTATTTGCAATTTTTATTGCACTCTCTATATCCTCCGGTTTTTTTTGATTTAAGAGTTTTGTTGCTGCCCTTATGGTCTTATTGAAAAGATTCTTTCCACATTGAGATTTTTTTCTTCCGATCCCCATCCCAAATTTAACTTTTGCTTTCATTGCATTCGTAACAAACCATGCATTTGCACGTTCACCTATACTACTATTAGTGGACCTAAGTCTTGCCTCAGCTTTGTCTGCCAACACTTGATCGGCTATGTGTCGTTTATTTATATCGTTAGTTTGAGAATAGATAATATCATGTTGTCTGCACGCACTATCTAATGGGTTAATTCCCTGATCACCTCTAGCAAGCCGTTTTTTTAATTTAGTACCAGGCCCACAAAATTGATATCCGGGTAAATGAATTTCCACAGGTAATGAGTTAATTAATTTGTTAATTAGTCCCCTCCCAGAGGCTGCTTTATTACGACTGATTCGATTTTCATATAATATTGTCATTTTATTTTGATTATCTATCTTATCGCTTATAAAGCTTCCTTAAAACTGTGAGCGATTGAATAAAGGAATACACTTTTAATATGTTCTTGTCAGTTGTCAAAATGCATTTTATCAAACAACATAAGAGTATATCAATACGAAATATAGATTTCTCTACCGGAAATTTAGGTAAAAAAAAGCACAGCTCATTGCTACCCAATTCAATAAGAGCCCTAATTGTTGGACCATCAAATTGCGGAAAGACTAATGTAATGATCAATTTAATAGAAAGTCCGAATGGACTCAAATTTAAAAATATTTATCTATACTCAAAATCTACATCCCAACCGAAATATAAATATTTACAAGAATTAATTAGACCAATTAAAGGTATGGGATTTTTCCCTTTCACCGAAAACGAACATGTTTTAGCACCGGAAAAAGCCAAAGGTAATTCTATTATGATATTTGATGATGTCGCATGTGAGAAACAAAACCATATAAGATCATATTTCTGTATGGGACGACATAAGAATATCGACAGTTTTTACTTATGCCAGACGTACACGCGGATTCCAAAACATTTGGTGCGAGACAATGCAAATTTGATCATTGTGTTTAAGCAAGATGATTTAAATATGCGCCATATATACAATGATCATGTGGGTGCCAATGACATGTCATTTGAAATATTTATGCATTTATGTAGCAGGTGCTGGCAAGATAAAAATGGATTTCTCGTCATAAGCAAAGATGACCATATTGATTGTGGTCGTTATAGGAAAGCTTTTGACGTTTTTATACAACTATAAAATGTGAGTTACACACTATCATCTAATCAGTATTCTGTGAGATTGCAACTCACTCAAATATGAATATGAATGAGAAAATAATTAAAGATATAATTAAGACTCGAAAGATATTGAGAAAGAAATTTCGAGATATAAAACTGGGGGAAGCTGATACGCGAAATTATCTAGAGACTTCATTAAAACCTGTCACTAAGCCGCTCAAGGAACTAGTTGAAGAAACAAAGACTTTAAAGAAGGAACGACAACCGAACACGTATCCGAATAAAAATAATATAAGTACAATAGAAACAAGTACTCCATTGAAATCGAGTATGAGCAAACTTTTCAATGATACAAGTACTCTTCACAGTAGTAGTTATGCTGCTGATGCCGATGCTGCTGTTGAGGATGAAGATGATGATGCTGATGACAATGATGAATATATGTCATTTTCACAATCAGATGATGGAAAACCCTTTGTTGATCTTACAACGTTGGAAAAGGCAGGCAAATTAGATAAGTTATATGGACCTTATCGAGATGTTAATGACAAATGGAAATTTGGTAATACAGCGTTTGAGTTGAATAATGATAAAATTTCAATTGCTAACCGGAGTTGGTCTAAGACACCTGGACTCTTTGAGCTGATCTTTTATAAAGTTCCAAAAAAATATGACGATGCAGATTTGCAAGCTTATAGAGAAATGTTGACACTAACAAATGCACATAAACGTAACCATAGTGCTAATGAACAAATAAAAGGTACTAAGGCATACAAATATATTAAAATAATTAAAAAATTATTTGTTAAAAACAAAAAAACCACAAACATACATAAAGGTTCCGGTATAATGAGATTAAATTATAAGAAACCCAAATACGTATATTGGAATGATCCTAATGAGTTAATAGATAGACTAAGACTCCTTATCGCTTCACAATCAGCTGGTCATACAAATCATAATAATGAAATAATGTCGATTATTGAAGAGTTGCGCGAAGAGAATATAATTGTGTAAATATGAAGTCAAATAGATCAATTTCAAAATGGTTATTGACAAGTTTGGACGTTCCTCCTATTGCAATCAAAACAAAAGGTATTCCAGAAGACTTATTTCAAAAGTCGGAGGCTTTCAATTAGACAGCGATGCACATATAAATATTAGTTTCAAGCGTATTAAAAATCTTGGTAGTCCTATAGCAAGCAGTGATGCCACAAATAAATTATTTGTTGATAATTGTATAAATGAACTAAATTCAAAACTTAGAAATGAAAACAGTAAAACATTGTCTAATATCAAACAGGACATTGATATAATATATGAACAACTTAACAGTATACAGAAAACAGTTGAAGAAAACCTTAAAGTCCATACATTTTATATTGATGAAAAGGTTCATGCAATCGAGGATATTTTATTTCAACAGATTATAAAACCCACCCCATTTGGGCTACAACATAATCAGTCCGATGACGAACGTGAGAAGAGGATTGGTGCAGGAACTTCACCGTCAAGCTCGTAAAACTTTTAAACGGCGGAGGGTAATAACAAAAGGAATAGATGACCTTTGGCAGGCTGATCTTGTAGAAATGGGGAACTATTCCAGCTATAATAATGGCTATCGTTACGTGCTGACTGTTATAGATACATTTTCAAAATTTGCCTGGATAGTGCCATTGAAAAATAAAAGTGCTCCTCTTGTGGCTAATGCTATGAAAGGTATATTCAAGTTGGGGCGAAAACCAAAAAATTTACAAACTGATGATGGCAGGGAATTCTTTAACAATGAATTTAAAAATTTAACTCTAAAATATGACATTAGGCATTATTCAACACAAAGTGTACTAAAGGCATCAATAGTTGAACGATTTAATAGAACTTTGAAGGGAATGATGTGGAAAGAGTTCAGCTACCGGGGATCATATCGATGGGTTGACATATACAAAACCTTAATTGATAATTATAACAACAAAATACATAGAACAATTAAAATGGCGCCAGTTAATGTTAATTCTTCTAATGAAAAATCTTTATTGAAAACTGTTTACAATCATTTGAAAATATTCAATGAGCCCAAATTCCATGTTGGCAATAATGTACGAATAAGTAAATATAAACACATAAGGTAAAATTAGACAAAAAAAAAAAAAAAAAAAAGATATATACATATATAAAATATACATATATAATGTACATATTTTAGTTAAGTTAGAATAAGATAGGTTTAGTTAGGTTTAATTAGTTTTAGATAGGCTTAAGTTTTATATAAAATATATAAAAATGATCATATGCTAAGTTTTTTCTTAATAAAAACCATTTTTCTTAGCTTAAGTTAGATATTATAATGTTAATAGAATTTTATATAGTCGTCGAAAGACATATGTATGTTTCAATTGTTCTGTTTGTTTTAGAGTGTCCGTATAGGGCCAGTAAGATAGTTAGTTTTGTTAAGATAGTTAAGCTAGTTTTAAACATTTTTGACTAGGGTAAGATAGATATAAGATAATACTGAATAAAAAATGAATTAAAAAAAAAAAAAAAAAAAAAAAAAAAGTAAATATAAACATACTTTTGAAAAGGGATACACCCCCAATTGGTCGACAGAGATCTTTCAAATCAAAACCGTACAAAATACAAATCCGGTTACATATATTCTTAAAGACTATGACGGTAAATCAATAAAAGGTGCATTTTATGAACGCGAACTACAAAAAACTAGATATCCAGACGTTTATCTTGTAGAAAAGGTTTTAAAAGTCAAAGGAAACAGAGTTTTTGTAAAGTGGTTAGGATTTTCGCACCAGCATAACTCCTGGATTAATAAACGTGATGTCTTGTAATGAAATTTAATCAATCAATAAAAATAATTTTCTAACATATAATTAGTTTCATTTCATTGTTGACTTTCATCATGTCAATAGCTCTCACATTAAGTGGGAACTCATCTCTTCTTACTGCGGATTACTTTCCACCAATTAATTTAAATAAGAATTATGTGTGCGGATTGATCGATTTTCATACATATAACTCTGTACCAAATGTCGATATAGATAATAATTTATTTCACATAAACGATTTGGTTTTTGAAATTCCAGTCGGTTCATATGAGTTCGATGATATTGTCGAATACTTACAGGGAAAATATAAAGAAAAGAATTCGAATGGAAAACTTGTTATTGAGGCAAATTATAATACGCTTCAGACAGAAATAAACAGTACGGACAAAATTTATTTTAATAAAGAACGATCGATTGGATCACTACTGGGGTTCAGTGAAAGAATATTGGAGGCAAATCAAAAACATACATCAGATCAACAAATAAATATTACAAAAGTTCACGTTTTACGTGTGGAATGTAATATTGTAACTGGATCATATATTAACAATTCGCCAGCACATACAATCCATGAATTTTCATTGAGTGTCAGTCCAGGGTATAAAATTGATGAGAGCCCAACAAATGTTATTTATTTCCCCATCAGCACTCAACAAATAAGCACGATTGCAATTCGAATTGTTGATCTAAACGGCAACCTAATAAATTTTCGTGGTGAAAGAGTAACGCTCAGACTCCATTTAAAACCGTTGGATCAATGATTATTTACAATAAAAATATCTCAGGACTGACATCACCAGTCACAACTTTACTAACAGTCAAACAAAAAGGACTTAAAACACCACATGAGAGATTAGTACCAATATCGGTAGCTAATAAACAATACCTTAAATCAACAGGTTTACAATTAAAAAAAAAAAATCAAAAAACAAAATATGAGTGAAATACTAAACATCGTACAACATCCAATTTCTGACGAAAGCATTATAAGAAAGGAATTTCATAGTTACATACCATATTTGCAAGCATTTAAAAGTAGTGATGAAATTCGTATATCTATTCAGAACCAAGATATTTTTATACATATTACCTAGCGAAAGCTATATTAATATTGAGGGATTTGCTACTCTAGATAATGGGGCAGTTTCATCGAATATTAAATTGAAAAACAATTGCGCAGCATATTTATTCGATGAAATTCGTTATGAAATTAATGGATTCGAAATTGATCGAACACGACATTTAGGCGTAACTACAACACTAAAAAACTATGCTTCTCTCAATAAGGATGAGAGTCTGATGTTAAAAAATGCCGGATGGTCTAAATCTGATGATATCGATTTAACAAACGGACATTTTAATTTTTGTCTACCCCTTAAATCGTTAATGGGTTTTGCCGAAGACTATAATCGAATTATTGTAAACTCTAAACATGAGTTGATTTTATTACGTTCAAAGACTAATCAAAATGTTGTATATTCAACAGATTTAAAAGAAAAAGTACAGCTAAATATAAACAATATCACCTGGAAAGTTCCTCATATACAATTGGCTGATACTTCGAAACTGAATATTTTCAAAACAATCAAAAGTGAAACGCCCATAACATTAGCATTTCGTAGTTGGGATTGTCATTTCAACCCAACTCTAACTCAGGGAATGCATCACTTGTGGAATGTTAAGCTTTCACAACAAAATGAAACGCCTCGCTTTATATTATTAGCGTTACAAATTGAGGGCAAGTTTAAACATTGCGATGTAACGGATGCTAAAGTACATCTCAACTCAGAGACATATCCATATGATGACCTTAATCTTAAATTTGATTGTGATCGTTATGGCGTTTTATATGAAATGTATGCAAAATTTCAACAAGGCTATTACTTGGTAAATCCAAAACCTCTTCTTACACGTGATGAATTCAAGAGAATTGCCCCCATTATTGTTTTTGATGTATCACATCAGAATGAGGCAATCAAAGCCGGACCCATTGACATAAGAATTGAATTCAAGACATCTAAAAATCTTCCAACTAATACAGTTGCATATTGTGTACTCATACATGATCGAATAATAAAATATACTCCACTTACTGGTGAAATCAAGAGAATTATTTAAAATAAGAAACTCTATAAATTCTATCAATTGAAGAGCAATCACTCTATCAGTAACATACATACCTTCACATAGACATGGCTGGAAAAGCAGTAATCACTTTAGACTTTCAAGGATTTAAGGGAAATAATAATGTGTTCATTATAAAGGAGCTGGCTATTACTTTTAATTCTTGGGAGTTTCAAAATTTTTTAATTAAGCAGCCGTATGAGTTCAGAAATTTATCTATGAAATACCAAAAACAAGCAAATTGGTTGACGAAAAATTATCATGGTTTAGCATGGGACGATGGATCTGTATCTTTTAAAAGTGTCAAAAAGTTTCTACAAGAAAATCTAAAAAATTGTGACGTTTACGTCAAGGGAGCCGAAAAAAAGACATGGGTTGAACAGTTTCTTCAAAAGACTGCAATTGATTTAAATAATCTCGGATGCGATAATTTGAAATCTTTAAATAAGATGTTTCAAACAACTACACGCTGTCACCACCAGCTCCAACACCATCATCAATTTTGTGCGCTTAGAAATGCTGTAATTTTAAGGAATTTTATAAACACAGAAATGTAGAAAAACAACTTTCATTTATATTTATTGTTGTATATTAAATATTTACATATATATATATATATATATCTTGTTATTATATATCTTGTTATTTTCAATTAAACAATCAAAAAAATCTTCAAAATTAATTTCCTTTATATATATATGTATATATATATTGGCTAAAAGATAACGGACTCGCGCCTTATCATATGCTGTAAATTATATCATAATTCGGTCTTGAACAATAAACAAAAACAAAAAAAACAAAAAAATCTGTTTTCATTTTTATTTTCAGGTTCCGCTTTATATTAAAGCAAGGATTATTTTTAGAATACACTGATTTCTATAATTAGATATTCTGATTAGAACAGCTTAAATGATTTAGGAATTGTAACAAGTGTCATTGACCCCGTACACAGATTTGTTTTGTTCGTATCAACACACACCAGATTAGTCAGACGCAGTTCAAACGACCTTGAACTACCTTCAAGTCAAACGACCCTCAAGTAAAACGACCCTCAAGTCAAACGACCTTGAACGACCTTTAAGTCAAACGACCATGAAGTCAAACGGCCTTGAAGTCATCTTGAAGTCAAAAACGACCTTGAAATCACATATGTAGCAACACACACCAAATTAGTAATCCCCCTCAACCGACGATGAAGCTCTCAACACATGAACGGCCTTCCTGTCAGATGACACGTTACCGCATGTCTAGAACACAGCAATCCCATCTAAAACTAAAAAAAACGTCATATAAATCATAGCATAAACATATAAACACACTGCACAAGCGATCGACTCTATAACCCCGAATAAGCATTTTCTAATGTTCGATGTATAACGAACATCTCCCGGCTAAGGGCATTTATGCAAGCAACGCACTTAAGCGAACCAAACGACCACATGCGCGAGGTCATAACCAATCGAACCGATCTTTTATGTTTGAACGTCGAGTGGTCATTTATACAAGCTACGCACTTGGGTGACCCAAATGACTGCACGAACCAAGTAAACAAATTCTGTAAAATCGGTATTATGATGACACTCAATGGTAACACATTGCTTCCAGGTTCACATACATATGTACATACATACATACTTACTTTATGGGTCATGGATAAATGAATGGGGGGAAATCAAAAATGATTTTTTTTTCAGTCTTGAACAAACAATAAACAAAAAAACGGAAAACCTTGAAGTCAAAACGGCCTTGAAGTCAAAGCGGCCTTGAAGTCAAAGCGGCCTTGAAGGCAAAGCGGCCTTGAAGTAAAAAAAAACGACCTTGAACGGTGATGACTCATTTCTGACTCATTTCCTGGTCTAGAACCGGCATAGCCCTACTACTAAGGTTCCACAAAATTTCCCTCTCCTTCCCCGCTTCAATTATTTGTTCTTCCTTTTTGCCTGTTTTAATAAAGAATTAATATCCCTAAAATATTACAAATTTCACAAAATAACACGGTTATCCATACACATACTTACAATTGATTGTCAACCGTCCGATTTGAAAATTTCCTTTGAATTGTTTTTTTTGTCACAATGTCGTACGACCGAGTTAAAAGTTAGCCAGCTCTCGCGACATACCTTACGACCGCGACATCATTGTGTTTACGTTATGGAATTTACGTACATTCAATTTTTGACATGCGACAGCGACCGCGACTGCGACCGCATTGTGTTCCGCGCTTTAGTCTCAACAACGAAGAGGACGAGTTTCTGTCGAAAATCATCATGAGCGACGAGGCGCATTTCCGCTTAAGCGCTTACGTAGAATTTTCGTTTTTCGGGATACTCCAAATCGGTTACATCCACTCAAGAAAAATGTGCGGTGCGGCGTTCACGCGGGAGGAGTGATTGAGCCGTATTTTGTTGAGGACCCCATCGGCAATACGGTCACTGTTACTGGCGACCGCTACAGGGCCATGACAAACGACTTCTTACTGCCGGAATTATATGAGCATGTGGTTAACACAGTACGAGCTACAATGGATATTGTGAAAGAAGCGTTTCCTGGTCGAGTAATCTCCCGTGAGACGTGATTCTGTCGCCATAAGTACTAAATGAAGCATACTGTGCGGCTAAACGTAACTGTTAGCTTGCGTGAGCAGTAACTATCGAGATCGCGAGCTATTAGGAGTGCGTACATTAAAATACTTCTACATAGGCAATAGTGGCGCCTTGACAAGCATTGTCATTGTTGACTTACATACATAAGTCTGCGAAAGTACGACTTCAGACAAAGGCTTGGCTTTCGATGGACTTGAGCATAAGTTTGTTTTTATATGACCATCGCGATACGGTCTGGAGATCCTAATTTAACCGTGCAGTAGCGTCCACCCTTAAGTGTAATGGGTAGCTGATCCTCACCTGCCACCGATCCTCACCTATACCACTGCCTTACGAGAAACCATCGATCTGTGTAAGTATGCCATTGGTGTAGGTAATTTTGAATTTAAATGTTTGGGCCAGAAACGCTATGCTATTCAGTGCAAGACACTGGAGCAACATAAGCGTATTAAAAGCCTACTGAAGGAGTCAACGACGGAGTTTTTCTCCTTCACTCCAAAGGCCGAGAGGTTGCGGACGATGCTCCTCAAAGGCGTGGAATCTATCACAGATCCCGAGGAAATGCTCTCAGAGCTCAAAGAGTTCGAGAGTGACGACCTCAAATTCGTGGCGGTTAAGCCATTTTCCACGGTGAGCTCCCGACGGGAGAAGCGAGTGATTCCCTTCTTTGTGGTACAGCTCACACCCAACAGCAAGCTGGAGAGGTTAAGGTCCATTACTTCCTTGGCTTCCCAGCGTGTAACATGGGAAATATTAAAAAGGCAAGGAAACATTTTGCAATGTATCCGCTGCCAAAGATTCGGGCACGCCGCGTCGAACTGCGAAATGCAGCCTCGATGCGTTAAGTGTGCAAAGAATCACAAGAACGAGGAATGCGACCTTGGGAAAGACAAGGTGGCGGACAGAGAGCAGCTCGAGTATGTCTTGTGTCGGAACCGAGGGCACCCTGCAAACTATCGGGGATGTCCTAAGTTCCAGGACATCAAGAAAGAAAACCTGGCCCGTAAGCAGAAGGTCGAGGAGAAGCGTCCCTCGGGTCGCTTCCAAACACCAGCCGTCACATCCCAGTTGACCTACGCCCAAATGGCGGCAGGTTCGGGAAAGACGGTACAAAAACCCGTGGCTGTTCCTAAAGCCCCATTGCCTGTCTCTAAGGCACCGGGGGCCGAGGTGGATGTCTGTTCGATCTTGCTCGCAATCCAAGGGCAGATTGGGCAGCTCCAAAAACAGATCCAGGAAACGGCGACCCGAGTAGATAGTATCTGCTCGCTTCTGCCGGGCCTAGCGCACCTAAGGTCATGATGGGTACGCTGGCAGAGAGACACTTGAAGATCCTATCGGTGAATGTAAATTCACTGATAAGGATCGAGCGACGAGCCGTACTTTTTAACCTGTTGCAGGACGAAAGCCCCGATGTACTCTTGGTTAGCGAAACAAAGCTAAACCAGAAGCACAAAATCCGGCACAGTTCGTATAAAATAATTAGAAGAGACCGACCCAACGCTACTCAAGGCGGAGGAGTTGCGATCTTCATTAAAAATAATCTTAAACATAAAGTCATACATAGCGGTGAAGTGCGGAGGTTCCAGGTGCTAGAGGCCTGTATTGTGTGCATTCCTCTCCGAAACGGAAAGAGAATGTACATTGTATCAGCCTATGCACCTGAAGCACCTCAACCCAATATTTTTATCGCAGAACTCGAGACACTCTTTCGATCTCTGCGCTTGAACTCGGTAGAAAACTTCTACATTCTGGCCGGCGATTTAAATGCCAAACATAGTGATTGGGGAAATAACATTCCCAACACTAGGGGGAGCCTACTAAGCCATTGGTGGGTTCTTCACAACATTGAATATAGAGTCAAGTTGCTCGCAACGGACAGTCCGTCGTATCCTAGGAGCGGCTCCTATCTGGATCTAATGCTGATAGACTCTCGACTGAGACTGACAGACACGAACGAATGGTCTATTAACTGTCTACGGACCATTGTATACGACAGTGACCATTGCGGACTATGTGCCGTGATCACAGTACCTGACGAGTTCGCAGAAATGGCAGAGTATGTCCACACGCACCCCTACGATTACAGTAGGGTGTGCTGGCCACGCTTCGCCAATTCCCTGACGAGAGCGCTCACTTCGAGCGCCTCCTTCCCACCAACTAATAGGAACCTGTCAAACCACGAGATTGACAGGTATCTCAAAGAAATGGACGATATCATTAAACAGACTATGAACAGTACGATACCACGTCAAAGACAGCACGATACCACGAACATATACCGAAACGCGACAATCGACGCACTGCATAGACAAAAAAGTAGACTCCTAACAAGACTCAAACTCTTGTACAGGCGGTTTACAGACAGACAAAACTCGGAGGTCAGGACACTGAAGTCACTGATTAAAAATCTCCAACAATTGATCAGAGAAAATTACAGATTATCTGTAAGTTTGCATTGGAACAACAGAATTCGTGCTGTAAAATCCAACAGCGCGAGTATGTTCCCGCAAATAAATAAAATATTTCGGAGAAACGATCAGAATGACATTCAGGATCTGAAACTTCCGAGAACGTCAGACAATGAACGTTTGCTACGGACAGTTAGCATCGATCCAGACAGCGCCATTCTGGATGAAGACTTTTTCGTGATTGAGGATCCTCAGGAGAAGGTGGCGACAGTGGGAGCTGTTTTCCAGGAAGTGTACAAGGTGAATGATAGTATTCGCCCGAACCATGACCTGGAGAACAGAGCCCTACTTCATCACTTCTACCTTAGAAATGATTTCGATCATTGGCGATCCGAGAATCTTGGTTTTACCAGGTTCAATGAAGATTTCATGGCAAGCAATGCCATCGCCAGTGAGGGGGCTAACATCCTGTTCATTTCGACGGAAGATCTCCAGATGATCTTTCAGTCATTGAAAAGGAAAAAATCCGTGGGTATCGACGGCATATCCAATGTTGTGCTTAGGCACCTTCCACCAATGGCTGTAGAGAGGTACGCCATCCTGTTCAACAATGCACTGAATAATGCATATTATCCAGTGCATTGGAAGACAGCGGTGGTGCAACCAATCCCCAAGAAGGGTAAAGACACCTTTAACCCGGCAAATCTCCGGTCAATAAGTCTCCTTCCGAGTATTAGCAAGGTCTTCGAGAAGGTGATCCATAGGGCCCTGGCTAAATGGGTTGAGGACAATAAAATCATCCCGGATAACCAATTCGGTTTCAGAGCGGGGCATGACACTATTCATGCCGCGTCGAAGCTTGTGTCGGATATCCAATGGAATAAATGCCAGAACCAATGCACGGGTGCCTGTCTGATTGACTTGGAAAAAGCCTTCGACATCGTATGGTTAGAAGGTCTTTATTACAAGCTCAGTCGGCTGGGCATAAGTAAACCACTACTATATATGATTTTTGACATGTTAACCGGTAGAAAGTTCGTTGTGAAAATTGCCAATGTAACTTCTACCCAAATATTTGAAATCAAAAACGGACTGCAACAGGGTACGGTAAATTCGCCGATCCTTTTCAGCATTTACCTGAGTGATCTACTTGTTTCTCTACACCACTCAATAGCGTACGCAGATGACCTAATCGCGTACAGATCAGGTCCAACGATCGACGTCATGGTTACTCTTCTGCAGCGTGACTTCGAAAAAATTCAGCAGTATTGTGAGGACTGGAAGTTGAAGATCAACTTCCAGAAATCAGAATCTATATTGTTCAGAACGCCTTTGTCTAGGGCCTCTCGGGACACTAGAAAAAATTGGCGCAGGTTCTCTATCTTTGGGCCGGACGGGCGTCCACTGGCGAGACAAAGTGTAGTCAGATACCTTGGGATCGTGCTGGACCAGTATCTATATTTTGACAAACATGTAGATGCTGCTCTGGCGAGGGCCCGGGGCGCTTTCGCTCTGACAAGATGGCTGTTTCATAGCAGCCAACTTGATTCCAGGGTGAAGGTAATCTGCTACATGGCCTTAATCAGGCCCATGGTTGCCTATGGATGTCCCGTCTGGTTCAATGTGAGAGCCAGCTTAATGGAAAGGATTCGGGTGTTTGAGAGACAATGTCTTAGGACTTGTCTTGGGCTACATAGGACTCCCGAATCTGAGTACACGAAATTTTACCCGAACGAGGTCCTATACAATAGGGCCAGGATTGTACGGATAGATAATTTTCTGATCAAACTGATTCGAAGCCACGTTGCAAGAGCAATGACTTCGGTCAATAGCCTGATCTTCGGGGCTTACTACCCCAATAATCTATATCATGAGAGAGTGCGCCTTAACGGCTTTGTCCCGCCAGAAGCATTCCTCTATCTAGATAGATGTGGGCTGATCCAGGACAGATTGGCGTTACCGCTAATCTTCCACGTGGGTCGCAATTCCGTGGAGCGGCGATTCCTCTACGGACCCGATGTCGCGCTCCGTGAGCCCGAGCGCCTCAGGTTCTGTAGATCGGTCTCACGCCGGGATCGAGGAGACGTAGTCCGCCAGCATCAACGCTTTTGGTGGCTGGAAAGAGCTCCGTCAACGGACACCTTGATAGGAGCAGCCTCTTCAAGGCAAGGCCTGCCCAATACCAATGGCAGGCTTGCATAGGCTAGGGTAGGGTAAGGTAGGGTAGGGTAGGTTAGGGTAGGCAAGGGCAAAAACGACAAAAAAAAAAAAAAAAAAAAAAAAAAAAAAATACAAAGTGAAAAATCAAAAAAAAGAATAAAACTTAAAACAAAAAAAAAATTAAAAATAAAAACATAAAAAAAAAAGATATATATATAAAATATATATAATGTATGTATATATTTGTGTATATATATTTTAGTTAAGTTAGAATAAGATAGGTTTAGTTAGGTTTAATTGGTTTAAGGTAGGTTTAAGTTTTATATAAAATATTTAAAAAAAAAAAATGATCATATGCTAAGTTTTTTAATAAAAAAAAAACATTTTTCTTAGCTTAAGTTAGTTATAATAATGTTAATAGTAAATTCATTTAGACGTCGAAAGACATAAGTATGTTTCAATTGTTCTGTTTGTTTTAGAGTGTCCGCCTAGGGCCAGTAAGATAGTTACATTTGTTAAGATAGTTAAGCTAGTTTTAAGCATTTTTGACTAGGGTAAGATAGATATAAGTTAATATGAAATAAAAATGAATTGAAAATGAAAATGAAAAAATGGGTAGCTGATATATGTTTATTTGGATATCGCCCAAGCCAATTTCGAATAAGTCTTATTACTGAGGAAACATATTTGAGGTAACATTTCAGTTTTTTTAAAAAGGATTTCATTTTGAACGGGGCTATTAGAAAATCTAATAATGCTTACGATATCACATAGTCCTTATCACATTGTCTTCAACAATCTCCAGTAGCACGGAGCAGAAACCACCAATGAGACGTGCCACTTAAAATGGCGTTTGCCTACAAGCTCGGGCGAGCACGTGGGTACCTCGTGGACCAAGTGCTGTCAAAATTATGTAAACAATCACGCACATTGTTATAATTTCAAGAGTGTGTGTGGCGGGAGTACATTGCGCTAAAATGAAATGAGCTCACACGTATTTACGGATAGAAGCTCGTTTGTAACGGGTTTTGTCGCTACGAACCTGAACTTCTTTCAAAATTTCAGGGTGTCACGGGGGAAGACGTACGAAAGACGCACGTCTCATTCTGGTTTCTGGCACGGAGGTGCAGCTGAGTTGTGGACTGAATGGAAACGGTGAAAAGAGATTATATTGGATTAAGAATGAGTTCAAATGCGTGTTCAAAAGATTTTTGAATAGCCTTATACATGAACGGCAATATAGAGATCGCACGAATGTTGATTGATTATGATGATTATTTATGATGATGTCTGAGAGGATAAGGACTGAGGCAAATTTTTTTTTATGTTTCCGTCATTGACATCTTCTGAGGTCTCAGTCTCGATTTGTTTACCCATACCTAGCGTTTGTTTAATATTTAAGCCGAAATGAATTAAGATGTACGATATATAGTATATTTATAGCAAAGGAAGAAGCGATCGATAATATTACTGATAAAGGTTGTGTTCGTTAAAATTGGGTGTAGCAAAAAAAAACTATTATTTTTGCATGAAACAAAAGTCTTTATTTAGCATAGTTAAAATAATCCGATATCATATTGACCGCCAAAAATTACATAAATATCGAAATAAATAACAGACTGCACTTGGCATTTCGTGCTTCTTCGCGAAGAAGGAAAACTCTTATGTCTCACAATGTTGTTAAAATCCGCATTCATAAATACCAGTGACACTATACGGATGTGAAACCTGCTCTCTAACTAAGAAGGAGGACAATAGATTCCAGGTTTTCAAAATAAAAAAATGGGCGCAGAAACAGACGAATCGGCTCATCGCGATCCGATCATGAGCGTTGTCGCCTGAAGTTGTGGCAAGTTCGTCACCTGGCACCATTCAAAATGGATCAATTTTGTTCCGAGTCAGAGGCGATTCGCAGATAGAAATTCGGTCCATAAGGTTTTATTACGTTAACTCGCGTGACACACATACATGGAGCTTATTTTTGTATCCAACCTTATTCAATTAGTTCCAAACGGTCCAGCTTCTGGGCAATTGAAAAAGTGCTTTCATGACGATCAGCCTTCAAGATTTTCTGAATGATCCAATGATTTCTTAAGAAGCGCTCATGAGTTAATATCCTTCTAACATTGAAGGAGGAGTCCCCGTAAACTTATGTCAACTTGGGATGAGATTCCTTAAGGGTTGATCCATCCAAAACAAAGAAATTTATGACCGCATTGACGACATTTAAGTTTATCCATTTTAACGAAAAACACCCAAGATATCTACTGCAAAAATTCGTGTAAGCAAACTATTATACTTGAGGAAACAAATTTAAATTAACAAACGAACAAATGACACCTGCACCCCGGAAAGAAACATATTTTTGCTGATTGGAACGCCATCTTTGTGTCAGGGCGAGAACTATTCACCTTACATATCGTAACAAACTAAAGAAGGAAGAAATAGAGCTGTGAAAAAATGTATTACACAGAAGGTAAAAAAAATTAAGCAAACTGTTCCCACAAAATTACCGATTTTCACTCACTTGGGAAAGCTGGCTTGACGGACCATCTGGCACGTTTTAGCTGCCCGACCTCAAGACAACAAGTGAGTGAAATCCCGTATCTTGAAAGAAAAAAACCCAAAAAATTAAGTCCATTTTTCGAACAAAACACATTATACTTATCGATGCAAACAAAAGACAAATAATACATACAAAGGCAAAATATCAGGCACATCGCATACTGGTGTAAAGTGAATTACCAGTGCGAGATTATTTAAGTCCGTTAGTTGAAGTGAGAGAAATACGAATCGAATTCTTAACATTAAGCCACACCAAATCGAGTAAAGTTCAAATACATCAAAATACGTTGTCATGTCGTCAACAACAACTTAAAAGTCAAAGATAAGTGCCTGGCAGCATTGAAGTTCGTGGCAGGTAAAGTGCCTATGTGTTCGTGATCAAATTGGAGTCTGGGCGCAGTTTAACACCTAGGAACATTAAAGTATGTATCGATCCTGAACGAATAGAGAGTAAAAGTTGTAGTTTTCACGCATAAACGGATGGCTTTTTATCAGACGAGCTTAGCTTAGTGTCATCGCCATTTAATACCTTAGGTGGAAATCATGACATTCAGAAAACGAGTTCGGTCCTAGAATCTAATTTTGCGTCGTCACCTTTTATCAACGATTGTATACTCATGTCAACCTTAGCAGTGACTGAGTTTGCCAAGGTGCCAGTATTCGACTATAAACTTATATGAAATCCTGTACTCGCCGAGTAAACCCCGGTTTAAGAAAATCATTACATAGTGTACACTAGATCATACTAGTCACATTTAGATTTAGAGAGTTTGTAAGGTTTATTAGGAAAATTA
The DNA here is from genome assembly GCA_958301585.1 of Merodon equestris. Classification (NCBI taxonomy): domain Eukaryota; kingdom Metazoa; phylum Arthropoda; class Insecta; order Diptera; family Syrphidae; genus Merodon; species Merodon equestris. The sequence continues at coordinate 42,984,263 of OY284414.1, read as the reverse complement.
CAGATATTGACCGAAATCCTCTGTGAGTAGAATGTGGCGAATATAGCTTAAATGAAGGTACTGCTTTAGATTATTCTCTCGAGATTTGAGTATGTCAATTACGCGGTCATTGAACCTGGAGTTCCATTGAAACTTTCGACTTACCCATTGCCTTGGGGAGATTAAATAGCAATTTTGACATAGCGTACATCGATTCCCTCGAGTAAATATTTCAAATATTAGGAGGTAAGGCACTGTCAAAATCGAATATTAATGAGGTGAGAAAGTAAACAGCTTAATACCTTCTTGATATTAGTAGGCCTTGATACCTTGATATAGCTGGATACGTATACTATCCTAGACCTCCTAGGTGCGTTTATTGTAAGTTTCTGATTCTTAATCATGATACTCGTATAGTCGAAAAGACAAGGATGGAACAGTGAAACAATTCCCTCGGAATGGGGGTTGCCATTCTCGTATTAAAAAGGGTGAGAGAATACAAGGAAACTACGAGGAATATCGCTGCTATCAAGTATTACAAGTATTCACTTGAAAGGACTGACATCATACCTTAAGGAAATAATCGGAGAGGAGACTACCAGTGTGGCTTCCGACGGAACCACTCGAAGAGTGACCAGATTTTCACTATACAACTTAAAAAAAAAGAGAATTCTATGAAGCGGTGCACCATCATGTCATAATCATGTCCTTGTAAGGCTGGGAATACCGAAAAGGTTAGTGACCGAAAGTAAGTAAAACAAACGATAAGTTAATGATGAAGGATTAAAACAGGGAGACGTTTTATCACCACTTCTTTTTAATTTGGTACTGGAATTCGTAATGAGATCTCTTCAGGAAAATGAGAGGGAAATAACTCTTAATGTAACCATATCCGTTCAAGCGTACGCTGACGATTGGGACCTACTGGGAAATAGTCAGAAAACAGTTAAATGAGATGTAGAAATAATGGCAGGAAAAGGAATAGGCTTTGAAGTAGGGTAGATTGGGTACAGGTGAAACATTTTAACGTTTATCGTCCATTGCGGAAATATATTGAATAAAAGACTGTGTTTCTGTCTACTAATGGGCAATATTGTTTGAGATCACTGTATTGTATTTTATGTGCAAAATCAAATTAAAAAAAAAAAGAAATTTGAAAACAGTGCCAGGGGTCAATTGATACATATGAGACATAATCGAATTACAGCTTTCTTCCACGGACCGAAAACTGATCGATAAAGCGATTATAGTGCCAGGGGTCAATTGATACATATGAGACATAATCGAATTACAGCTTTCTTCCACGGACCGAAAACTGATCGATAAAGCGATTATAGTTTATGTGAGAAGTGGGGAGGAAAAGAAAGCATCATAATGCCACTCATTTTGCAAAAGTCTAGTGCGTTAATTTGAATATGTGAAGAGTGGTTAACAAACAGAAGTAAGACTTTATGTGAAGAAGAAGCATTTGTATGTTTCTTGAAGTGTTCCAAGAAATTAATAAATGTTTCATCCTGCATCCAGGCAGAAGGAGTTACACTTCTAGCATATCCTGTTGGTCCATCCCTAGTAAAGTGATCTTGGAATCGCACTCAGGGAAAGACGAAAAATAGAGGAATAGCATTTCCGATGGTATTGACAGCAAAGGCTGATGTGACTAAATTACCCCTCTCGGTTGTCACTGTCACAAGTCACTTAACCTGCTTGATGAGCACCACGTCTAGCCGTTATTTTGTTTTTTGGGGTTTTGAGGTTTGTTGGGGTAGTTACATATGCCGGTCTCATTAGCATTATGTATATTTTATCGTTCAAATTTATAGCGATCCATGAAAGTAGCCAAATTGTCATAGAAAATATTCTATGTTATTTCTATTAAAGTTGGTCACAGTAGAAAAATTTGTAGCATGTGCTACAAGGATTTGACGGACTCAAAAACCTGTACCTGATGAAACTCCCTGGCACTTCTCTAGCACTTCTAGAGATTAGGTTAGGTTACTTTCCAAACAACTGGAAAACTGCTAAGGCAATACCAATCTTTAAGCCTAGAAAACTCGCAAATTCTCTTGATAGTTACAGACCTATAAGTCTTCTGAGCTCCTTGAGTAAATGCTTTGAAACGATTATCAAAAATAGAGTCATGTTTATTAACGAAAATCATAATTTAACGAATGAACAATTTGATTTCAAAGCTTTTCATAGCACCATCCACCAAGTGCATGGAATAACCAGGGATATAAAAATAAATGTTTCAATTCGTAAAAGCACCGGTGTAGTCATTTTGGACATGGAAAATGATGTTCTGAGTATTAACCAACCTCTATACCTTTCTAAGACCATTCAATTTTTTTTATCGGCCAGAACATTTAAAGTTTATGTAAATGTTAAGCAAGTTTTCGGACCAAAAGATAATCAATGCAGGAGTTCCGCAGGGATCTGTCGTAAGACAATATTATTTAACATATATACATATATATGATTTCCCAAAATTGAACAACTGAACAATTTGCTGACGATACTTCTATTTATTCGCCAGATGCAATAGGTTCCAATATTGAAACCAATCTGCAATCTGCGATAAATACCGTCCTCTCTTATTGTCAGAACTGGAAAATCAGCATTAATGCTTCGAAGACTCATCTTTTTTACGTTTTCTTCCTAGCAGAAGATTACAAATAAATAGTGTATCAGCTGAATGGAAATCACGTGGATGATAATTAGGAGTTTATTTAGATAAAAGCTTATCCTTCAAATTCTTTATTCTTTTATTTGCAGAAAGTCAAATTTGAGCAACGAAATTAAAATATTGATCTTTAAGACTGTTTTTCAATCAATTATGTCTTATGGGTGTTCTGTTTGGCGTATACGTGCTAAAAGTCACCAACGCCGATTTCAAATTGCATAAAACAAATTATTAAAAATAATTTTAAACCTACCTTGTTTTTTTTTCAACAGACCAATTGCACAGAGTGTCTATTATCCCGGTCCCCGCAAGAATTGAAAACTACGCCATTATTATTTGCCGTCTTGCTCTGCATCAGAAAATGACTTAATCTATAATTTATGCGAGCATTGAAACTATATACATATATTCCATATATGTATATGTATGTATATACCTTTTTGTTTCTTGTAAGTTTATTATTATTTATTTATTTATTTATTTATTTATATATCTACGTGCATATTTATATATATATTTGTTTATCTATTTATTTAATTATTAATTTATTTATCATTTATTTATTTATTTCTGTATTTATTTGTTTTTTGTTATTTATTTGTTTACATATGTACATTGTCTAGTAATGTATGAAATGTGAACAACGAAAAATAAAACACTTTGTTTCGAGGTTTCGACAATCGTTAGTATGTAAGTTAACTATAACACTCAACAATCAAACAAGTAACACTCAAACTTGAGTGCTACTCAAACTTGAGTATTACTCCCACACCGTAAGCATTCCGCAATCACGACGCCGCATCAGTGAGTGAATTTGTTTATATTGTAAGCCATATACATAAATGTAATAGTTAGTTAATACTCAAAGGTCAGCGAATAAAGAAGTAATTGACTCGTGACGTTTGACGTTCGTGAGAAATAAAACAATTATTATTAAATACATATACTTGTGAAAACAAGCGGAAAAGGCAAAAATAATATAACTGGCGCCCAACTTAAAAACTGGAACCCACAAAAACATAAAGTGAATAAAGTTATAATTCAGTTAAAATCCAACAAACCGTATGCTGACGTACAGCTACAACATACGCATACAATACATACATATAACTGTATCAGCAAGTATTTGTACAAGTGTCACCGGAGCCGCGGGTGCATTCTGGACAGCGGTGAAGATATCAACATCTACCTGTGTCAGAAGATTTTTTTTTTATGTACTTGTCATCATCAGCAAATAATAATGTAAGTGATTGACTAATTAGAATAGCTTTAACTTTGTTGTCGAGTAGTACTAGAGCACAATTTTCTTGCCGTTATTTTGCCGGTATTAAAGAATTTTTTGGATTCTTATTCGTATAACTATACTATTGCTGTTTAGCAGCATATGTAAATGATAAATTTGACCAGTGACCATAATCTTGACTCTCAGATAGATAACTGTAGTAGCGACGACGGAACGCTTTTTGAAATAATAAGACGAGTTACAAATCTTAGCGTAAGAGAACCATTAGAAAACATGGACTCACAGCAGTTACGATCCGTTATAGAAGCCGCTGTATCCAGCGCATTAGCAATACAGGCAACGCAAATGAAACAAGACCTTGACGCGAAACTTAATGAGATTAGAAACGAGATGAACAGTTTGAAATGCACTGTCCCCGAAGTAGTAGATTATCAAAAGGTTTCTATTGTGCCGGGGATAATCTGTGACGAACCTCTAGACATTGTTAAATCTATTCCAGAGTTTGATGGTTCACAAGAAGCCTATGTTTCTTGGCGGCAAGCGGCAACGGCTGCTTATGAGCTTTTCGAGCCATACAATGGCAGTTCTAGACATTACCAGGCCGTCGCCATCATTCGGAATAAAATTAGAGGTTCCGCGAACGCTGTTCTCTCCTCTTTCAACACAGTGTTGAATTTTAAAGCTATCATAGCTAGATTGGATTTTACATACGCAGATAAAACACCAGTGCGCGTAATACAGCAAGAATTAGATTTTCTCCGACAAGGTGATCTAACTCTTTCACAGTACTATGACGAGATAGGAAAAAAGCTAACACTTATAACAAATAAGACCCTAATGACCCATGACGCTGCTGCAGCGGCCGTCCTTAATGAAAAGTTTAGAAGCGACGCACTCCATACCTTTGTGTCGGGTCTAAAAAGGTCTCTTAGGATAGCCGTATTTCCAGCTCAACCTAAAGACTTGCCAACCGCTTTGGCACTAGCCCAGGAGGCAGAGGCGAATAACGATCGATACGTCTTTGCGACAAATTATGCTAGAAGCATTGAGGAAAAAGCTCAGAAAGCCGGTAACTATAAAATCTCACCCCGTCAGGGAAATAATTGTCCACAATATAGTGATAAATGTGCCAATCTGGATAAAAATCCGCATTATTTTAAAGTTCAGGGCCAAAATAATTCATACCGAGGTACAGTTACACAGCACTCGAATGGCAGAAATAGCCAAAGGGGTAGTTTTGTAAATATGGACATAGACCCTACTTCGTCGCAGTTTCGACAGGCAACAGACCACAAACGATCCCAACGTTCCCACTACCCTACCAATCACCAACAAGGTAATAAAAGACTTAACACCTCAGAACGTGTGACTGATCAGAGGAGACAACGGGTTAATACCCTATGTCAACAGTGTCCTGATCAATGCGCCGCGGATTATGCTGATCTAGCTACAGCAGCTGTAGCAGAAATCGACCCTGAAAATGGAGCGGATTATGAACGTGACTCTGTCAGTTTTTTAGAGAACGCTCCCGACTGCCGTTCGTCGAGCGGAAGTTGGCTGGGAGAACATTAAAATTCCTCATCGACACAGGAGCGGCCAAAAACTATGTAAAGCCCGTAAAGGAGCTTAAGTGCATAGTGCCGGTCGAATCTCCTTTCACTGTGAGCTCTGTGCATGGCTCAAACAAAATTAAAGAAAAATGTTTAATAAACATATTTGGAACAACGTCCCCATTCTTTTTGTTAGATGCTTTAACATCATTTGACGGGATCGTGGGTTTTGACCTCTTAACCAAAGTAGGCGCAAGTCTTGACATGAAGACTAACAAATTAAATTACGGTACTACATCGGAGAATCTTCTGTACCATGCTTGCAATAACGTCAACTTTACAAATGTCAATGATATCCGAGTACCTAAATTAGTTCAAGATGAATTTAAAAAAATGATTTTAAAAAGGATTAAGGCATTTATGGATTCTACAGAGCTACTGCCATTTAATACTTCGGTTGTCGCTACTATACGTACCGTAGATGACAACCCTATTTATTCAAAGCAATACCCACACCCAATGGGAGTTGCAGAATTTGTCAACAAAGAGATGAGTGAATTGCTTCGAAACGGTATAATTAGACCCTCGAGATCCCCGTACAACAATCCAACCTGGGTTGTAGATAAAAAAGGCCACGATGATTTGGGTAACAAAAACAAACGCTTGGTAATTGACTTCAGGAAACTGAACGATCGCACCGTTGCCGATAAGTATCCAATGCCGAACATATCTATGATTCTGGCCAATTTGGGGAAAGCTAAATATTTCACGACGTTAGACTTGAAGTCGGGTTACCATCAAATTGTCCTCGCAGAAAAGGACCGTGAAAAAACCTCTTTTTCTGTTAATGGAGGAAAATACGAATTCTGCCGATTGCCATTCGGTCTAAAGAATGCCGGAAGCATCTTTCAGAGGGCAATCGACGACGTTTTGCGAGAACAGATCGGCAAGACGTGCTATGTTTATGTTGACGATGTCATAATTTTTTCGGAAAATGAGATCGATCATATTAAGCACATAGATTGGGTCTTGAAAAGCCTGTGTGACGCCAATATGAAGGTTTCCCGAGAAAAAACCCATTTTTTTAAAGAAAGCGTGGAGTACCTTGGCTTTATAGTAACTAGAGGGGGAGCAAGGACAGACCCCGAAAAGGTCAAAGCCATTCAAGAGTACGTCGAACCGAATAATCTGTTCGCTCTCAGGTCTTTCTTGGGATTGGCTAGTTATTATAGATGTTTTGTCAAGGACTTCGCCTCAATAGCAAGACCCCTAACTGACATTCTAAAGGGTGAAAATGGTTCCGTGAGTAAGCACGCATCCAAGAAGGTAGACATACATTTTAATGAAATTCAGCGCGATGCATTTGAGAGGCTAAGGAAAATATTAGCCTCCGAAGATGTCATGCTTATGTACCCAGACTATAAAAAGCCGTTCGATTTAACAACGGATGCTTCAGCATATGGCATCGGTGCTGTCCTCTCACAAAATGGTAGGCCTATCACAATGATTTCAAGAACATTGAAAGATAATGAAATGCATTACGCAACAAATGAAAGGGAATTGCTAGCCATAGTATGGGCCTTGGGAAAACTAAAACACTATCTCTATGGAACTAGAGATATTAACATTTTTACAGACCACCAACCACTGACATTCGCGGTCTCCGAAAGAAATCCAAATGCGAAAATTAAACGATGGAAAGCGTTTGTTGACGAACATAACGCTAAAATTCATTACAAACCGGGGAAGGAAAATTTAGTTGCGGATGCGCTCTCCCGACAAAACGTTAATGCGCTCCAAAATGAACCCGAATCTGATGTCGCTACAATTCATAGCGAAGTATCACTGACTTACACCATCGAATTAATTGAGAAACCTCTCAATTGTTTTAGAAACCAAATAATTCTAGAGGAGGCACGTTTTCCTCTTATTCAAAATTTCATACTATTCGGCGAAAAAACCCGTCATATCATTCACTTCACAGATAAAAACACCCTCATTGAGGAAATTAAATCAGTCGTCAATCCAGATGTGGTAAACGCTATTCATTGCGAACTACCAACACTAGCTAGTATTCAGCATGAATTGGTAAAACATTTTCCATCAACCAAGTTTTGGCACTGTAAGAATATGGTATCGGACATAACAGAAAAAGGCGAACAGAGGGAGATAGTTATTACTGAACACAACCGTGCCCACAGAGCTGCACAAGAAAACGTGAAGCAAATTTTGTGCGACTATTATTTCCCAAAAATGTCGAAGCTAGCTCAAGAAATAGTGTCAAACTGCAAAGTGTGCACAAGGACCAAATATGATCGGCACCCGAAAAAGCAAAAGCTCGGAGTGACGCCGATACCGTCATATACAGGCGAAATGCTTTACATTGACATTTTTTCTACCGACAGGAAACAATTTCTTACTTGCATTGACAAATTCTCCAAGTTTGCAATAGTTCAGCCGATACTTTCTCGAACAATAACGGACGTTAAAACACCCATTCTACAGTTGATGAATGTATTTCCAAAAACGAAAACTGTTTACTGTGATAACGAGGCATCCTTTAACTCAGAGACAATCACATCGCTATTGAAGAATGAGTTTAGCGTGGATTTAGTAAACGCACCACCCCTTCATAGCACCTCCAATGGGCAGGTAGAACGTCTCCATAACACTCTCGTTGAAATTGCTAGGTGCCTCAAACTTGAGAAGAAGATTGATGACACGATTGATCTTATTCTGCAGGCCACGTATGAGTACAACCGGACAATACACTCAGTCACCAATAAAAGACCGATTGAGGTGTTTCACATTTCCACGGATGAGGTTAGGAAAGAAATAAAAGAAAGAATTGAAAAGGCACAACAGTTGCAATTAACAAGAAACAACCCTGACAGACAAAATAGAGTTTTTGAGGTAGGAGAAAAGGTGCTAGTGAAAACTAATAGAAGAATTGGAAATAAGTTGACCCCCCTGTATAAGGACGAAAAAATAGAAGCAGATTTAGGGACAACGGTTCTTATTAAGGGGAGGGTAGTCCACAAGGACAATCTGCGTTAAGAACTGTTGTGTTTACACATGGATTTTAAGCTGAGATATGTAAATCCACGATGTCATAGGTCCTATTGATTGCCTTGGCTTACTAATTTATTCCCTTAGATGTAATCCCTTTGAAATACATTACCCGGACATGTTCAAAGCAACAACAGAAAACTGACAACTAGTTCCTTAGTTACTCATATTGGACGATACGATTCTAGTACAAGACATATACATATTTCGGGGACAGGTACAATAAACAGCAAATCTCACTCTTAACCTAAAATCCAATGATGTTGCTGTTTTACCATTGTTCGTGTCAGTATTGAAACTTTGCTAACAACATTATAAGAATCCAAAAAGTCCTTTAATCAAATATTGTAGATCCGGTGCACAGTTATCAATGACAACAATTTTGGGTCTATTATGATTAGATAAATCAATCACAAGTAGCCATGATTAAATTAATGGATTTGTTTAGAATAAGAATGGATATTGTTCTTTGTGTCTTTTTTAATTACGTACTATAGACTTAAGTTTTGTTATAATTGTAACCTTTCCTGTTTGCTTTGTTTAAGTTATGCGCTATTGAATTAAGTTTTTTTTTAAATTGTAATCCTCCTGATGGTGGATATCGGCGAGATTGTGCAACTGAGCGGAACGTTAAAAAGCTAATCACGACGTCAGCTATATACTATACCTATGTAGAACGGTGACCAAAATCCCGCGCGCTAAAAACTATCAATGTGTCCGAAATATGTCATCATACAGAATAACCACTTGGCAACTATGTACATCCGGCGATAAAAATAACATCAGCACAGCCAAAAACCCCATTGCTCGGTGCAACAGGTGCAGGGAAAATGGTTACCATCAGCAAGAACAAACCATGTTGTACCAAACCCGTACATCCGAACGAGATAGCAATATACTGGCGAGTTAGTGCTGATTGCCCTCAGCCTAAAGGTATGCTAACTTTTAAGCGGTTTCACCTTCCTCTGCAAGTGTAAGAGGAAGAGGAGAGACCAATTTAAAACAAAGCGGGTCATCAAGAGCTTGGCACGACCGAGGACAATCGCGTTTTAAAGGGGGGAGTAGTTAACTATAACACTCAACAATCAAACAAGTAACACTCAAACTTGAGTGCTACTCAAACTTGAGTATTACTCCCACACCGTAAGCATTCCGCAATCACGACGCCGCATCAGTGAGTGAATTTGTTTATATTGTAAGCCATATACATAAATGTAATAGTTAGTTAATACTCAAAGGTCAGCGAATAAAGAAGTAATTGACTCGTGACGTTTGACGTTCGTGAGAAATAAAACAATTATTATTAAATACATATACTTGTGAAAACAAGCGGAAAAGGCAAAAATAATATAACTTGTACAAAAAGGTTTATTTAAAATGAAAACGAGATTTGGATAATTGTTCTTTGCGAAGCGATCGAAATGCAAGTGACCAGAGTTTCCTCCGCAGCCACCATTGAGCCACCCACGCACAATCAGCCAACTAGCTAGGCAGTACATGAAGAGCACAAGAGCGAGAAAATGCCATTGCCGAGAAATGAGAGTGATAATTGCGGGAGTAGGCCAATGGAAGCTGCGGCGAGGATATTTTGCGACTCGCTGCAAAGGCATCAGAAGATAACGAATACGAGAGAAAAATCGAGAGTATTGGCTGATACATGTGCAGCGATTCACGGATCCTCTCACGTTTATAATTTAAGTGAATTTATAGTAATATCATTGAAATGAAATAAACGAATAATAAATGAAATAAACGAATAGGAAATAAACGAATAGAAAATGTACAATTTTAGATAGGATTAATAATCACGTTCAATCCGAGAACAATACGAAACAAAAGAAAAATAGTGGATTACGATTTATATAGTACTATTCTTGAACATACATATATAATTTTTTTTTTCTTTATTTGTTTATGCATTTCAAAAACTATTCGTTTAGTTGTTTATTTATTTAATTATTTCCTTCCGTAGGCTATTCTAAAAGATTTAGTCATTTTTGTACTTTTGCATACCACTTCTCTTTTCCCTACAACGATACCATCTAGTTCTTTTTTTTGTTTTCAATATGAAGGTTTTTGTGTGACTTTTACTTCTTATTATAAACTTTGTCTGGGATATTTTTCTTTTTCTAAGAAGTTTTTATGAATATTTTAGAAGTAAGGCAAACAAACCATATCTCTGTTATAATGTTTGTAAATGATTAACTGTAAAGCTCGTACCACAATAGAAAAAACTAAACTAAACTATTTTTCCGTCACTACTACTTTTCCGGGCCTTCTGTACATAATCACATCGCGCGAAAAACGAGACAACACTAAAAATCGTGCTTCGACCTGTCGCCCGCTATATTCTCCCTTGTACCCCTCACCTGATCAGGCACGGTGTCGAGATATTCGCTTTGTTTCAACCCTCCACCGTTTCAACCGTACCCAGCCTACCCTAAATGAAGAGAAAACAAAATATGTATGTGGGTTATATGTATATTAACTCTCTTGTCTCCAAATGTTAAAATCCGTCCCTGTAAAACCATAAAAATCCAAATGCCACTTTCCGGATGTGAAATTTAGTCTCAGGTTAAGAACATGGTCTCTTTACAAACAAAATCTTAAGAACGATCTATGGTGGAAAACAGGACAAAGAAATAAGCTAATGGAGAAACCTAGATGGTCAAGAATTCGAGGAACTCTGTACAGCCAAGCATTGTCCGGATAATAAAATCGCGAAAACAAAGATGGCCGGACACATAGAACGAAAAGACAGTGGACGAATAGCCAAACGGTTAACGAGGGGAAAATACCAGGAAAAAAGACCCCCAGGAAGACCGCGCCGTAGATGGGATATAAAGATATGAAGATGAATTTAGAAGAAATGGAACAAGACAGCGAAACATGTAAAGAATACACTCATAACATGCAGGCTTGGCAAAGAGTTGTCAGCGAGACTTTGAACTTCCGAGCTCCAGATGGCCGGTAATAATAATAATAATAGACCTAACTTGTGAAATGTTGGTACCTTTCAACCTCACAGATCTTGATGCGTGGTTTCCTACTTCTCGAGGCTTTGAAAGCTTCTATCCTATAAGAAGACTTAACATTCTTAATTTCCTTTCTTAAAGTGGTTTAATTTCCAGTTTATTAAAACGATGGTCAAACTGTGGACAATCAATCATATGTCACAAATTTTCCTCCTATCTTCGATGCAATAACCCCTATATGAAGCCAACTAAAGAATTATTATCAAATAAAAGCATTAGCGCTTGCTTAAAGTGCATCTTATGTACACGTACATAAATAAATAATGATGAAAATGCTTCAGTGTAATTATGCGCACGTACTAGTTGTTGTTATCAAATACGCGTGGAGGCGTTTTCCCGAAATCGCAGATCAATCTAATCGACCATTTACCTTATCACCGGTTCTTGCTTGTCATAGATTGAATACCATCCTTTTTGCACAACGTAGTATATACATTCGTATTCTTATGTAGATACATTTCCAAAGACAATTTTTTTTTAACAAGTCTACAAGTATATGTCCTTTATCGAACTCACGACACATAACCAATAACAACTAAAAATCAATATCTCGCAGACCCATCGTTCGTAATACTTTCATATTACTTTTTATTGCCAGGGCAAATGGTAGATATCAAAGTGGGTACGAAACGGAAGGAAGCTTCAATTGATTTAAGCGATTTGAGGAAACTTTCAACCACACAACTTCAACGGCAGCCACCCTATCATCAGACTTAAAAGGAGAAAAATCGAAAAGATACCATACACGAAGATTCGTTGAAACCGGCTTATAGGTGCATGTACGGATATGGATGGATGTGTTTGCATTGTAGGAGTACAAACATTTGTGCGTTTTCGAACTAGCAAATGCTTCAATTGGTTCAATTTTGTTTCATGAATTCGTAATAACAGATGGCAAAATTGAAGTTACATTCAAGAAAGGTATTTTTATGTTGACAAATTACTATCTCGTTAGATTAGGTAACCCTCGTCAAAATTACTTAAATCCATGTCCTTTCACATTACGGACTTGTATTAAGGAAACAAACTTAGCACTATTTGGTAACAATAAGCACATCCATTGCCAAGGCACTATTTAAAAAAAATATTTCAATTTAGCTTGGTCGACCAGAAAATAGAATTCGATAACAATGTGAAGCTGGAACTTGTCTATTTGTATCACACTTTTTTATCTCGTATTTCCTGTCCTGTCTATTTCCGCATAAGCAGTCCAATGACAAACGAAAATCACTATTCAGCTCTTTTCAGAACTTAATACATAGTTCATTTCATTCAGTCCCTGTACATTTCTTTATAAAAAATAAAAACATTTTTCGCTTTCGAAGAGGGAAACATTCATGTTGATGACAGCTATTTTTTTTTACTAGTGACAAGTGGTGATGACTAGTAGAACATGCCCATTCTTTTGTTAAAAAAAATAAGAATTTATAGATTTCCTCATATAGTTCGAGTGGTTCTTAGTATTTGCTACTTTCATGTTAGCTTTAACGTTCACGCAAGGACAGAGCTGTTAGGAAAGAAAAGAAAGTGACAATTTTGAAATTCCCAACATATACAGGGTGTCCCACGAGCAGTGGGCCAAAAAGCTAGAGCGTGTAGGTCTGGTCAAGACAAGAAAAAAATCATATGGGAGGGGGGTCTATTCCCCTCCGTTTAGCCGGTAGAGGCAATTTTCTAAAAAATTGACTTAATTTGGAAAAAAAAATATTAAAAATCAAAAGTTACATCCACAATGCCGTGATATACTTTCTTGTAAAGCCAGAAACCTCTTGTTTCATCTTGTTTTTAAACGAAGCTGTTTTAAGGAATAGTTTTTCAGAAATTAATTTTCAAACTCAAAATTTTGAAAGAAAAAAAAAATAAAAAAATTTCGAACTATTTTTTTTCAAAATTGTATGTAATTAAGTACTATTTTTTTTTTCAAAAATTCAATTCTCTTATTAGTTTTTAGTTAAAAACAGAAAACCGGATGCAAAAATGGCTTGTAGTTTTTGAGAAATTAAAAAAAAACCCGAACCATTTTTTTCTAAGAAAAACCTTGTTTTTGGTTTTAACGCGGCTGGACTTATAGGCAAATTAATGTATGAAACATTGACCTCTTTTTTATTATTTTTAAAAAATTCGGAGTTTTATTATAACTAGTGGTCGCCCAACGGTCGAAATTCGAATATAATTAATTTAACTTATTAGTTTGAAGTTTTTAAGGTTCTATTGTCAAAGACTATACTTCTATAATCAAAGATTTCGCCAAGGCTATACTGTTAATTTGCCTATTTTTTTCAAATAAATTACATGAAATTTAAATAAAAAATCTAAAAATGATTAAAATAAAGAATATCTTTTTTTTAATTTTTTTTATTGAAACAAAAAACCATGCGAATTTTTAATTAATGATACAAAACTTCTCTGTAAACGATGTTTTTTGTAAAAACTCTTTCATCATTTGCTAGATGTCCTTAACCGTTATATTCGGAAATATAAAATCTGAAACCGTCGAATGATCGAACTCTACTTGCTGCGACATACAATTGCCCATGTGTAAAAACTGGCCGATTCAATAAGACTCCAATTTTTTCGAATGTTTGTCCTTGAGACTTATTTATTGTCATAGTAAAAAATAAAAATTTTAATTTTATATTATTATTATGTGTCCGTGAATATAGATTACTTCTTCTTAGTCTCTCACTCCGAGCCGCTAATGTTCTGTGTCGAGGCTTACCAAAAGTAGAAACAAACTTTTGTTTTTGGGGTACTCTGACACATCAAAAGGCTTCAGGATCTGGATACCAGATACAAGAAAGATAGAGACAGCCAGAGATATAAAATTTAGAGAGGCTGAGCAAGAGAACAAACCCATAGGGATCACTAAGGTAGGCAAGGAAGCAATTGATTTTCCTGTCGACAAAAGCGGTGACTTGTGGATGGAGTTACCAAACAATGAAAATCAACTGCGAAGTCATCATATTGAACAGGAAGCAAAAGAGTCAGTAAGGGACAGCGTCGAAGCATACGAACAACCTGAAGGGGAACATCAGTCACCTGTCGAAGAAGTGGAGTCAGTGGAAGTGGCGGAGAACTGCAGCAATGAAACAAACAACAGCTGGGATTGTTCCGTTCCCTTGAAGTTCCGATTACGGAACAGGAAAGAAACTACATCGAGTATCTGCAACCTCATGGAGAGGCACGCATTTTTTATGCAAGAAGAACCACGATGTTACAAAGATGCTGTCAGTTGTAAAGAGGCGCCACACTGGAAGGAAGCGATGGGAGAAGAAATAGAGAGTTTGCATTGAAATCGTACTTGGGACTTAGTACCTCGTCCTGCGGGTAGGAAAATCGTAGGCAACAAATGGGTATACAAACGTAAAGACCTAGAAAAAGGGAAAAAGAAATATACAGCAAGATTGGTTGCACAGGACTACACACAGGAGTACGAAATAGACTATGAGCAAACCTACAGCCCGGTGGCCAAATTTACATCAATTCGAGCCATTCTTGCAATTGCAGCTAGTGAAGGATTGGTACTGACTCAGTTTGATGTGAAAACTGCCTTTTTACATGGAGATCTGGCAGAAGAGATCTATATGCATCAACCTGAAGGTTTTACTGATGGTACAGATATGGTTTGCAGACTTCGGAAAAGTTTATACGGGCTGAAACAGGCATCTCGTTGCTGGAATCAGAAACTGACCGGAATACTTAAGGAATTTAAACTAAAGGCAAGTCCTTGCATCTTTCTGTCAGAAAATAACGAAAGCAGAATTATACTTGCCATCTACATTGATGGTGGACTGATGGGTACACAAAACAAGGATGATGCTCTTCAACTGTTGAACTTGCTGCAGAAACATTTCGAGATCACCGTTCTAGAAGCGAAACATTTCCTTGGTCTGGAGATTTCAGAAGCAACTCAAGGCGGAATCCATGTGGATCAATCACTTTATGTTGAGCGGTTGCTGAATCGTTTCAACATGGGCTGTTGCAAACCAGTGTCAACACTGGCGGAAGCTTGTCCTGTGGTGGAGTCTGTGTCTTCTGAGTCAAGTCAGTCAAGTTTCCTTACAGAGAAGCAGTGGGCTCCCTTATGTACTTAGCCATAGGTACTCGTCCAGACATTGCTTTTGCAGTGGGAGTGGTTTCCCGAAATTTGGAAACTCCAAATAATACTCATGTCAACGCTGTAAAACGGATTCTGAAATACATTGGCGGAACCAAACAGATGGGTATAGTCTTCAGAAAAACTAAATATTTGTCATTAGTTTGTTTCAGTGATGCTGACTATGCGGGTGATGTCGCAACCAAGCGATCCACTACTGGCTTTGTTTTCAAATTTGGAGATGGACCCTTGTCTTGGTCGTCTCAAAGACAAAAATGCGTTTCCTTATCAACTACGGAATCGGAATATGTGGCTGCTTCACAGGCCGTGAAGGAGATGGTATGGCTCCAACAATTACTTTGTGAAATGGTTCCTGCTGGTATTAAAAGGACGATATTGAACATGGATAATCAAGGAGCCATTCGACTTATTAAAAATCCGGAATTCCATAAACGAACAAAACACATTGATTCGGTATAATTTTATTCGTGAACAGTATGAAAGAAGAAATTTCTTAATTAACTTTGTTCCCTCTGTACAACAAGAAGCCGATATTTTAACAAAGGCTATAACTAAAGACAAATTTGAAAAATTTAAATTGTTAATTGGAATCAAAAATAAGTGATTAATTTGAAATCTAATGAACTGTATCTGAATGATTTAATTATCTAAAAGTGGAAGTGTTGAATAAAAAGTTTCTTAAGTTTAAATAATTAAAATTGGCAGCACTAGCCCACTTATGTAACATTGGCAACAAGGTATTCCGTTTTGTCTAATAAATTGTACTTACTCTTCTTCTGGACTTCAAAGAGTACGGTTGGTTTTATTTTAAAGCTTAACAATATGGAATAGGTCGTTATATTCACGACAGATTTTAAGGATCGACCTTTTTTCTTCGGCATTGCAGTGGTCTAATTCAATTAGTGACTCTAGTTTGCTTAGTCGGTTTGTTACGAAGTTTTTTTGTTTTTCGTCTCTGACTATCTCGAAATTATTAAGACCGTCCCACTCTAAATTAATTGTATGAATATTGATTGTTTGGTCCATTTCCAATGTGTTCATTAGAAGTATCTTAATTTTTGCGTTGTTAGGCTTGGCTAATGTCTCGCCTAGGTAAACTCCTGGAATTATTTGCTGTTTCTCTGTTATTATTTCAGACGGGGTTAATTGGTTAAATTGAATTTCGAATACCTGTTGGCTCCTTTGTTTTAAAATAACGAAAGATCTATTTACTTTCCCTTGTTTGTTATTATTAATCTCGGTCTTATGCTCTGCTAAGGTTTCTTTCGTCTTAGTCTCGTTGTCTGCCGGATTTTTTATAACCTCAGTCTTATTTTCCGCTAAGCTTTTGTTTAACTTAGTCTTACGCTTATCTGGGCTTTCTAATAAGGTTTCCTCCGGTGATACAAGAATCATCCCGTCTAGGTTATTCGTCAAATTTTGAAGTTTACTGGAAATTGGTTTATTCCTTGTTTGCTCAGGGTACTTTGGTTTGATTATTGGTCCGTTTTGAGTTGCGAAGTCAGATGTCGGTTTCCACTTTGATTTTGTTTCTACTCCGTACACTGTGTTGATAGTAGAACAAAAATCTGTTAGGTTAGACCCATCGGTTGTAAACTGGAGTTTGCCGGTAATTGAATTAGTGTTTGGTCGCCTTAGGTCGCACCGTTTACTATTAATATCATATTTTTCAGCATTACCCGCAGGTACTACCTCTTATCCGTGCAGGGACGGGTTAAGAATATCCCTGCAGCGATACCTCTCGCTTGTCGTAAAAGGCGACTAAAACAAAGGTAAACAAAAAACACATCTAGGCAATTTAGAAAACACCAAGGTGAGCCTAGGGACACATATACCAGCATTAAACTGCCCCACAAGTGTACATGCAAATCAGTGGGTTGACACGACTGGAGATCACCGGTGTTGTAAGAGTAAGATCAAACAAAAAAATCTGGAGCATGCCCGTGTCACAAAAAAAAAAAAAAAAACGCAGGCCGAAAAACAATTGGTGCAAACAAGTGCAAAAACACCAGCATTTGATTGGCCTTAGCGATGAAGTAATCCCAAACCGGGAAGCCTGCCGCTACTTTCTGAGGTCAAACCGGCGGACCCCACAAGCGGACCAGTAGGAATGCAGTTAAGTGGGAAGGTTATGGTCCTACACTTCTGACCATAACGACGCCGGAAAAAAGGAAAAGAAGAAGACCCGTGGGTACTACCTCGGAAGGTATGGCTTCTTGACGTTTCTCTAAGGGGTTAACTTCTTTATATGGTTTAGAGGTTATTATAAGTTGCCTTCTGATATTCTCGAGGGGGCGGATATTCATTGAATACCTTTCCTAGTCCAGAAATAATGGCAGTGGAATTTGGTACAAAGGGATTCATTTTTAAGAAATTTTCGCGGTAGTTAATGTAACATTTGTATTTTATTAAAAAGTCGTTCCCAATTATACCGTCGAAGTTTTGTTGGGCCTGGTGGTCCAAGATGTGAAAGGGGTGTGATATTTTAATTGAATCTCCTTCCATTTGGAAATGCAAGGTTTCAGTGGTCATGTTGGAACTTATCACCTTTTCGCTGCTCATTGTGGATATTATCATGTCTCTATTTAGTAAAGGCGAATTGGTGGAGCTCCGCATGATACTGATTTCGGCTCCAGTGTCTATGATTAGATCCCTGTATTTTCCATCCTCGAAAGGGACTCGTATCATTGACAAATTGTTATTACGAACGAGGGGAATTTTTATTGAGAATGTAGTTGGGGGTATACATCGGCTTTGATTGTTAGTCGGGGCGAGTTGCCGTTTTTCCTCCTCCCGACGGAGATCGTTTCCCATATTATTGTTTTGTGGATTGGGACGTTGTTGTACATGATGAAGGTTAACCTGTCGATTTATGTACTCTGGATATCGGTTACTGCGGTTTTGAAAGTGAGGTTGGTGGTTATAAGAGTACCGAGAGACCTGGTGGTTCTGTCTTGAGTGAGACATTTTGAGCCGACACTCATTTTCTGTATGATGGCGTTTGTTGCAACAGCTGCATCGAATTATTTGCAGGTTGCATTGCGCTTCATGCTTAATAGAACGGGGAATGAAATTTGGCAAATTGGTGTTCCGATAACAGGTTGCCGAAGTGTGGCCTGTTTTATTGCAGGTATGACAAATGAGTCGAGGTGTGTTATTTCTTGCTGAAGGTGTGGAAAAAGGGTTTTCGTGACTTATGCGAAGAGATTGATCGATGGCGTACGTGGCTTTTTCGTACGTGGCTGAGTCAAGCGCGAGAAGTAATAAAGAGAGTCTGTCACCATATTCTTTAATCAATTCTTTGGTGTTCTGCTTGGCTGCCAGAAGCTGGTTCTGCGCCGAAGTGCGGGACCTGTATTCTTTAAACTGGGATTCCAGCTCAATTACTAGATCCTTCCATGTTGCCAGTTCTTTGTGTCTTATCTTGTTATCTTATTGATGTTATTATTTCTGCTGCTGCTGTCGGTTGGTATTTTTATTTCTGCTTCTGCTGTCGGTTGATATTCTTATTTCTGCTGCTGCTGTCGGTTGATATTCTTCCTGCTGCTGCTGTCACGACTGTTATTGCCAGGTAGGCTTCACGCCCTACAGATGGTTGTTAGCACTGGTCTTTTCACTGTCCAAACTTTGCCTCCGGCGTCTACTTAGGAATTCGCCAGGTCTTACGTTCTTGGGTCTTTACACCGCAGCACTTTGTCACTTTTAACTTTTTCACTATAGTCTTTCTGGTGTATAGCACTTTTATGATACGTGAAAAAAGATAGACGATTTTATTTTTTCCACGACCTTTATTTGTACATATGAATCTTTCTTAAGACTAATTTACAAATTGATTTTTCCTCTACACCAAACCTCGTAGTCGATTTCCCCATGTCTCGTATTCACGTTCATTCCTCATTACGCTATTACGCCGTGCTTTCCCTTTAAATGTCAGAGAGAAGAGTATCTCACGGAGAGTAAAACACTACACGTTTAGTTTGTATATATTTTGTATTTAGGGCCTTACTGCCACACTGCTGTAATGCTTTTCTCTGCCCCTTTCTTTCAATCCTTTCCTTTTATACAGTTTGTCGCAGGGAATCTATCCCCTCTATTACGTACATGCCTTACGAAATTCCCATAACCATAGATCAGCTATTTTGAATATTTAGTCCAATGCATTGTGCAACCGGTCAAAGACACAAGCGCATTGTCAGCATTGTACCCATTCAACCGACTCGATTTGTTTACATTTGGTTTCACCGTTTGTTTACATCGCATTTGTTTTGCTTTTAAGTGCACGTTATTTAAAGTGTCACTGCTAAGCAAAGTGATGAGTAACATATGTAGTCAAGGTTGAACCAAGTGGTAAAGCACTGAGCGTATTGCTGAGCGTAGACATTTAGCTTGATCGTGGTTATGGATTGACTAATCGTGGTGTTGGTGCGTGATAATGGGTGATGTAGCGTATTCACTACAGTGCTACTCCAATGATGCAAATTGTGGAAGTTAGTAACCCCATCTCTGGTAAACTGTGCTTCATCCGGCCAGAATATCCTTGCAAAATAGTTTCGTTCAGTTTCATCTCGAAGCAGTAATGATCGACAAAATTCTGCTCTCAAAAACTTGTCGTTTGAGGTGAGTTCCTGAACTGGCCTAAAATGGTACGGGTGTAAGTTTTCGGTTTGAAGCATAATAGCTATCCTCCTTGTACTAAGGTAGGGATTACGTCGGACCAAATCCAAAATTCCTTCATCTAAGATTCCTGATCCATCTATAACTGATCTTTCGCTTCTTCGATGCTCTAGCACTCCGTGCTCTCGCAGACGTCGGTGGATTCTTGAAAACATGCTACGACTGGGACACCTCCGATTGGAATATCTTCCAGCGTAGAGTCTTTCGGCTTCAGATCTCGACCATTAGCTAAACCGTAGCAGAAGTGCATGTCCGTTAATTCTTCTCGAGAGTATGAGTTTGACATCGTAATGTGTTGATGAGTTAACATCCAATTTGGAAATGGTTTTTTATTAAAAATGCGATGCCTTTTATTTACATTTGGGTTGCAAATATTTTGTTTTTCAATAAAGAAAAATTGCGGTTTCATTGTCTTAAGGTCCTAATGGGTAGAGCCCATCGGCGGCGGGCGGACCCAGACGAAATTGGCAGGTCAGTTTTCAGGCGTTATCAGTGAAAAAAAAGGATTAATCCAGGGTTATTCCAATACTGTGTCACTTTATTGTATACTCATAAAACTCCGAATTTTTTAAAAATAATAAAAAAGAGGTCAATGTTTCATACATTAATTTGCCTATAAGTCCAGCCGCGTTAAAACCAAACAAGAGGTTTTTCTTAGAAAAAAATGGTTCGGGTTTTTTTTTAATTTCTCAAAAACTACAAAACATTTATGCATCCGGTTTTCTGTTTTTAACTAAAAAATAATAAGAGAATTGAATTTTTGAAAAAAAAATTAGTACTTAATTACATACAATTTTGAAAAAAAATAGTTCGAAATTTTTTTTTTTCATTTTTTTTCAAAATTTTGAGTTTGAAAATTAATTTTTCAAAAACTATTCAGAGAGGTTTCTGGCTTTACAAAAAAGTATATTACGGCATTGTGGATGTAACTGTTGATTTTTAATATTTTTTTTTCCAAATTAAGTAAATTTTTTTGAAAATTGCCCCTCCCGGCTAAACGGGGGAACAGACTCCCCCCTCCGGTACGATTTTTTTCTTGTCTTGGCCAGACGTACACGCTCTAGCTTTTTGGCACACAGCTTGTGTTACACCCTGTATATGTATACGATTAAATCAGAAGTGTCTAAAAACGAACATTTCAATAGTTCTTAGGAGGCTACAAAGTCATCAACCGTACACACTAAGAATTCGGGCTTCTTCCAACCCTATGTCATGGGGGTCAATAGAAACAAATAAACAACAAGTCTCTGTCCCATAGTCATAAGGTTAATCAAGTATAGAAAATGATTTCACATGTCTAGCCTAGTGAGCTTGTAGGACAGACCTTTTTTACGGTTTGCGCAGGTTCTAGAGTGTACGTTCTTATGGGGTTTGTCACACAACCTGTTCAGGATGCAGATGGTTTGTGTCGAAGATGTTCGTTCACTACTCTCCGGGGGTGGTTGTCCTAGATAGAATTCGAGAGATTCGACTAGATTTGTCGCTTTGGTTGTAGTTCACAGTAACTTTTTTTTCCATGCCATTAAGATATGAATTTTGAAGTAATCTGCGAGTGTTGTGCCTTCGTCAGCATTTTTTTGGTCATCTCTCATTCACAACTGATGCTGTTGCACAGTTTTTCCGTATGTTCTTGGTTATGGACATAGATACTTGAACTACAGACCTTCCGCTCAACAGTCGGTGATGATTACCATTGCACCACGACCACCCTCTTCTACTTTTACTTATTAATTACGGTGTTATATTTTTTTCCCTTCAACACATTTGATCAGAGCTCTATTTACTACTTTGTCAAAAACCTTCCTAATATTCGGAAGCAAACCAAGTGATCAGAGACTAGCGGGGTTTGTTCTGTTTTTATCGCATTTAGCGATAGGGTGAACCACTGCTCTCCTCCAATGAGCTGGCTAATGAGTATTATTCAGAACGTTGACAATTACACTAGTGAGAATATCTGCTGCTTCAATTGAAGGTGTTTTAAAATGCCGTTTTGGATATCTATTCCCGTCGACCTTTTATTTTTAAGTGAGTTGGAGAATACTCAGGATTTCATCCCTTACCAGAAACAAACTAGTAATTGGCGAAAATGCCATTCGCAAGGTTTTCATCTTTGATTAGGATGAAACTGTAATTCTAGTAAACGCTAATTCTCCATTTCTGCACGAAGTTGTGTAGGGTTTAAAAAGGCCGGATTTTCAAGATAACTGAGTGAACAGAGGAGTGCACAATTGGACTGACTTTCTCCTATGCATCCGCCGTCGCCCGTGTCGACACTTTATGGACTTACATATACCCACGTTCCACGGACATAACAGATATCGTTATAATCTTACGAACATGCTCGGACGATTGGATTTTATAGAACGAACTTCAATGCAGATATACAGGTTTTCTGTTAGAGGTTTCTGATCATCAACTCTAACGTCCTTATCACCGGAACATCTGAGTCTACAAACTGTTAATTTTATATGCCCGTATATGGCTCGAGGGTACTCTACTGTTTTCCCTGTGAAGCGGAAATCGCTGTAGGATGGCTGGTATATGTATATGATCCGTGGAATAGTTTTGTCCACAGTGCTCTTCAAGCAAATGTTCGTACAAGATATTTCCTTTTCAAAGTATTATAATATGGTATAAAACAAAGTAATTTTCATGAAGGCGGTATTTTGCAGATTGCCGGGTGAACTTGCTAATCATTTTCAGCACACCTAAGCGACCTGAGAGTTCCTCTTCGCCTTTATATGGCGTAAGTTAAAAATCAACTTTCAGAAATCATAAACTATTTTATTCAAAACAATTTGGACTTGGTCCTCCGGGAACAATTAAAAAAGGGAAACAGGATTCGGGTGATTGGAACATAATGCCCCCTATTGCGAGTGTCGATCAGCGATCGATGACCGCCATTTATCGATCATCGATCGTCGATTGCAGATGTTGGTATTGTGGATGTCGATTGTGATCGACACTTGCTTGTTGTCGATCGCAAAATACTGATCGTTGTGTTCGGTTAAAGAAATATATATTTTTTGTGCGTACGAAATGTAGTAATTTAAATAAAAATAATGAATTTATGGGGTATTTATGAAATTCTAATACAGGTCAAAGCAGGCTACGAACAAGAAAAACCATTAGAGCTTCTCGTTTCGTTCTGGAAGCAAATCCGTATATTGCTAAGGGAGTTTGTTTGCAAGCAAAATACAGAAAGATTAAGTACCAAACTAAATAGTTGTGGACCTCCTATGTGTTCATGGGAAAAATGGGTGAAATTAAGAAAAACAAAAGTTATATTCGAATGATTTAGAGTATTGAATTTCTTTGATGAGATAAATAAACGATAGTCAAACAACTGTCAAAAAATGAAATATTACAATATTCATGTTTTTATTCATAATATTCACGTAATTATTCACAATAGTCTACTTCTCCATCGATTGAGTCACACAATACCAAATCCGGAATCAATCGACGCAATCGGCAATTGTCGAGTCGATCGTTGATCGACACTCTCAATAGGGACAATGTCTCAATACTTTACTCGGACTACATAGAACGGCCGAATATAAGTAGACCAAACTGTAGTTTGTCGAAGTCCTATAAGTTTTTTTAATTGAGGCGTCGCATCGTTGCAACAGCTATGACTTCAGTCAATAATTTGATTCTTTGGCTTACTATCTCAAATATTCCTAACTTGAAATAGTGCTTTTTTTTTCGAAGTCGGCTGATTCTGGACAAATTAGTGGTGCCACTAATCTTTCACTTATCTTGTACATTGACGGTGTCGATGTCACGTTTTTCGAGCCCGAGCACCTCAGATTCAGTAGAATGGTATCATGCTGGAATGAGAAATATTATGCCTGACATCATCAACGCGTCGACAGTTGATGGGTCGGAATTTCCAAGGCAAAGCAGCTCAACACGAATGGCTTACGAGTACATAGGTTAAGCTTGGTGTATGTTATTTTACGTTAAGAAAGGAAGTTAGCTTAGCTTAATTCAGTCCTATTTTTTTCTTTAACTTTCTTAACTATTAATTTTTAATTATCTGAAATAAGATCGGGAAAATAGTTTTTAACATGTGGTGTCTCTCTTAACCCGCTTTGGATCAAAACGGTAGTTTAACTTAGTTAAGATTGTTAAGTTAGAATACACATATATAAGAAAAAGAAAAATGAAAATGTATTTTGTATTGA
Organism: Merodon equestris; assembly: GCA_958301585.1. NCBI lineage: Eukaryota > Metazoa > Arthropoda > Insecta > Diptera > Syrphidae > Merodon > Merodon equestris. The sequence goes on along the minus strand of OY284414.1, from coordinate 42,959,726 downwards.
TTTTTAATCTGCCTCTTAGCAAGTTAGGAAGTTAAAAACAATCAACTGATTGATATTCCTTAGTTATACGAAAATTGTATTTCTTTGTAATAAAGGATGAGATGTATCTTTCAATATAGTTTCGTGACTGACAAAATGAGTATCACCTTATTAACCATATTTGACTTAACACTCAGAAAAAATAGAATTTATTACCGCTTAACAGGCAGGACAGAGATAGATAGATAAATATTTTCTTCGGAATAATATATTTACATTGAATTTAGTTATCGCACAATATTTTATTACAGAGATTTGATATAATAAATATCCTACTTCTCGGTAAAAAATTTAATTCATTTTCAATCTACAGTGAACCAAAAAAAAAGTTGGACTGCAACTGCAACTTGAACATTTTAGAGGTATGTAGGGATATTGATATCAAATAAACTAGAAAAGAGACTTCATTTTTCGAATATTCCAAACCAAACTATTTCCTTTTTCTAAATTGTTTCGTTGTTTCGCGTTATTTTAAATCAAACAATCGCATCGGCTGAAAATATAATTTCTTAGAACCAAAAAAAAATTGGATAGTTCTTCTTTTCTCTGAAATTGACGGTTTTTTCCTGGTATATCGTATTTGTATATATCATTTTAAAAGTCACAGACATTTCAAGTCACTTCGGGTTTATAGAGTTCAGAAGTATTTTCATTAGCGATTATTTACATACATATAAAAACAAAACAATCATCCATTGATATGAAAAAAACTAATTATAAAGTTAATTTAAAAATAAATAGTGTTAGAGCTGCAATTGTGAAAAAAATCTAGACCACCAGTACATTATGTTATTCAAGAGTATGAAAACAATGTTTTTTTTGCAAAGAACCAGTGGAAGTGGACGACTCAAAAATTGCAACTTCTCAAACCGAAAGAAAAATTGTTCGATTAGCTGTAAGCGACCCTAAAATCTCCGCGATGGAAATTGTTGAGGAGCTTCAAGAAAATGCAATTGCAAATGTGCACCCACAAACAATTAGAATTTTTTTACGTTCAAGGGAGAGCCTACACCCCTCGAAACAAGCCCCTTTTGTTTGCTAAAAACATATTCCAGAAACGCCTGGAATATGCACAAATTTATGTTCGTCAACCTCTTGAATTCTTGAACTCTGTAATATTTTCAGACTAATCGAAGTTTAATATCTACGGATTTGATGGCCATTTTGTTAAGGGAAGACAAGGTACAGCCTTAAGTCCGGCAAATCAAAAGGCCACGGCTAAGCATGGTGGTGCAGTTTGATGATAAGAAGTACAATGGGGTCAAGTGGAGTAGGAAACATGGTATTCGTTGAAGGTAATATGAACAGTACAGAATACCTTAACATAGTCAAAAACTATTTACCAGCAACTGCTAATAAGCTAGGCATAATTAATAGTTTTTGTTTTGTTCACGACAATCACCCTAAGCATGCATACCTAATTGTACGGGAATGGCTTCTCTATAATGTGAAAAAAGTTCTTCCCCATCCGCCCTATAGTCCAGACATAAATCCTATAGAGCACCTCTAGGGGTATATGGAAAAAAAAATGTATGGAAAGGTCAATACACAGAAAAATGACTTGAAAACCGCCCGGGGTGTATGGGCCAATGTACCAACAGAAGGCTACAGGCCGTTTTAGAAGCCAAGGGCCACCATACTAAATATTAGTGTGTTTAATTTTTTCGATATGTTCCTTTTTTCTAATGAATTTCTTAAGTGTTCAAGTTTTTCTTTGCTCTGAAAAGTATTTCTATTTATTTTTTCTGTGTCTTATATTAAGAAAAAAAATGTTTTGGTAAAATTAATTAAAACCATTTGAAAAACTAAAAAAATAATGTTTAAATCCACTTCCTCTGATATTAATAGCATGTTGCGATTTTATTCACTTTTATGATTGCATATTGTTCCTGTCCAATTTTTTTTGGTATATGCAATTTGTAAAAAGTAAGACAAATAACTTTGAAGGAAAATACGGCAAACAAACCTTCAATATAAAAAAGGAAAAAAAAATAAAAATTCATGTTTATATTCATACATATTTATACACATATGGTACCTGCATATATGTATGTATGTGTACATATGTACATAAGCAAATTAATTTTCTTTTAAAGGAAAAGGAATTATATATTTATATACATAATTAGCTCTATACATTTGCAGTCAGCTCATTGATTCGGTGATTATCCACAAAAGCGCTTGAATTTATAAACTTATTCGTCAGTTTCAATATTCTTGTAGAAACCTGATCAACACCCGCTCTTTTGTGGATTTTTAAGATGGAATAATCTCGTAGTAGATCTAACATCATTTTCTAAATTTTATTTTGGGCTATTTGTAACTTGTTAAAGTGGCACTCTGCGGGATTTCCCCATATTGGATAATCGTAAAGGATTATAGCTTGAAATATATACTTTGTTATAATTATAATACTTTGTTCGATAAAGACAAAAAGGATTTTCTATTAATGAAAGGATAAAGGATTTTCTTTGCGGTATTTACAAATTGCATATGTAAGATTGCTCTAAATGTTAAGAGCTAACTCATATGATGAAAAAATAGCTGTGTCAACAGCAAAGATGGCTGTGTCACATTCGAGTAATTTTGAAAAACCGGAGGTATTTAAATTATAAAGGCAGACCCTTGTGGTACACCTGCATTGTAAAATGTCAAATCAGATACACCACTGTCGGCATGCACTTCGAAACAACGATCAGACAGAAAACTTAGAACTATTGTATATTGCACAGATAAGGTGGAATGTAGAAATTGTTCTTTTTGAAGATCAGACCACTATTCCAAACGCCGTTGATATAAAAATATACAGACAAATTGAATCGCTTTGAAATTGAATACAACCTACAGTAATATTATAAACAGGTAATATTTGTATTTTTGCATTTTTTTACGTTTGTAACGAATTAATTCAACAACTACTGGACCGTAGTATTTCACTTTTAAGTGCTTCAATATTCCTTAGACTATATTTATTACTAGAAAAAATTACTGATCGCTACTAAAATTCAATAATGTAACCCAAGGTGTAAAAAAATCAGCCGTAAAACGTTTTTCAGCACATGTGCTGCGGAAACTATTGACGATAGAACAAATGTACAAATATACAATATAAAGAACATATCAATATCTACGACAAATTTCGCGATACCATTAGTAATGCAGTAACATATGTATGTCACTACAACCACGTTTTCACATTTAAAAAGCTGATAGAATTGCCGTTCAAAATCAGACCATGTTATCCATACCTCTGTATTAATCCATATCTATATGAATACTTCGAAACTTTTGGAATACTTCATATTCAAGACTGTTTGAATACTTGTAGACTACTTTTTGAATTATTTAAATCGGACATTCCATTCAATGGATATTACGAATTTAAAGAAGTCAATCTCAACAAAATATAATACTAATATAAAAATAAACGGCCGTGGACGGTTTGGCCTCACGCAGCGCAGCGGGCAACGCGGGGAAGGAAGGGGTACCAAAGTACTGGAAAGGGGCGTACACATCTTTACGGATGCAACCAACATTGAATCTTTTAACTTTTTTTATCGCACATTTTTCTGTCTTGTATATACAAGGTGGAGCAAAACTAATCATACAATTTTGTTTTTGAATTACTTTTTTTTACTATATAAAAAAGAATGATTTTCGGTGACGAGAATTTTTACCAGGACCTTTGTAATTTTTTCTGTTAACTGGAAAAGATTATATCCGCCAAGTGGCTGCCGTCAGTGCTGATACCCATTTGTAGCCGTTTTATGTCATTTTCCATGACTTCCCGCAAGATTTCCGGTGATAACTGTTCGCATTCCTGTCAAATGTTCTCCTTAAGGGCTGCGATTGTCTGAGGCTTGTTAGCATAAGCCCTGGACTTCAAGTAGTCGGGCGATCTTGTTGGCCATGACAAATCGCCAAAAGATTACGGGACCAGGAAACGCTTCCTTCGCAATATCCATTGTGGCTCGTGCTGTGTGAGCGGTCGTACGGTCCTGTTGAAACCACATGTTCACCAAGCCCCGTTCATCCAATTCCGGCAGTAAGAAGTCGTTTATCATGACCCTGAAACGTTCGCCAGTAACAGTGGCCGTATTGCCGACGGCGTCCTCAAAAAAATACAGCCCAATCACTCCTCCCGCGTGAACGCCGCACCACACAGTGGCTTTGTGTGGATATAATGGCTCTTCGTGCTTCATACGCGGATTTTCAGTGCGGCAGAGATTTTTTTTATTGACGTCATCACCATTATCATCGCTCATGATGATTTTCCACACAAAATCGTCCTCTTCGCTGTTGAGATTAAGGATGACTTTACAGTAATTCACACGCGATTGCCGGTCAGCAGGCATTAACTGGAGCACTATTTGTAATTTGTAAGGGAACATGTCTAAGTCTTTCACTAAAATTCGGTGTAGGGTCCGTCTGGTGATGCCCAATTGCGTGGCCCGTCGTCTGGTTGATGCTTCTTCATTCTCAGCGACATCGGCATTCATAGCCGCTGGTCTCCTGTGGTTCCAGTCTGATCGAGTCGAGTAGTTAAGCGCCGGAATGTTTGCCCAGTTGGCGCTACACTGTTAGGAAATCGACGTCGAATTTCTCGCTGAAACCACCAACCGATTACTTGTCAAAAAATGTACACCATTACTCCACGCTCTTGCGGAGTATAGCGCCCCAATGCTTGTCTGTTTGTATACAGCAACTGTTCATAAATGTCAAATATGATTGACGTACCATGACATGTGCAAAAATTATAACATCTTTTTTAATTTTACGCCACCTTGTAGATACATATGCATGTACATATATAAAAATCTCTCACGATTATGGTCAAAATACACAATTGCCAGACAATTTCTGCACTGTTGTTCACCCAAAAAATTAACTAATTGAGAGTGTGTTCCCGAAAACCATATATCGAATAATTACTTAGATCATAATTGGTTCAGTAATGGTGCTATTTTGACAGCAAAAAATGTTGATGTCGACGAAATTAACATCCAGATACAACAATTGTTGCCAGGTCATCTGATGTCTTTTAATTCATTCGACACTATTGTAGATAAATATGAAACTGTAAATTTTCCAACTGTGTTTTTAAGTTCTCTAGATATACCAGCAATACCACCATACAATCTTCAGTTAAAGATTGGTTCAATTATTATTCTGCTGCGTAATTTAAATCCACTTAGATTATGCAATGATTTCGTCATAATTGTCGTCAAATTTGAAGGGGAAATTTTCTTGTTGCCACGTATTCCAATGATACCAGCAGAATCTCCAATACGATTTAAAAGTCTTCAATTTCCGATCCGTTTGGCTTTCGCAATGACCAAACAGTCTCAAGGCCAAACAAGGTCCATTTGCGACTTGAACTTGGAAAATACGCGTTTCTCCCATGGACAGCTTATGTGTCGCCTGCTCACCATAAAATCTATTCGTATTAGCAAAAGACGGGCTAACCAAATATATTGTGCACCAATTAGCCCTTAGTTAAATTATAATAATAATAATTTAAAATAATGAAAATAATTCTTAAACAGTTTAAAAACCAAGTTTATCTACCTCATTTACAAAACTCAAGTTTCGATTAATAAATAAATAAAAAAATAATTTATTTATTATCTAGAAATATGTATTATGTTGTACAAAATCAATCTTTCAGTTGAGTAATGTTCGTTTGTGCATCATTTTAAATTTCCGAAATTCTTTGCCAGTAACTTTTGAATGGACTACTTATGAATGCTGACTGAAATAAAGGTTAGGATCAACATCTTTAAAGCAAAGAAAAAAAAAACAATACTTTCATTAAAAGAATAGTTGATAATAGTGGCAAACTTTTTTTTAGATATAATTAGTGCAGCGCCAATTTTTCTTAGCTGAAAAACGGCCTTAACATTGATTCAGTGTACTAAAACTACTGAGCCAGAGCTACGTGTGGTTACAAAACAAATAGAAAACAAATCTTTTGCACTAATCACGCTGTGGCGTTGCTTACAACTGACATTTTTACTTCTTCAATGTCACTGTTTTTTGTCGTAATATTTCCATATCCTGTATTGATTCATTTCTCGTAAATAATTGTATATTGAAGTGTATATCCCTCCTGCCTACATTTACAATCTAACGAAATAGCTTAACAACTGTTTTCATAGCATTGCACTTAAATGTTATTGCAGATAAAATTATGACTGCAAACTAGCTTTAATTAAATTTCATAGGACTAAGCTAATGGGTTTAAATACATTTCAACAACACAACTCCATACTTATTGACAACAACTGATAATTAAATGTACATGAAATGTAAGTACATGAAAATAGTGCTGTATCGTACATATACAGTACTATTACATATACGTATAATACATAATACAGTACTATTCGTATTAAGAAGCCTAACAGAAATGGGTATTTTGCTTATTCGGTTCGTACATTCTTAAACTACTCCAAATGTTCAAGTTTCCTGAAATTTATACTGAATCACTTACAACTTTGTAGGTAAAAACCTGCTCTGAACTTCACACCAACGATATCTGTACAAAATACCTTCAATTAAGATTCCATTAGAGGAATATGATGAACTGGGCGTGCATGTGATTTATAGAATTAAATGAGCTTGGGTTGTTGAGAGAACTTAACCCAAGCTGTTGCCACAAAATGTGTTTTTGTTTCTTTAATCCGGAGAAACTTAACAGTTTCTAATTCATTAAATCTGCTGACAGCGTTGACCTGGTCGTTGGCTACTAACCAGAAGGACGTAAAAAAGCGAAATATAATGAAAACGAAAAACGTAATTTCTTTGCATGTATATTCCGCCACAGATTTTATCTCAATGCCAAGAATTTTACTTTTTGTTCAACAATATATTTTTATTATTGGTACTATACATATATGAGTACATACTCGTATAGCATTTTGCCTAGATAAGGATGACATTTTTTGAAAGAAAATAGACTGAAGGTGAAGAAGAACATTTTGTCACAACTATTTATTAATTTACGAAATCTATGCGAGAATGTTGTAAATTCAAAGAAGATTATTGTCCCATTAAGATCAGTTGAATTATTTAATCGGTCGCCGATTCAAGAGATTATTATTTCTCACATTGATTATAATTAAATTTTAGCTTTTCAGTTATTTTTATAGAAGATAGACTCGAAAGTAATAGTAGTAAAAGTAAAGTAAAAGTAGTTCATACGAAGAACTTATATTTTTATTTGGTTACAGCATGAGTAAACTAAAAATAAAATGAAACTAAAAATAGTGATCCAGTGCATGTTGCCTATATTAAGACAAATATTTTTTTTTTTTTTTTTTTTAATTATTTTTATTTATAGTTTCTTAGATGTATCTTATCCTAGACAAAAATGCTTAAAACTAGCTTAACTATTCTTACAAATTTAGGAATCTTACTGGCCCTAGGCGGACACTCTAAAACTGTATAATCTTAACCTATGCCTTTCGACTACTATATAAATAACTTACAACATTATGATTAACTTCAGCTAAGAAAAATTTGTTTTTCAAAAAACTTGGCATATGATTATTTTATTTTTATTTTATATTTATATACGGCTTAAACCTACGTAAACTTAACTAAACATATCTTATTCTAACTTAACTAATATCTATATACATATATACATAAACATATACTTTATATATATTTTATATATACATACAGCTATGGCCAATGCAATAGGTGTGTGAACATTTTTTTTCGAAAAATGACAAAAAATAATAATTCAAACTGTAAATAATTAGTTTTTCCAAAAATAATTTTTAATATAACGCTAAATAATTCATTTTAGGAAAAAAATAAGAAAGAAAACAAAGGACTTATTAACAGAAATTTAAGCTTTACAAAATGTGTGGTGGTCAAAGAAATAGGTGTAAATTCAAAAAAATGGAAAAATGAAGTGTAATCAAGAGAAAAATGTTATTATTAATAAAATTCATATTTTTTGGTTAGTAACTCCGAATTTTTTAAAAATAATAAAAAAAATGTCAATGTTTCATACATTAATTTGCCTACAAGTCCAGCCGCGTTAAAACCAAAAAAAAGGTTTTTCTTAGAAAAATATGGTTCGGGTTTTTTTTTAATTTCTCAAAAACTACAAAACATTTTTGCATCCGGTTTTCTGTTTTTAACTAAAAACTAATAAGAGAATTGAATTTTTGACAAAAAAATAGTACTTAATTACATACAATTTTGAAAAAAAATAGTTCGAAATTTTTTTTTTTCATTTTTTTTTCAAAATTTTGAGTTTGAAAATTAATTTCTCAAAAACTGTTACTTAAAACAGCTTCGTTTTAAAACAAGATGAAAGAAGAGGTTTCTGGCTTTACAAAAAAGTATATCACGGCATTGTGGATGTAACTGTTGATTTTTAATATTTTTTTTTCCAAATTAACTAATTTTTTTTAGAAATTGCCCCTCCCGGCTAAACGGGGGGAATAGACCCCCCCTCCGATACGATTTTGTTCTTGTCTTGACCAGGCCTACACGCTCTAGCTTTTTGGCACACTGCTCGTGGGACACCCTGTATATGTATGTACATATGTATGTATATATGTATATATAAAATATACATATATAAAGTATATGTTTTTTTAAAATTTTTATATGTTTATACTTTTTTTTTGGTTTTTATTCTTTTTTTGTTTTATCCTACCCTAACCTACCCTACCCTACCCTAGCATATGTAAGCCTGCCATTGGTGTAAGGCAAGCCCTGCCTTCTATAGCTATAGCTATTGAAGTGTCCACTGACGCAGCTTCCCCCAGCCGCCAATCCGTTAAGGCGCACTCTCTCGTGATATAAATCATTGGGGTGGTAAGCCCCGGAGATTAGGCTATTGACCGAAGCCATTGCTCTCGCAACGTGGCTTCCAATCAGTTTGATCAGGAAGTTATTCACCCGTACAATCCTGGCCCTCGTTCGGGTAAAATTTCGTGTAATCAGATTCCTTTTCATTAAGCTGGTTCTCACACTGAACCAGACGGGACATCCATAAGCAACCATGGGCCTGATTAAGGCCATGTAGGAGATTACCTTCACCTTGAAATCAAGTTGGCTGCCATCTTGTCAGAGCGAAAGCGCCTCGGGCTCTTGCCAGAGAAGCATCTACATGTGTGTCAGAATTAGATACTGGTCTAGCCAGATCCCAAGGTATCTGACTACACTTTGTCTCGCCAGTGGGCGCCCGTCCTGTCCAAGAATTAAGAATCCGCGCCAATTTTTTCTAGTATCTCGAGAGGCCCTAGACAAATGCGTTCTGAACCAAATAGTTTCTGATTTCTGGCAGTTGATTTTCAACTTACAGTCATCCCAGTACTGCTGAATTTTTTCGAAGTCACGCTGCAAGAGAGTGACAATGATGTCAATCGTTGGACCTGTACGCAATTAAATCGTCTGCGTACGCTATTGAATGGTGAAGAGAAGCTATCAGATCACTGAAGTAAATGCTGAAAAGTATCGGCGAGTTCACCGTGCCCTGTTGCAGTCCGTTGTTAATATCAAAAGTTTGGGTAGAAGTCACGCTGGCAATTTTCACTACGAACTTTCTACCTGTTAACATGTCAAAAATCATATATAGCAGTGGTTTACTTATGCCCAGCCGACTGAGCTTGTAATAAAGACCTTCTAGCCATACAGTGTCAAAGGCTTTACCAAGTTATTCAGACAGGCACCCGTGCATTGGTTCTTGCATTTATTCCATTGGACATCCGACACGAGTTTCGAGGCGGCATGAATAGTGTCATGTCCCGCTCTGAAACCGAATTGGTTATCCGCGATGATTTTATTGTCCTCAACCCATTTAGACAGGGCCCTATGAACCACCTTCTCGAAGACTTTGCTGATACTCGGAAGGAGACTTATCGACCGGAGATTTGCCGGGTTAGAGGTGTCCATCTTGGGGATTGGTTGCACCACCGCTGTCTTCCAGTGCACTGTTGAACAGGATGGTGTACCTCTCTACAGCCACTGGTGGAAGGTGCCTAGGCACAACATTGGATATACCGTCGATACCCGCGGATTTTTTCCTTTTCAATGACTCAATGATCAACTGGAGATATTCCGTTGAAATGAACAGGGTATTAGCCCCTTCATTGGTGACGGCATTATTTGCCATGAAATCGTCATCGAACCTGGTAAAACCAAGATTTTCGGATCGCCAATGATCGATATCATTTCTAAGGTAGGAGTCATGAAGTAGAACTCTGTTTTCCAATTCGTGGTTTGGACGAATGCTATCATTCACCTTGTACACTTCCTGGAAGACAGCTCCCACTGTCGCCACCTTCTCCTGAGGATCCTCAATCACGAAAAAGTCGTCATCCAGGATGGCGCTCTCTGGATGGTAGCAATCGTTCATTGTCTGACGTTCTCGGAAGTCTGATTGTTTCTCCGAAATATTTTATTTATTTTCGGGAACATACTCGCGCTGTAGGATTTTACAGTACGAATTCTGTTGTTCCAATGCAAACTTACAGATATTCTGTAATTCTCTTTGCTCAACTGTTGAAGATTTTTAATCAGTGACTTCAGTGTCCTGACCTCCGAGTTTTGTCTGTCCGGAAACCGCCTGTACAAGTATTTTATTTTAACCCTAGAATGCATAGGGCTACCTCGCTTCGAAATATGTATACCTAAATGTTTGCAATTTTTAAAATAAAAGTTGTTATTTTCGTAGAGTGCCTTTGCTTTTGTTTTTTTTTTTCGTAAGCTCATCATTTCTGAAAGTTGTTCAATGCATTTTTTTCACCGATTTGAAAATATCATGAAATAATAAATACATACATACATATATCAGATTTGTATAACAAAATGTTCCTTGAAAACCATATATCGAATAATTACTTAGATCATAATTGGTTCAGTAATGGTGCTATTTTGACAGCAAAAAATGTTGATGTCGACGAAATTAACATCCAGATACAACAATTGTTGCCAGGTCATCTGATGTCTTTTAATTCATTCGACACTATTGTAGATAAATATGAAACTGTAAATTTTCCAACTGTGTTTTTAAGTTCTCTAGATATACCAGCAATACCACCATACAATCTTCAGTTAAAGATTGGTTCAATTATTATTCTGCTGCGTAATTTAAATCCACTTAGATTATGCAATGATTTCGTCATAATTGTCGTCAAATTTGAAGGGGAAATTTTCTTGTTGCCACGTATTCCAATGATACCAGCAGAATCTCCAATACGATTTAAAAGTCTTCAATTTCCGATCCGTTTGGCTTTCGCAATGACCAAACAGTCTCAAGGCCAAACAAGGTCCATTTGCGACTTGAACTTGGAAAATACGCGTTTCTCCCATGGACAGCTTATGTGTCGCCTGCTCACCATAAAATCTATTCGTATTAGCAAAAGACGGGCTAACCAAATATATTGTGCACCAATTAGCCCTTAGTTAAATTATAATAATAATAATTTAAAATAATGAAAATAATTCTTAAACAGTTTAAAAACCAAGTTTATCTACCTCATTTACAAAACTCAAGTTTCGATTAATAAATAAATAAAAAAATAATTTATTTATTATCTAGAAATATGTATTATGTTGTACAAAATCAATCTTTCAGTTGAGTAATGTTCGTTTGTGCATCATTTTAAATTTCCGAAATTCTTTGCCAGTAACTTTTGAATGGACTACTTATGAATGCTGACTGAAATAAAGGTTAGGATCAACATCTTTAAAGCAAAGAAAAAAAAAACAATACTTTCATTAAAAGAATAGTTGATAATAGTGGCAAACTTTTTTTTAGATATAATTAGTGCAGCGCCAATTTTTCTTAGCTGAAAAACGGCCTTAACATTGATTCAGTGTACTAAAACTACTGAGCCAGAGCTACGTGTGGTTACAAAACAAATAGAAAACAAATCTTTTGCACTAATCACGCTGTGGCGTTGCTTACAACTGACATTTTTACTTCTTCAATGTCACTGTTTTTTGTCGTAATATTTCCATATCCTGTATTGATTCATTTCTCGTAAATAATTGTATATTGAAGTGTATATCCCTCCTGCCTACATTTACAATCTAACGAAATAGCTTAACAACTGTTTTCATAGCATTGCACTTAAATGTTATTGCAGATAAAATTATGACTGCAAACTAGCTTTAATTAAATTTCATAGGACTAAGCTAATGGGTTTAAATACATTTCAACAACACAACTCCATACTTATTGACAACAACTGATAATTAAATGTACATGAAATGTAAGTACATGAAAATAGTGCTGTATCGTACATATACAGTACTATTACATATACGTATAATACATAATACAGTACTATTCGTATTAAGAAGCCTAACAGAAATGGGTATTTTGCTTATTCGGTTCGTACATTCTTAAACTACTCCAAATGTTCAAGTTTCCTGAAATTTATACTGAATCACTTACAACTTTGTAGGTAAAAACCTGCTCTGAACTTCACACCAACGATATCTGTACAAAATACCTTCAATTAAGATTCCATTAGAGGAATATGATGAACTGGGCGTGCATGTGATTTATAGAATTAAATGAGCTTGGGTTGTTGAGAGAACTTAACCCAAGCTGTTGCCACAAAATGTGTTTTTGTTTCTTTAATCCGGAGAAACTTAACAGTTTCTAATTCATTAAATCTGCTGACAGCGTTGACCTGGTCGTTGGCTACTAACCAGAAGGACGTAAAAAAGCGAAATATAATGAAAACGAAAAACGTAATTTCTTTGCATGTATATTCCGCCACAGATTTTATCTCAATGCCAAGAATTTTACTTTTTGTTCAACAATATATTTTTATTATTGGTACTATACATATATGAGTACATACTCGTATAGCATTTTGCCTAGATAAGGATGACATTTTTTGAAAGAAAATAGACTGAAGGTGAAGAAGAACATTTTGTCACAACTATTTATTAATTTACGAAATCTATGCGAGAATGTTGTAAATTCAAAGAAGATTATTGTCCCATTAAGATCAGTTGAATTATTTAATCGGTCGCCGATTCAAGAGATTATTATTTCTCACATTGATTATAATTAAATTTTAGCTTTTCAGTTATTTTTATAGAAGATAGACTCGAAAGTAATAGTAGTAAAAGTAAAGTAAAAGTAGTTCATACGAAGAACTTATATTTTTATTTGGTTACAGCATGAGTAAACTAAAAATAAAATGAAACTAAAAATAGTGATCCAGTGCATGTTGCCTATATTAAGACAAATATTTTTTTTTTTTTTTTTTTTAATTATTTTTATTTATAGTTTCTTAGATGTATCTTATCCTAGACAAAAATGCTTAAAACTAGCTTAACTATTCTTACAAATTTAGGAATCTTACTGGCCCTAGGCGGACACTCTAAAACTGTATAATCTTAACCTATGCCTTTCGACTACTATATAAATAACTTACAACATTATGATTAACTTCAGCTAAGAAAAATTTGTTTTTCAAAAAACTTGGCATATGATTATTTTATTTTTATTTTATATTTATATACGGCTTAAACCTACGTAAACTTAACTAAACATATCTTATTCTAACTTAACTAATATCTATATACATATATACATAAACATATACTTTATATATATTTTATATATACATACAGCTATGGCCAATGCAATAGGTGTGTGAACATTTTTTTTCGAAAAATGACAAAAAATAATAATTCAAACTGTAAATAATTAGTTTTTCCAAAAATAATTTTTAATATAACGCTAAATAATTCATTTTAGGAAAAAAATAAGAAAGAAAACAAAGGACTTATTAACAGAAATTTAAGCTTTACAAAATGTGTGGTGGTCAAAGAAATAGGTGTAAATTCAAAAAAATGGAAAAATGAAGTGTAATCAAGAGAAAAATGTTATTATTAATAAAATTCATATTTTTTGGTTAGTAACTCCGAATTTTTTAAAAATAATAAAAAAAATGTCAATGTTTCATACATTAATTTGCCTACAAGTCCAGCCGCGTTAAAACCAAAAAAAAGGTTTTTCTTAGAAAAATATGGTTCGGGTTTTTTTTTAATTTCTCAAAAACTACAAAACATTTTTGCATCCGGTTTTCTGTTTTTAACTAAAAACTAATAAGAGAATTGAATTTTTGACAAAAAAATAGTACTTAATTACATACAATTTTGAAAAAAAATAGTTCGAAATTTTTTTTTTTCATTTTTTTTTCAAAATTTTGAGTTTGAAAATTAATTTCTCAAAAACTGTTACTTAAAACAGCTTCGTTTTAAAACAAGATGAAAGAAGAGGTTTCTGGCTTTACAAAAAAGTATATCACGGCATTGTGGATGTAACTGTTGATTTTTAATATTTTTTTTTCCAAATTAACTAATTTTTTTTAGAAATTGCCCCTCCCGGCTAAACGGGGGGAATAGACCCCCCCTCCGATACGATTTTGTTCTTGTCTTGACCAGGCCTACACGCTCTAGCTTTTTGGCACACTGCTCGTGGGACACCCTGTATATGTATGTACATATGTATGTATATATGTATATATAAAATATACATATATAAAGTATATGTTTTTTTAAAATTTTTATATGTTTATACTTTTTTTTTGGTTTTTATTCTTTTTTTGTTTTATCCTACCCTAACCTACCCTACCCTACCCTAGCATATGTAAGCCTGCCATTGGTGTAAGGCAAGCCCTGCCTTCTATAGCTATAGCTATTGAAGTGTCCACTGACGCAGCTTCCCCCAGCCGCCAATCCGTTAAGGCGCACTCTCTCGTGATATAAATCATTGGGGTGGTAAGCCCCGGAGATTAGGCTATTGACCGAAGCCATTGCTCTCGCAACGTGGCTTCCAATCAGTTTGATCAGGAAGTTATTCACCCGTACAATCCTGGCCCTCGTTCGGGTAAAATTTCGTGTAATCAGATTCCTTTTCATTAAGCTGGTTCTCACACTGAACCAGACGGGACATCCATAAGCAACCATGGGCCTGATTAAGGCCATGTAGGAGATTACCTTCACCTTGAAATCAAGTTGGCTGCCATCTTGTCAGAGCGAAAGCGCCTCGGGCTCTTGCCAGAGAAGCATCTACATGTGTGTCAGAATTAGATACTGGTCTAGCCAGATCCCAAGGTATCTGACTACACTTTGTCTCGCCAGTGGGCGCCCGTCCTGTCCAAGAATTGAGAATCCGCGCCAATTTTTTCTAGTATCTCGAGAGGCCCTAGACAAATGCGTTCTGAACCAAATAGTTTCTGATTTCTGGCAGTTGATTTTCAACTTACAGTCATCCCAGTACTGCTGAATTTTTTCGAAGTCACGCTGCAAGAGAGTGACAATGATGTCAATCGTTGGACCTGTACGCAATTAAATCGTCTGCGTACGCTATTGAATGGTGAAGAGAAGCTATCAGATCACTGAAGTAAATGCTGAAAAGTATCGGCGAGTTCACCGTGCCCTGTTGCAGTCCGTTGTTAATATCAAAAGTTTGGGTAGAAGTCACGCTGGCAATTTTCACTACGAACTTTCTACCTGTTAACATGTCAAAAATCATATATAGCAGTGGTTTACTTATGCCCAGCCGACTGAGCTTGTAATAAAGACCTTCTAGCCATACAGTGTCAAAGGCTTTACCAAGTTATTCAGACAGGCACCCGTGCATTGGTTCTTGCATTTATTCCATTGGACATCCGACACGAGTTTCGAGGCGGCATGAATAGTGTCATGTCCCGCTCTGAAACCGAATTGGTTATCCGCGATGATTTTATTGTCCTCAACCCATTTAGACAGGGCCCTATGAACCACCTTCTCGAAGACTTTGCTGATACTCGGAAGGAGACTTATCGACCGGAGATTTGCCGGGTTAGAGGTGTCCATCTTGGGGATTGGTTGCACCACCGCTGTCTTCCAGTGCACTGTTGAACAGGATGGTGTACCTCTCTACAGCCACTGGTGGAAGGTGCCTAGGCACAACATTGGATATACCGTCGATACCCGCGGATTTTTTCCTTTTCAATGACTCAATGATCAACTGGAGATATTCCGTTGAAATGAACAGGGTATTAGCCCCTTCATTGGTGACGGCATTATTTGCCATGAAATCGTCATCGAACCTGGTAAAACCAAGATTTTCGGATCGCCAATGATCGATATCATTTCTAAGGTAGGAGTCATGAAGTAGAACTCTGTTTTCCAATTCGTGGTTTGGACGAATGCTATCATTCACCTTGTACACTTCCTGGAAGACAGCTCCCACTGTCGCCACCTTCTCCTGAGGATCCTCAATCACGAAAAAGTCGTCATCCAGGATGGCGCTCTCTGGATGGTAGCAATCGTTCATTGTCTGACGTTCTCGGAAGTCTGATTGTTTCTCCGAAATATTTTATTTATTTTCGGGAACATACTTGCGCTGTAGGATTTTACAGTACGAATTCTGTTGTTCCAATGCAAACTTACAGATATTCTGTAATTCTCTTTGCTCAACTGTTGAAGATTTTTAATCAGTGACTTCAGTGTCCTGACCTCCGAGTTTTGTCTGTCCGGAAACCGCCTGTACAAGTATTTTATTTTAACCCTAGAATGCATAGGGCTACCTCGCTTCGAAATATGTATACCTAAATGTTTGCAATTTTTAAAATAAAAGTTGTTATTTTCGTAGAGTGCCTTTGCTTTTGTTTTTTTTTTTCGTAAGCTCATCATTTCTGAAAGTTGTTCAATGCATTTTTTTCACCGATTTGAAAATATCATGAAATAATAAATACATACATACATATATCAGATTTGTATAACAAAATGTTCCTTGATCGCAGAAGTGCAAACTTATATAAGTTTGCGAAAGATGTCTCAAAAGATGGTCAACTATGGGGGGAACGAGGTAAGGTAGCTTCTTTTAGATGTTGATAGCGATTTGGAGTAAGAATATGAAAGAGCTGAGATGGAGACGGATTCTGAAGAAGAGGATGAACACACCGCAAGCGAGCGCAAGAGAAGATGAAAATTAAGAAAGATGGCATCAGTTTGGAGAACTGTTGGGAAAAAGAAGGATTTTATTAGACTACACAGCGTTCCTTATCAAGTGGTCGGAGAGCAGCGAATAATAGTGTTTTGAAAGTGCCGGGTTGTAAAGCTGCGGGCAGATTTATTACATCAGGGATTGAAGCATGGAATCTTCTCTTTGACGACGTTTTTCTAGAGGCTGTGGTAAGAAATACTAACACGGAGATCAGAAACCAACGGTAAAAAGTATCCCACGATCCAGTTTCAGGAACCATGGTTGATAGAAACGAAGAAGAAATTCGCGCTGTTATTCGACTATTCTACATTGCTGGAGTGCAAGAGCAAGAAACACATTACAACAGCAATTTATTTCACATTGTATCAAATATTATGTATACTCATCAGGAGTACTGCACGATTGATGAGCAACTGTTGGGATTAAGTTGTAACTCTCCATTCAGAATTTAAATTCCTACGAAACCAGATAAATGCCGAATAAAAATTATATCGATATGTGATTCTTGGAAATATTATATGGCATCCAGGATTTCCTACATTGGAAAATAATGGCGACCTCATTCCGCTGCAATTAGTTCGGAAAATAAGTGAAAGCATTCATATCACGGGAAGAAATTCGAATATCGACAACTGGTTTACGTCAATTCAATGCTTGCACAGCATAATCTGACTGTAGTCAGTCTTGGTGAAAAAACAAAGTCGAAGTACCGCCAGCCTTCTTACCAAGTCGAAAAAAAGAAGTGCTCTCTTTGCAATTCACCTTTAAGGAGTAAATGTTTTTGGTTTCCTTTGCGCAAAAGAAAGGAGGAGTCCTGCTGATATCTTCGCTTCACAAAAGTAAAGAGATAGAAGAAACGAAAATTATTGAATCCTATATTCATATAATAGTAAGCTTTCTACTTTTAACCCTTAGATGCATAATGTTCCATATGTGGCACAAACAAGTTTCCGTCCAATATTTGAGCTTGGAGACATTATGTTGGTACAAATAACACGCCATATCATGTCATCTATATCCATGGACGCATTATATGTGCAGTTGTTGATTTTCTCTTATAAATATTTACAAAATTGACATAGCGTAATTGTTGTACACTGCATCTCTTTGTAAGTGCAAATCAGTTGAGCGAACATCGTCTAACATTATAATTTTGTATATAGGTACATACATAGTTAACTTACTGAATCGGGGAATAAACATATAATAATTCACGGTAAGTTTTTTTTTCCAGTTTTTTGGGCGACTGTTTGTTTGTGCCTTATATGGCACATTATGCATTCATGCATATACATATTTGTAATGTTTCTTAGTTGGGAAAAAATTCTGTTGTAAAATGTGGCTTTTATCTCGGCGTTTTAATTCTATCTTCAGCTGCAATGTACCCAAATTTAAGAATTTATTGAGATAGAGATATCGGCCTTGATATGGTAAAGAATTGTATGACACTAAATTGCTTTGGAAAAAATCATTCTTTACACTTCAATAATAATTCCAAAACGATAACTAAACAAACTTCATAAGATTTTGACAAATTTTATAAAATTCAAGTGTGATGGCGTCAACCATACGCCGGTTTTTTTTAGAGTTCGCGCAGGATCAATAGTTACGCTCTTATGGTGTTTGTCACACAACCTGGAGGGGTTTGAGTCGAAGATGTTCTTTCACCACTCTCCGGGGGTGGTTGTCCTAGATAGGATTCGGGAGGTTCGACTAAATTTGTTGCGTTGGTTGTAGTTCATAGTAAATTTTTCTTTATTTCCATGTCATTAAGGTATTGCAGTGGAAATGCACACACAGGGTATGAATTTTGAAGTGATCTTATACTCGTACTGCGAGTGTTATGCCAGCGTTCTTTTGATAATCTTTCACTCACAACTTATGTTGTTGAACAATTATTCCGTATAGAAATTGTTCTTGATGATGGACAGACTTGAAATACAAACCTTCCGCTTAACAGTCGGTGATGATTACCATTGCACCACGACCACCCCCAAATGTTGGGGTCAGTTCTTCCAAGTCCGAGGTGTAAGTTCCCATCATGCAAATATAAATATTTTTTTAACATGCCGCAAATGTTCAACATTTCATGAAAATAGATGTTTCTATTAATGTACATTAACATATGTATGTACATATTATAATAATACGAAAAAATAAAATTTGAATTATTAACAATATTAAAACTTTAGCAAATCAACTAGGTTCTAGTTTTAATTTTTTTAAGGCTAAATGCATGATGTGCCATATTTGGCACAAACTATATTTTAGCAAATTATTAACATATAATTTGAAAAACTAAAAATTATTGATGAGGAAGTGTTTCTATACCCAATACTTAGTAAGGATAATTTTTAATCCAAATTTGGAAAAATTATGCATCTAAGGGTTAACTCAGTGGCAAGTAAAATCCCAAGTTGGCGTCTGAAATACTTTTATGACAAGCTTGACTATGCCAGTATAAATTTCATGGTTCTTTATTTGCTCGGCAGCAATTAAAAATTGCATATTATATTTACATGTAAATAATTTCTGACTTTCTAAGCACCGCTGCGCGGTTGTGTGTTGGCCTGTTAACCAATTCAGTAACCATAATTTTCGACCAACGTTCTAAGATGATTAATGGTGACGAACGATTTTACGATTTAACGGCGTAGGCTAATGACAATAACAAGGTCATCACACCATTTTGGACAAACAAGTCCATTACCTGCCCATCGAATGTTTCCACCAGGGCTTGTGCGGCACATTATGACATACTCTGCGGTCATGTTGAAATGACAGGTCTTCTACATTCATATTAGGAAACATATTTGTTTGCAGAAATGTGATTAAATGATCCCTTAAACTTATAAAGTAACTTTTGTAAACTGTATCTATAATGAAATTAAAAAATTATTTATTAATTTAATTTCTAATTTCAATTAACAAATGTACTACTCATAAGTAAAATAAATCAATTTCTGATACTGAATAGGCTGCTCGGGACCCCCCATGTGTTAATGTATTTAAATGCATTCTATTGTCAACCAAAAGGGGGTAAACAAACACCGCTGCAGGCACGAACAAAAGTCAGTTCTAAATATGCTTCATCAGAAAATATAATAACAAATTTTTTTTTTTTTGAAAGTGACAAAGATTATTAGGTGTGTATGACGTTTGGGATGTTTGGCACGGGTGTAGGTTTTGACGTTTAGATAAATTACATCAAAGGAATTAATAACTGTATGCTTTTAGTCACCTTTATCCATCATGTTTGCCGTTTGTACTGCTGCACAACGGGATAAGGTTGAGTTTGAATTTTTAATTCATTTTTATTGTTCTTATTCTATTTTTATTTACTAGACAAAAATGTTTATATCTAACTTATGAATATCTTAATATTTAATGTGGTTTACTTGCCCCGGGAGTGATATTCTAATATCCAAGCCCTACTTACGATATATGTACACTTTTGGACAACAACCGTTTTTATATACCTATATCGTATAATACGATAAGAACAACTTACGAATCCGTGCAGGGACGGGTTAAGAATATCCCTGCAGCGATACCTCTCGCTTTTCGTAAAAGGCGTCTAAAACAAAGGTAAACAAAAATCACATCTAGGCAATTTAGAAAACACCAAGGTGAGCCTAGGGACACGTATACCACCATTAAACTGCCCCACAAGTGTACATGCAAATCAGTGGGTTGACACGACTGGAGATCACCGGTGTTGTAAGAGTAAGATCAAACAAAAAAATCTGGAGCATGCCCGTGTCACAAAAAAAAAAAAAAAAACGCAGGCCGAAAAACAATTGGTGCAAACAAATGCAAAAACACCAGCATTTGATTGGCCTCAGCGATGAAGTAATCCTAAACCGGGAAGCCTGCCGCTACTTTACAGTTAACAGTTAGCTCTTTACCTGTGCGGACGTGCCTTTGAGTTTCCCCAGTTCTCCTTACCCAAACGTAGAAACAAAGTGACAAAAAATCAAAAAATAATAATAAAAATAATTTTGCCTACCCTGCAATTTATTTGTCCGTGCAATCACCCCATCACCCAATTACAGCAAAATAAGAAAAAGCAAAAAGTGAAAAAGTGAAAAAAAAACAAAAAAAAAAAAAAAAAAAAAAAAACAATAACAATAATTCCGCTTAACCTGCAATTCACGTTGCTCTACTGACCCAATAGTTAAGTTTACCTGTCCGCGCAATCACCCCAGTTGCATAATGCCTTCCTGCGGATCCGCTAATTGTTCGGTGACTGCCCATTCATCAGAAATGATCGATTGTAAGGGGATTTGTGGGAAAGCCTTCCACCCGATCTGCATTGGCCTTAGCAGGAATGCGAAGAACTACCTTCACGAATATGATGGTATATTTACATTCTTCTGTGAGGAATGTAAGTCCATATCGGCTGCACATATTCTGCTTGCCATTAAATGTAACAATGAGCAAATGTGTGCAGTAAATGACTCTCTGGCCGAACTTAAATCCGAACCATGAATAAAGAAAACAAGATTGCGCCGTCGGGTGTTCGTTTTTGTTTCGTTCTGCGCATGTACGTCACGCGTGACTAGGTAATTTGACAGCTGGTCGAAGCTGCTGTTTGTTTACATACAAATTGGGAAATGAAAAGTTGAAAATCACATTTTTTTGTTAAATAAATCGCGTTTTTAATCGCAAATTGTTTGCCTAGCTTCGAGTGATAAGCGAATACCTGCAAATTAAATATACTGTGGCAAAAGCAAAACCAATCTTCAATTGGAATTCAATGTGCAGCGCGTCGCATATTATCTATGTACATATATACGAATGCAAAAAATGTGGAATAAAAGATTAATTTTCCTTTAATGCAATGTTTTATTGAATTTTCTTTTCCTTTTATATTGATTCTCTATAATTTCTTTGTTTAATTTTCTTATTCTAAAATACATCCTTGCCCTAAAAAACAGCCTTTTAACTCTCTCCTCGCATCCTACCTGTTTTGTAAGTTCCAGATGCGTTTTTATAAAATTATTGGAGATTAGCAGGTCATCTCCGTTAATTTCATTGAAGACGTTCTCCAGATTCCTCATGTGATTCATAAGTTCCGCTGTTGGCTTGGATAAACCACCCTCATTTAGGTGATTTACCCAAGTGAAGGACTCATCATTGGTTTTCTCCACCCGAATCTCCGGAATTTCGTCCCCCAGCTTGTGGCAAATGTAACCTGCGAGGTTTTCCAATCCGTCGTGTGCTATATAATCCACTTCACATTCTTCTTTACTTTGCACCTGTATGCTTCCTGGATTTATCAGTATACTTTTCAGAATTGTACCTAATACGAGAAAAAAAGTGAAGTATTAATTTAATTTTTTGGCAAAAGCGCGGTAGTATTACCTGTGAGAGTGGAATCCAATTTGAGGTCAGGTGTGTCGTCTTCAGCAACATTTGCGTGATCGGAAAGAAGTCCTTCATTATATCCAAGAAGATATGACCTTAATCTGTATTTAAATTCTTGGCGATCAGGGTGGTCGTGAAGGCCCCCTTTGCTGCGAATTATACCAAAAAAATTCTCCAACACGTCCTGGTTAAGGCGATATGTCAATACATAATTGCAATCAAAACGATGTTTTATTTCAACTAGGAGCATTTTTAATGCATTATTTGTTTGAATTATGCCTGAAAACGAAAGTTATGAATATCATTTTAAATTATACATATGTAATAATGTCTCGTACCTTTTTGGAAAGGCAATAAGCTTTCCTTTCCAATTATCCTCATTTCCTGCATCAGCTTACTCATGTCATCTAGAATTGGATCTTGTATATCCAAAGCCAAACCGTACCCATGAGTTCGCTTTCTAGAACCTTGAAATGGGGCTTTGATGTTCATAACATCGAACCAGTCATTAGTCTGAAAAAGAGCAAAAAGGTGTTTCAACTTTTTAAAGCAAATATTGTTGGTAAATATTACAGTTTTGAATAATTTGGAGCATTCTTCCCAATTGTAATTGCTCAAATGGCCCAAACTTGCAGCCCTTGTTATTGCCTGAGCAATCGTATGGGAGAAAAGTTTTGCTGCCATTTTAACTTTTTGCCTCTCTGCTCCAACAACGTTAAGGTAGCCTGTTGTTATTTTGTGTGTAATAGAGAGATCCCCGGAAGTTAAGGAAAGCAGTGTCAAAATGATCTCTTTTCTTACTTCCTTACCATTTATTGTAAAACCATGATCAATAAAATGATTTCTCATGAGTTTTATTAAATGGGGCACATCGGAAAACACGAAAACTTTATTTTCGTTGTGAATAAACCTAGAATGTAAGAATAATCAGTAAATAATAATTTCTTTCGCTGTTTGTTATTGTTTACCAGGGTTTCTCCATGGTGACTTCAAGATTTCTGTACAGTGCCCTGTTTCCTCCCCCTAAATCACTGACAATAGCAACAACATTATAGCCAGATTCTCTGACTTTGCCAATAATATGGTGTATAATGTCCGCTGTTATCTGACAATCAAAGGCATAGAAAACAGGTTGTTTCCATTTGCTGATTAGTCCTACGAGTGTTTATTAAAATTAGGCTTGATATCTTTAATAAGTATTCATATTTACATACCTCTTAACATTGCCACTTGTACATAATTAGCAGGAGATAATGTGGTATCTGAAGACCTGTCATAGCAGAAAGCTTTGCGAATTTTCATTTCATCGAAGCTAAGGACACAAATTTTCTGGGCCTCGCTAAGTTGAGTTGTTGCTGACAGGATCTTCATTACAGGTGCAATTATCCCAGGTGAAATGTCCAGTTTATGTGCCCAACTTTGCAGAGTTCGCACGCCAGGAAGAGGGAATTTTTTTCTTCTGAGCAGATTGTACGCTTTTGCGCTTGTTGAATAAAGCGTGATGGACTGCGCTATATCCGCCTCAGTCCACTGTAAGCGTTTTATGCCATTTTTTAACTTGTTGACTTGACCTTAAGTTATAACAGCCTAAATGCATATACTATTTTCTACTTAGTCAAATATTTTACCTGCTGTGAATATTTCCCGTA
Source organism: Merodon equestris (assembly GCA_958301585.1). NCBI lineage: Eukaryota > Metazoa > Arthropoda > Insecta > Diptera > Syrphidae > Merodon > Merodon equestris. Next base: position 42,935,675 of record OY284414.1, on the reverse strand, counting down.
GTTTTTTTTCCATATTGAGACGTTCAAATTCAGACTTCTGTAACTTTTGTTTGAGAGAAATTAACTGCTTTTGGTAATCCCATTCTTTCTCTTGCATAATACACTTGTCCTTCTTCAAGTCTTCACTAAAAGTCCGTAATTATTGTTATGAATCTTGGTATAAGCTATAAGATAAACTTACATTTCCTGTTGTAAGATTGTTATTCTCTGGTTTGATTCCTCTATATTATTAATTTCCTCTGGAATTTGATTTTCTACCACAATGCCGACTTTACTTTCAATTGTGGTAGTCTCAGGATCATCAATAGCATTTTCTTTGTCTTTTAATAGGCTTGCTATTACCTGCTTCTTGTTTTTTAATTCCATCCTGATATCACGAGATGAAGTGGTAGCTGTTGATTGCGGTTGAATTGTTGGAACAGTTCCCATCTTCAACTTGTATCCATTGTTTTTGCAAAGTCCTGCAATTATAATTGCGATTAACCGTTGTGTAAAAGAAATAACAAAATATTAACTTACCCATTTCAAACTGTAAATTTCTTTCCAAGTCATCGGCAGTAAAATGTGCAGAGCAAATTCTAGCTGAGCTTGGATTGAAACTATCTTTTCTTTTGCAAAAATGAATCCATTGCTTTCGCAAGATATTGTCTTTTGGGAAGCAATAAAACCGAATATTTTTCTTTCCCTTGTTATTATTTTCGTCACAATTGTAAACTGCACACCTCATTTTGAAAAATAATATTTTATCACACAATTATCATACACAAACTTCCACTTTATATTTTCGAATTCAAGGCGCGAAAACCGTAAACAAAACTCATCCGTATTCGTTTGTATAGAAGTGAATCGCGCTGGTCACGGCCTACGTCACAAAACATTGACAGATGGGTAGCAAACATGGCGGACATGCGCAATGCGTAATCTGTAATATTTCATTCATGATCCGAACTACGCTCGTATTTGCAAAAAATGTCTCAACTATTCACCGACAACCTTGACTCCATAAACCTTTGTATGGACAACCTCGCAACAAAACAACAGTCAGCTTTCGGAAAATACAACGAGTCAACTAAAAAAAGTGCGGAAAACTATGACCATCTGCTCGCCCTTATATCCCAGCTGAATTGCAAACTGGATAACCGTGAAACCACACCGACTAAACTTGTAAACGCGAACTGCTCTCCCGTTTCCCCGAACCTTAATTCTATTCGGGGGGACATCTCAACGCTTACGTCAGCACTCTCGGAGCATGCAGCAAAGTTAAAGTTCCTGGACGACAAAACATCTGACCAACTTGAATGCCTGAATAAAATCGAAGACACGCTGCACACACTCAACATTGATTCCAGCCTCACAAGGTCAGCGGTCAACACTATAATAGAGGAACTGAAATGTACGCCACCCAAATCCCCGGTAACCGCCTGCGATTGCAGGACTACATACAACATCTCCCTTATGGAAGAGCTTGATAACGCGACCATCCGTACCACTCCAACGCCACTTACATCCTCCGTCCAAACGCAAACCAGCATGAGTCCTTTGAAGCCCCCATCTACCACACCTCCTCCCATCTCAACGCCGACCATTGAACGTTTCGGAGCTGTTTGGACCCTATCTGACTGGAAACAGAGAATCAACAAGCTGCACAAGAATAATGCGACGATACAGGAGCCTTTGTCTACCTACATCTTATGGGACCCCCCGCGCGACGCTGACGACCGCTGGGTATTTAACTTCTTCCGCAAACGATATGCAATCAACCTCGTTAAGTGCACGCAGCTCACTCCTCCCAAATTCCATCGCAGAAACTGCTTTGAAATTACCATCCCTCCACAATATGAATGGCTTTTTCGCAGCCTCCCCAATAAGGAAATCAAAGTCGACAGGATGCGGATTACCATTAGGGATCGTAAGAACAACACAAACGTTAAACCTAAAAATAAACCTAAGCTCAACACTCCCAAATCCCCTAACCAAGCCAAACCTGGACCCTCGCCTCTTTCTCAAACCCCTCGCAATTTAGGAACTAACTGGGTATTAAAGACTGGAATAGTCCCCAATTTCTCCCGACCTCTTCCTCTCTCAATAGCTCCCAAATCAACAGATCACCTCAACATCCCCCCACCCAATAATTCTCCTAACAGATCACGTAACCACAACCGCGTATCCTTCAACCTTGCGCCCGGCTCCAGACCCTCATCCCCCTCATCGAACATTCTTAATTCAATACCCAATCCCAACACCCAGGCTTCACGTAACAGCCGCACGTATCCTCAGTACCCAAACTTTATACACTCTCACACTCTGAACCCAACTCCCTCCACCTCCTCAGCTTCTAACAACACCCCCTCCAGCCCCTCCACCTCCTCAGCTTCCCACAACTCGACCTTCCCTCTCACCTCCCCCTCTTTCTTAGATCCACTTCTCCCTCCCACAGCCAAACTCACCAAACATCTTGCCGAGCTAAACGCCGAAGACCGCTATGTTATGTCACGTTTAAGAGACAGAAGAATCTACGAAAATGTACGCCTCTATCTGGCCTACCTCCACGACAAACCTGACTCCATTTGTATCGACGGCAAAACTAAAACCAACGTCCTAGTTTCAATCCACCAAGAAGGCCTACCCACAGACCCCCACGCGTTAAAAAAGACCTTCATACGATTTCACGAAAGCCTTAATATTTCTCCCATTGATGTAAATAACGACCTCTCCACTTTCGCAGCCCACGTCAGTTCAAAGCGCATTGCACACTTGCAAAGTACCCGTTCTAATCTCAAAAACTATTTTAAATCCTAACCTAAATACACTTACATCTCCTCACCCATCAAATAATAACATATCCCTGTACTATCAGAACGTCAGAGGATTACGCACCAAAACCTCCGCAGTACTCCTTAACTCCCAAATCCTACCCTACGATATATTTGCATTAACTGAAACGAATTTATGCTCCAGTATTGGAGACAGCGAGTTATTCACATCAGATTTCATTCTGTTTCGGGCCGACGGACGCGACAACTCTGCCGATCCTGACGGTCGCGGAGTTCTCTTAGCAATCCACAATCGCTATGATCCCTTGCCCTTCAAATCGTCGAATTCCGCTGACTTCAACTTCACTAGTGCCTCAATAAAACTCCCTAAACAGAAACTTTATCTTGCCTGCTGTTACTTAAGACCCTCACAGCCCACACACTGCTACCAACTCGTCGTTGATCTCGTCGACTCCATATTTGATATCACCGAACCCAATGACATCATCATCATCTGTGGCGATTTCAATCTCCCGCACCTGAAATGGGTTCATTCCGATGATGAGACTCACTACATCGCCGCTAACCCCTCCACAGGTAAAGAAATCCTTTTCACGGATCATTTCTCCGACTCCGGCCTTCTGCAACTCAGTAATATCACCAATAACATGGACAGACAACTCGACCTGATTTTCTCATCTGATGCCGTAAACTGCGTTGTTAACCCAAGCAACCATTTTCTCTCTACTTTAGACCCCCTTCATCCACCTCTATCGGTAACTCTTTCACTCGAGACCAAACTCACTATCCTTCCCTCCGAAAATACGTACTGTTTCAATTTCCGCAAAGCTGACTTCGCGAAACTAAATAATCTGCTCAACAATGTTAATTTTAACTTCCTCCTTAACCCTAACTCACATATATCCCTAAACGAAACCCTTGCGCTATTTTACACCAAAATCCTCAGCTGCTTCATTCTTTCAGTCCCATACTCACCAAAAAAGAATTACACCTCATCTCCGCCCTGGTATACCAAGGAACTACGCTCTCTGCGCAATAAAAGAAACAAAAATTGGCATGCCTATCTTAGATCCTCCTCTGCATCAGACCTTTCTAATTACATGCAGTCCTACACTAAATTTGCACAGCTATGTGAATCACTCTACCTCCGATACTTGAACAGAATGCAATCCTCCCTTATCTCTGACCCCAAGTGTTTCTACCACTTCATTAATACAAAAAGAAAAACCGATAGCTACCCCACTACACTTAACTATCTCAGTAACTCCTCCAACGAATCCGAAGTAATCGCCAATTTCTTTGCTCATTTCTTCAGCCAATCATTCACTGACCAAGATCTTCAACCCGATCACGACTATTTTCGATATTTGAAAAACTGCCCCCAGACATCTCTTGTTTCATTGAACATCACTCCCGACCTAATCGCCGAAAAAATACGGAACTTAAAGGACGACTACTCTCCCGGTCCCGACTGTCTGCCTGCCATAGTATTAAAAAAGTGCGCGAACCATCTTATTTTACCCCTTACTGCTCTATTTCAAAGCTCTATCTCTCAAGGACTTTTTCCTAAGCTTTGGAAATATGCTTATATCATTCCAGTCCACAAAAAAGGACTGAAAAATGATGTGTCCAACTATCGTCCCATTGCCAAGCTCTCATGCGCACCCAAACTTTTCGAGAGCATCGTTTATGATGCACTATTCTTTCACTGCAAACCCATATTTTCTCCTAACCAACATGGGTTCCTAAAAGGTCGATCGACAACCACTAATCTAGTCGAGTTTGTTTCACAATGTTTGTGTGCACTCGAAGCTGGCAAAGAAGTAGACGTTGTCGCCACTGACTTCAGCAAAGCCTTTGACAAAATGTCTCACCAAATTATTCTCCTCAAGCTCACTGCCCTCGGTTTCTCTCCCGGTTTTATCTCATGGATCAAATCTTATCTCGAAGATCGTCAATATAACGTTATCTTCAGATCTTCTATTTCTGATCCAATTAACGCTACCTCCGGTGTCCCGCAAGGTAGTCATCTCGGTCCACTGATATTTATTCTAACCATTAATGATGTCGACAGCGTTATTCTGAACTCTCAGCTCTCCATATATGCTGATGATATGAAAATATTTAAACACATATCTTCCCCTGTCGACTCCTGCTCTCTCCAATTGGACCTTAACAGGTTCACTACTTGGTGTCAAAAAAACCATCTCGAGCTCAATATCAGTAAATGCCAAACCATCACTTACTCCCGCAAACGCTCTTCCTCACCACCTAGAACCTACATTATTCGTAATGAAACCGTTCCCCCTGTCAACTTCTTGGTTGACCTAGGGGTTATTTGTGACCGTGAACTCAACTTTCGCCTCCATATCGACAATATTATCAAACGTGCTAACTCTGCCCTCGGTTTCGTGAAACGTTGGTCCAAAGAATTCTCGAATCCTTACGTTACGAAATCATTATACATCACTTTCGTTAGGCCCCTTCTCGAATATGCTAGCCAAGTCTGGTCCCCCTCTTATGAATCCCATACTACGCGTATTGAATCCATTCAACGCAGGTTTATCCGTTTTGCCCTTCGTGGCCTTCCTTGGGCAGACCCCCTTAATTTACCACCTTACACGGATCGCTTAAAATTAATCAACCTCCAACCCCTTAAAGAACGACGTGATGTTGCAGACATTCTATTTATCCATGACCTTCTCAGTGGTAACATTGACAGCCCTTCATTATTACACATGATTCCCCTTAACACCAACCCGCGTAACCTTCGGTCCACACCCCTTTTCCGTATAAGCACTCACCGCACAAATTATGGCTACCAGTAGGAATGCAGTTAAATGGGAAGGTTATGGTCCTACACTTCTGACTATAACAACGCCGGAAAAAGGAAAAGAAGAAGAAGACGATAAGAAAAACTTACCACAGAAATACCAATATAAAATGGCGATCGTGTTGCTAACCGAGTGTCAAACCTTTTATGTATTTCTGTTCTGTTTACATTTTTAGATTATGTATCGAGTTTAAAAATAGTGACCCTGTTGTTTTTATGTACTTCAATTTTCGGTCAAATTAGAATATCCAGTTACCATAAACGTGTTTTTATAAAGCTGGACTCACTTTTCGCGCGAGCGTCGTTGAATAAAGAGCAACTATGCTCCCAAACTTAGCTCCCAAATGTTATTCGGATTCTAAGTCTAACTATATGTCGTAATTACTAATGCCTTTCGGCTGCAGCTTAACTATTTCTATTCTATTCTATTTTCATATTTTTATATAACATATTTACATATTTTCATATAACATAAACAAGTATACAAAAGAGTTCCGTGGTGGAACGCTGATAAGAATAATTTCATTGGGGTATTTTCTAAGGATTTTCCATAAATGTTGTTTTTTGTTGTGTCCTGCGCTGCAACGAACCATATTGCAAACCCCAAATATATTATCTTTGCCTGCAAACCATTTGGAAATAACTTGCAATAATTTCGAATGTAAGCACTATAAAGGGTAAAACACCCGGCCGAATGATATAAGTTATATAATACAATTACAAATTTCAAAAATGAAGAACGACCACTTAATGCGAACGACCTTATTTTAATGTCTAGATGTAATGGTTTGAATCGCACAATTAATTTGTTTAAGGTTCTAAATTATATTCATAACTATTGAACCAAGTTAGGTGCAAAAATATCTTTGGATGAGAACAAACATTTACATTTGCATAAAACGTAATTTTCCTACTTTTAATATTGACATGAGCAATATAGATATAAGAACTGTCAGCTCTTTAATTATCTTAGGTATTTTATTTGACAAGAAATTTAACTTTAAATTGCACTGTTTAGAATTTTAAAAAAAATCCAGATTTAATATCTAAAAGTATTTAGCATCACCTAATAGTCATCAACGACATCAAAGCTATCTTCTCTTACAAACTGAAATATGGACTGACCATTTACGTCAAATGCGCTCCATCAATTTTTGAAATGCTAATTCTTCCTACCACTCAACAATAATAGCAAGCCTTAGAACGTTTCGAACTACTCGCAACAAAAATATGATGGTTGAAGGAGGTTCCTATACAATTCAGGACTGAACAAACATAGTAAAGCCTCCGCTTCTGCCGTAGATTTGTGAAACATATAGCTCGCCAATACACTTCCCCGCAGCCAAAATTTGAACACGGAAAAAGACACCGAAACAACCTATGTGAAACATGTACCGATAGAAAGATATATCACTATTAACGCCAAATTCAATCGATACTAAAATAGTTTGTCAATATAAGAAAATACAACTCCAAATGAAAGATACAGCCAATACAAGGTGACGCAAAATTAATCATCCAATTTTGTTTTTGAATTCTTTTTTACTAAATAAAAATAAATAATTTTGAGTAATGACAATTTGGACCTCTACAGTTTTTTCTGTTAATTGGAAAAGATGATATCCGTGAAGTGGCTGCCGTCAGTGGTAATACACATTTGTACCCGTTTTATCACATTTTCCATGACTTTCCGCAAGATTGTTGGTGATAATTGTTTGCATTCCTCCTGCAGTTGTCTGAGGGGTTGTTGGCACAAGCCCGCATCTTCAAGTAGCCCCAAAGAAAGAAATCTGTTATGGTTAAATCGGGCGATCAACGCTTCCTTCACAATATCGATTGTGGTTCGTGCTGTGGGTGAGGTTGCACCGTCTTGTTGAAACCACATGATCACCAAGCCCCGCTCATCCGATTCCGGCAGTAAAAAGTCATTCATCAAGGCCTTGCCAGTAATAGACCGTATAGCCGATGGCGTCCTCAAAAAATACAGCCCAATCACTTCCCCCTTCGTGAATCGTACGCGGAATGTCAATGCTTCAGAGATGAAGACTTTGGTAATTGACGTAACCGCTTAAGTGGAAAATTTTATAAAATTGGTTAGAGCCATGAGCTTATAATAATAAAAAATATGTTTTATTTTTTTAAACTCATCTAGGCGCGAATTTATATACGAATTTATATACCAATTCTGATGCAGCAGTGCGAATTTGAAATAATCATTCTGCTTCCATCTGATGGATTTGTCAGGGATGTCAAGACGAGACATTGCGTTGTGGCTTTACGTGGTTTTAAAGTCAAAAAATAAAGGGTGAGTGTCGATTTGAAATTTGATATTTCAAGATCTGTCATAATGCTAATATGTGGTCGATGGTGGTTTTAGGTGCTCTCACAATTTCAACACAAGAAAATTTTGTTAAATATACTTCTATAGTTCGAACGATCAAAGGAATTTCCTTTCCCAAGGATCTAGAAATAATTTTGAACTTCCATTTATCGTACGTGATTTGCTCTACAAGCCTTATTATGGTTAGTGTGAACACCATAAAGGGAGACTAGACCTAACTGGCATATTCAAGGGTTCCTTGTTAAAGACTTATTCAAAACTAACGAATGGAAAAATAAATAATTTCAATAATTTAGTGTTACAGTTTCAATTTCTTTTCAATATCTTAACCGTAATTTGATTTTTGACTACCACTAATTCCCTTAATTCATGACGAAATTCGTGATGACTTAAATTATTACTTGTTTGAATAAGACCTTTATTAGAAAGCAAAGAAAGTGTTACACCCAATTGAGCAATGCTGATTACTTGTTTGAATAAGAATAAGAACTGCACTAGAAAGCAAAGAAAGTGTTACACCCAACTACGGGCAAATTATTATAATTACTCTAACTTACCCCACTAGTTTCCATCTTTCCATTGTATGACAAACTTCAAAACAACGACACAAACACAAACCGTTCAGGTTGCGTGCCAAACACCATAAGAGCAGACACTCTTGAACATGTTATAAAAAACAAACCTCATGAACGAATTATAAACAAAATAAAAAAAAACCAAACCTTAGTGTGAAGTCTGAAATGATCATAATCTCTATTGTTCACCGTCAAAGATTAAAAATAGGAAACACCGCTCTTCATATAAGTTTCAATACTTTTCGACTCAATTACATTATACTTTTATTAACTACCCATATGTAAATCTGTGTAAATGAATCCAACTTTCCAAGTCAAAAATTGAGCAGATCATTTTTTTTCTCATTTCATTTTATTCATTACACTAAATGTATAAAAAGCAGAAAAAAACACAAATAGCAGTTTTTGTTACAAGTGTTTTTTATTTATTTTTCAGACGAAGATGCTGTTTCAACAGGAAATGGAAAAATGTCCAGTGTGACTAAAATGGAACACTCACTGCTACTTTCATAATAGTAAGAAGCCATAGCCAAAACAAATATATTCCACTTTTATTGCATATGACATATCTTTCACATCTAATTTCCTTTCCAGCAGTGAATCGGTAGCCAGACTAAAAGTCCTGACTCTTCTTGATATCCGTTTGTCACAAATCCTCTTCAAGAGCCACAGACTTTTGCTACTATTCTTAGTTTCACTTGCAGTACTTTTCAACATAATTTCTATTATTTTTTTGACAGCAAAAGTAGACTTTCCGACATTCTTCCCTCTTCTTGAGAAACAAAAGATGAGCGACAATGAAATGTGAAAGCAGACAGCAGTCACACTATTATATCATTTATGGTATGTATATATTAAACTCTATTTACTGAAATGGCAATTCATACGAAAAATGTAAGAACTACGAGTAGATAGCTCAAAAGCATTAGTTTGGGGAAAAAAGTATTGATAGATAAAAGTCAGCAGAACGTGTTCGGTGTAATGCATGGGACAACACTAATCAGACAACGTCTAACTGACGCGCGCTTAAAAGGCGGCAATTTTGGATTTAATTAACCACCTCAAAAGTCATAGTACCTCAAAAGTAGTAGTGTGTCATAATGAAATTTCTGATATTTTATATACATATAAATTTTATATATTTCCGCTCTGGAAATTTTGATGTGAAACATGCACCTCCACTCGACCATTGGAAAACGCTGCAATATCAGCTAAGAGCTATGACTTTAGTCATATAAGCACTCGTCACATTCCTAACATTGATCACAAAACAGTTTAGATTTTTGGCGATCGACTAGATACACAAAGACCCTCAATATTTTGTGCTGCATCGATTGTCTGTTAAATTTTTTTTGGATAAAATCAGTAGATGTGAAACGGTGTTCAAGTAAAGTGAAATCGAGTAGGTAATTACGGACGATGATTTATTATTATTATTATTAATATACCGGCCATTTAAACCTCAAAAGTTCAGAGCCTCGTTGACAACCCTTCGGCAAGTCTTCCTGGCAAAGTGTGTTGCTTCTGTTTTGTTGTGTTCGCTGTTTAGTTATATCTCTTCTAGATCCATCCTCTTATTCATACCGATTCTCTACACAACATTCTTTTGACTGTTCGTCTCCATTCGTTTTACGTATCCTGTATATTTGATAGTTCTGTTTTCCACCCAGATTCACCTCCTCCTTTTCAGTCAGAGACTAAGTTACACATTCGTAAAGCGTCACTGGTATTATTATGGTTTTATGATCACTCGATATGGTCGCCCAAGGAGTTAGTTAATTTAGGAGCCTTTCATTATTAGTATATATTTTTGGTTTTCTCTTAATTTACTTCGCTAATTGGATTCCTTTCCTGTCACAATTAAACTTTCCAAGTTCGTCCCAACTGTTTCCTCACTATCTTCTAGATGGCCCAGATCATCAGCGAAAGCCAAAGCGGGTATTATTCCATTAGGGATTACTCCCCCGTGATTTTTCTGAAGGGATCCCATTACGTATTCTCGTACCACATTAAAGAGAAGTGGTGACAAGGCGTCTCGTTGTTATCCTCTGAGTATCTCGACTGTTACGAGAGCCATGGCACGATGAGTGAGTTCGGATCCCAATAACTCCAACGCCATGAAATGTTTATTTCGCGGCTCTCTTCTCGGAGGGATACTGGCAAAATCTCCCGTAATATACCCGTAATGCTTCTCAGCACCAGCCGTTTGGAATCAGCATTAAACTGTAGGTCCCTTTCACGTGTTGAAAAACAAATCGCTGCAACATAAGTTAATGAGAGAAGCTCGGCTCTGCCTCTTCATGAGCTGAAACGCCATGTAATAATAATAATAACAATCTCGAATGTTTCAGATAAGATTTCTTACTTTTCTAACATTAACGTCTTTGTTTCTCTTTAAGCACTTGTATCGGTTTCGTCAACTTTTTCGAGATTCTTAACCTAAAAGAAAGACGTTTTTTTTTTAAATATACGACTTGTTGGTGGACCGTTTCGTGGAATTCTTATTTCCTTTCTTGAAGCTGTGATAATGATAATGATGATGATACGAGTACTTTATTGTTATAAATATTGTTATAAAATAATGGTACATACATGGGACTTGTCTGCAGAAAACTAGTAAAATATGTAAAAATATAATAACGATACAAAGGCATAGGTTAATATTTTACACATATATTGTATATAAAGTACAAAAGATATGAATAATTTTTAGTTCATTTAAGGCGTTGGGGGTTTTATTCACTCCGATTTATTCACTTTCGCTTGATGTTGTCATCTTTTATACTTTATGTGTTATTTTAAGATTAAGAGTAAAGGTTCTTTGTTGTAATAAAAGGTTTTGGCTTCTTTTAATAGTCTGGGTTTTGGCATATTTTGGATTCCTACGGGCGTCCATAAGCGTTCTGGTATATAGGAATATCGTATATGTGTTGTTGTCTTCTTCTTTTATTTTTGATTTGTTGTGTAGGTATTTTGTATGTGTTGTCATCTTTGAACTGTGAAATTATTTCAAATTTATATAGTTGGTCTATGTATATTCACCAGCCCCATCTCACTGTTTATTTGTCTCCAATCAAGTTGTTGTGCAAGTTTTGACCGAAGGCAATCTTTTGTAGAGAGCTTCGACTCTCGCAGTTGAGGTGCATTTCCCCAAGCTAAGATACCCTACCTCAAATGAGACTCAACAAGTCCATAGTAGCACTGTTTTAAGATTTCAGGTGGACATACATAGAGAGCTTAGATGAATCATGGCATATGCTGACTGTCTAAGTTTTCTTATTAGTGCATTTATCTGGTAGCTTCATTTTAAATTATAGTCCACTATTACTCCTAGATAGATATTTGTGGGTTGATACATTGTTTATTGTCGTTGAATCAGGAGATGGTTGCCTGATTTAAGTATTTATGATTTCCTGTTCTGTGTAAGCAGTTATTATCGTGCATCTCGATGTTTATTATACAGGGTGTCCCACGAGCAGTGTGCCAAAAAGCTAGACCATGTAGGTCTGGTCAAGACAAGAAAAAAATCGTATTGGAGGGGAGGGTCTATTCCCCTTCGTTTAGCCGGGAGGGGCAATTTTCTAAAAAATTGACTTAATTTGGAAAAAAAATTATTAAAAATCAACAGTTACATCCACAATGCCGTGATATACTTTTTTGTAAAGCCAGGAACCTCTTCTTTCATCCTGTTTTTAAACGAAGCTGTTTTAAGGATCAATTTTTGAGAAATTAATTTTCAAACTCAAAATTTTGAAAAAAAAATTAAAAAAAACAATTTCGAACTATTTTTTTTTCAAAATTGTATGTAATTAAGTACTATTTTTTTTTTTTTAATTCAATTCACTTATTAGCTTTTAGTTGAAAACAGAAAACCGGATGCAAAAATGTCTTGTAGTTTTTGAGAAATTAAAAAAAAAACCCGAACCACTTTTTTCTAAGAAAAACCTTTTTTTGGTTTTAACGCGGCTGGACTTGTAGGCAAATTAATGTATGAAACATTGATCTCTCTTTTATTATTTTTAAAAAAAAATCGGAGTTTTATGAGGAAACAATAAAGTGACACAGTATTGGAATAACCCTGGATTAATCCTTAATCCGCCTTAACGCCTGAAAACTGATCTGCCAATTTCGTCTGGGTCCGCCCGCCGCCGATGGGTTCTACCCGCTAGGACATTAAGACAATAAAACCGCAATTTTTCTTTATTGAAAAACAAAATATTTGCAACCCAAATGCAAATAAAAGGCAACGCATTTTTAATACAAAACCAGTTCCAAATTGGATGTTAACTCATCAACACATTACGATGTCAAACTCATACTCTCGAGAAGAATTAACGGACATGCACTTCTGCTACGGTTTAGCTAATGGTCGAGATCGTGAAGCCGAAAGACTCTACGCTGAAAGATATCCCAATCGGAGGTGTCCCAGTCGTAGCATGTTTTCATGAATCCATGAGTGGTAGAGCATCGAAGAAGCGAAAAATCAGTTACAGATGGATCAGGAATCTTAGATGAAAGAATTTTGGATTTGGTCCGACGTAATCCCTCCCTTAGTACAAGGAGGATAGCTATTATGCTTGTAGTGCCCAAATCTAGAGTATGGGGAGTGCTTCATACCGAAAACTTACACCCGTACCATTTTAGGCCAGTTCAGGAACTCACCTCTAACGACAAGTTTTTGAGAGCAGAATTTCGTCGATCATTACTACTTCGAGATGAAACTGAACGAAACTATTTTGCAAGGATATTCCGGACGGATGAAGCACAGTTTACCAGAGATGGGGTTACTAACTTCCACAATTTGCATCATTGGAGTAGCACCAATCCACACAACAAAACACAAAATAAATCACAACACCGCTTTAGCTGTAATGTTTGGCTTGGTATTGTTGAATAAATTGTAATCGGGCCCCGGTTTTTGAATGCCGTTATTAATGGAGAATCATACCTGCAGTTCCTACGAGACCTTTTGCCCGATTTGATGGACAACGTTCCTTTGGCCATAGCAGATAATTTAATCTACCAGCAAGATGGAGCACCAGCACACTGGATTAGAAAATGGTTAGAAACTGGCTGGATCGGAAGAAGGGGCCCCACGGAATGGCCACCTAGATCACCAGATTTAACTCCTCTAGATTTTTATGGGGATTCATGAAGAATTATGTTTACGAAGTGGAAATAGTATCTTTGGAACAACTGAAAGAACGGATTAAAATCGCTGAAGTCAAATTGCAGGACAATTTGTCAAGCATAGACTTATGTGCAGCCATTAGAAGGAGATATAATCTTTGCCTTCTAAAAAATGGGGTTCATATTGAAAATTTATTATAATAAAACTCCGAATTTTTTAAAGATAGTAAAAAAGAGGTCAATGTTTCATATATTAATTTGCCTACAAGTCCAGCCGCGTTAAAACCAAAAAAAGGTTTTTCTTAGAAAAAAGTGGTTCGTGTCTTTTTTTTAATTTCTCAAAAACTACAAGACATTTTTGCATCCGGTTTTCTGTTTTCAACTAAAAACTAATAAGTGAATTGAATTAAAAAAAAAAAAAAATAGTACTTAATTACATACAATTTTGAAAAAAAAATAGTTCGAAATTGTTTTTTTTAATTTTTTTTTCAAAATTTTGAGTTTGAAAATTAATTTCTCAAAATCTATTCCTTAAAATAGCTTCGTTTAAAAACAGGATGAAAGAAGAGGTTTCTGGCTTTACAAGAAAGTATATCACGGCATTGTGGATGTACATAACTGTTGATTTTTAATATTTTTTTTTCCAAATTAAGTATTTTTTTTAGAAAATTGCCCCTCCCGCCTAAACGGGGGGGAATAGACCCCCCTTCCCGTACGATTTTTTTCTTGTCTTTACCAGACCTACACGCTCTAGCTTTTTGGCACACTGCTCGTGGGACATGCTCGTATGTATGTATGTATATCTAGAAAAATTTGGAGGACGTACGAGGGTGGTCTGATAAACACTTAGCCTCACCGCCAGATGGCGCCAATATCGCAAGAGCAACTTACTATCGTGTAGTACACGCTAGTAGACGGCTACTGTCACCGCAATTTCAGCCGGATCGGACTCGTAGTTTTGTTTTGACCGCGTTTGGAAGCAGGGGTGTCCGCGGATTTTAGAAAAATGGAAAAAGAGCAATATCGGTCGGTGATTCGATCCTTGTTTTTGGAAGGGAAATCGGGCAGCGAAATCAAAGAGCGTTTGGATGCTGTGTACGGTGGCTCTTCTTCTTGGATGGCGACCATCAAAAATTGGTTTAACGAGTTTGAACGTGGTCGCACGTCGGTTTTTGGATGAGCCACGTCCAGGTGCCCCGAAAACGGCTACCACGGAGGATAACGTGACAAAAATCCACAATCTCGTGATGGCAGGCCGCCGACTGATGGTGCGCGAGATAGCTGAGACAGTAGGCATTTCAAAAGATCGCGTGGGTTATATCCCGCATGAAAGTTTGGGCATGAGGAAGCTGTCGGCGCGATGAGTGCCGCGTTTGCTCACTCCGAACAACAAGCGCAACCGTGAGACCACTGCAGTCCAGTGTTTGACGCTGTTTAAGCACAATCCGAAGGAGTTTCTGCGTCGTTTCGTGACAGTAGACGAGACATGGATCCACTGGTACACACCAGAGACCAAGGAACAATCGAAACAGTGGACTTCACCCGGCGAACGTGCTCCGAAGAAGGCGAAGACTGTCCCACCGGCCGGAAAGGTGATGGTCACCGTTTTCTGGGACTCACAAGGTGTGATTCATATCGACTATCTGGAGTAGGGCAAAACGGTCACAGGATTGTACTATGCCAAATTATTGGGCCGATTCGACGCCGAATTGAGGAAAAAACGGCCTCACTTGGCGAAGAAAAAAGTGCTCTTACATCATGATAACGCGCCGGCCCACACCTCCGCCCTCGCCACGACCAAATTGGTTGAATTGGGCTACGAACTGCTGCCCAATCCACCATATTCTCCAGATTTGGCCCCGTGCCAAATTTTTTTTTCAAACTTGAAAAAGTCACTCGCCGGGCAGAAATTTCAGTCGAGTAGCATTCGTTCGTGTCTGCCAGTCTCAGTCGTGAGTCCAGCAGCATGAGATCCAGATAGGAGCCGCTCCTAGGAAACGACGGACTATCTGTGGCAAGGAACTCTATTCTATATTCAATGTTGCGTAGAGCCCGCCAGTGACTTAGTAGACCCCCCCTAGTGTTGGAAGTGTTATTTTCCCAATCACTATGTTTGGCGTTTAAATCGCCGGCCAGAATGTAAAAGTGTTCTTACAAGATTAAACGAAGAGATCAAAAAAAGTGTCTCGAGTTATGCAATGAAAATATTGGGTTGAGGGGTTTCAGGTGCTTAAGCCGCTATAATGTACATTCTCTTTCCATTTCGGAAAGGGATGCACATAATGCAAGCCTCTTGCACCTGGAAATTTCGTATTTGACCGCTGTATATCATTTTAAAGCCATTTCTAATAAAGATCGCCACTCCCCTGCCTCATGTAACGTTGGCTCGATCTACTCGGATTATTTTGTGCACCTGGTGTAGAGTAGTTTCGTTAACCGAAAGTACGCCTGACTTTCGTCATGCAACAGGTTGAAAAGAGCGGTTCGTCTCTCAATCCAAATCAGTAAATTCGTATTTACCGACAATACGCAGACACACATTTAACTGGTTTTACTACAGAGCGCTGCATTAACACACGACTATTCACGACACGCATGACACTGCGTTCAGTGACCAGCTGAGCTGGCCATTGTAATGCCTAAAGCGTTTGTTTTTCTCAATTTTTGTTTTTAACTGCTTTTCTATTTTGAGTTTTTAATTTTGTATGATTTGCTGCTACTCGCACTAATAGTAACAAATAATAAAGTATTCCAGTGACGCTCATTTCCTTCCGGGTAAACAGTAGAAAAGATAATGAAAATGTTTGTTGTTTGGTTTTGATTGATCGGATTGGAATCAAGCCTCTCATGGATGCTGATAATAGGAACTACCTTTAACTGCATATAAGTACAATATATATACATTTACACTCTGTACATATTGATAACATACCTTGCAAACTTTAATTAACTTGAAAGCAAGATAATTATTGTTTAAAAATTGATGTCCTACTCTGTTTCCTAGATTTCATATTATTATAAATATAGGTTATATACATATATATAATGTTATGCATATGTACATACGTAGGTATGTATTCGTCCTATTTGAAAATGACAGCGAACATTCAATTTCAAAGGATATGGTAATTATCGATCATACAAATTATGCCTGTGGCATAATGGCTCTGTACGAATTGGGTGGAAGTAATTTAATTTCCTAGCATTATTTCAATGACTATCTTCGATTTGAGTCTGTGAACTTTGTGACAGCTGAGAGGAAATCTTTAGGAAATTCAATTTAACTCGTCGCACTTAAGTCGAAAACTTTCAGCAAGTTATTCACCCCTTACTTATATTATAGCATCGAACATAGAGTACATATCTACATATGTATATACTCGTCAAATATTGAATATAAAATTTATTCAGATTTTAATGTCACTTTGGTTATGATTGGCTAAATTGTGGAGCCATAACTAAATTATATGAAGAGGTTAATGTGTCGGCTTCCGTCACCGATGACACGGGGTTGGATACCGCTGCCGCTAAATCATCAGCGGTGTACAAAACCCCTGGTTGAGTACATCTCTAGAAAAAGCCTCTCCAATATCGTCTTTCGAGAGCAGTGGCGCAGTGGGTAGTGAGTCGGCCTCTTACGCACGATGAGCGAGTTCGGACCCGGATAACACCAACACCATCGAATGTTCATTACGCGGCTACTCTCCTCGGCGGGGTACTGGCAAAACCTCCACTAGTACACTTGCCTTGAAGAAGCTTCTCGGCGCTCGCCATTCGAAATCGGCATTAAACTGTAGGTACCATTCACTTAACATAAATGAATAGGAGAAGGTTGGCTCTGGCTTTCCGTGAGCTGTAACTCCATCTAAGAAGAATAAGTAATATCGTCTATCGGAATCGGGAGAAATGAATCACATACTACATACATAATTGATTGAAAGTAGTTCCAGATATGGTCCTCCTCAGACAAAATCAACAAATATGTTATACCAACGTCACAGTTTTTACAATAACTTGTAGGTACGTAGCATTAATATCTTATTCTATGGTTAAAACGCTGAATATTAGGCGAACCTAGAAATGCGCTTATATGTAACCAACATAAGGAAACAAATTATTGATCACGTTTGTGTGTATGTTCATTTAAACTAGGAGTAGTTTCCCAAACCGAAATGTTCTCTTAGCCAACTACAAAGCATCACCGTATGCGAAAATCGAATTAGATAAACTGATTAGATTTAATTTTGTTTGGATATGCGAAACCCCAACTTGAATACCAACCCAAAGGAGAGGATTAGTTTATAATGGAAATCAATTACACACACTCACAAAAGTATCCGTACGCAGTTGATTTTTTACATTTTTCTTAAATAATGAGCAAAAGTTGCAATTCTTTTTGATAATATTATTTATTTACTTAAAAAAATAACAAAATAACAAAATAAAACTTATTTCATAAAGAAATTTAAAAAAAAAACACAGTTTTTCATATTTTTGGCGTTGGGCGATCTCACAAAAGTATACATGCGCTCGATTACGGATAAATTTACCGTTACATTTTCAATTAATTGCGTTCTTCTTTGTTTGTCCAGTATTCAGTCATCGTATTTCTGTGCCAGAGAACGCTGCATTTGTAAAAATCGGGAACAAAATGCCTAAGTCAAAGGAAATTTCTTTGGAAATCCGAAAAATTGTGGTAAAGTTGAAAAATGAAAGGAAATCTCTTGGAAAAATTGTGGAAACTTTGAATTTACCGAAATCAACCGTACAAACAATTATGAAAAACTTCAATGACAGTGGAACCTTTGAAAATAAACCACGAAATGGCCGACCCCGTAAGCTGGATGAGAGAATGCGGAGGCATATTGTTCGATCAATCACAGAAAGTCCGAAGCAGAGCGTTGTTAAGCTTGGGAAAGATACCCAAAATAATCATGGGGTGTCTGTTAACGCAGAGACCATTCGTCGTTGCCTGAAGGAACGCGATCTCTATTGCAGAGTAGCAAGGAAAAAGCCATTCTTAAGAGAGATTAACAAGGCAACACTTTTAGCATATGCCCGGAAATACCATAATATTCATTTGACAGATCCTTAGTTTTGGGAACGGGTCATTTTCACTGATGAATGTAAATTCAATGTTTTTGGTGGTGATGGGCGCGTTAAAGTCTGGCGAAAAAAGAACACCGAACTTGATCACAAAAATGTTGTTCCCTCTGTAAAACATGGGGGAGGATCTGTCATGGTATGGGGAGCGATGGCGGCAAATGGCGTCGGTATTCTAAGGTTTATCGAAGGAATTATGGATAAGCACATGTACATAACCATTCTAAAGGATAGTTACCTTCCTAGTGTAGAGAAACTGGATTTAAGGGACAAAGCTGTTTTATTACAGGACAATGATCCAAAGCATTTTCCAGCTCTGGTAAAGGAATGGTTGCTTTATAATGTTAGAAAGAAGCTGGAACATCCACCACAATCTCCTGACTTAAATGTCATAGAGCTTTTGTGGGATCATTTGAAGCAACAAGTCAGAAAAAGAAATGTCACTTCGATTTCAATGCTTAAGACAGTTCTGGTCGAGGAATGAAATAATATAACCCCAGAAACAACACGTAGGTTAGCAGTTTCCATGCCTTCCCGATTGTCTGCAGTAATTGTAGCCAAAGGAGGCCATACCTCGTACTAAGCATGTAAAATTTTTGAGTTATTATTATTTTTTAAATGCGTATGTATACTTTTGTGAGATCACCCAACGCCAAAAATATGAAAAACTGTGTTTTTTTTTTAAATTTCTTTATGAAATAAGTTTTATTTAGTTATTTTGTTATTTTTTTAAGTAAATAAATAATATTATCAAAAAGAATTGCAACTTTTGCTCATTATTTAAGAAAAATGTAAAAAATCAACTGCGTACGGATACTTTTGTGAGTGTGTGTACTTTCACCTTAATATCAGCCAACACCTTTCCAGCAACGTCTCAACTACCCCACTGTTAAGGGTACGTACTCACACTCAGGCAGATACTAGATAAGCCATTCATTTCAAATAACTTAAGCACGGGTGATTGAAAACGCAATATGGAAATTATATTTCTTCTTTATCTCGCTTTGAGGATTTCTTTAAATGAAGACCATTTGTAATAAAGAGGATTTGCCGTTACTTTCCGAAAGACAGGCAGAGTAGCCCAAATCGAAATCGTTTTCGTAGAATCAATTGAATCAGGAAATTTCAAATACCTTTATAATACAGAGTTGGATATAATTCTTCGGAAATTTTCACATACATATGGTTATTCAGAGAATGTAGATCTGATGCAAACGTTAAAGGAAAAAAAATATACTATGTAAGTCTAACACGAAGAGTTATCTTATGTACATACATATATACATATATTTCGCAGATTTGAGAATATTCAACTTGATAACCTTTGATAAGTAAAAACTTAGAAGAAATAAATCGATACGCACTCTCATAATGTGTTGAAGTAGATAAAAATCGCTATAAGAACAATGAAAATATCATGACACGTTTCATAAAATTCATGTTGCTTTGGCCCTCATCAAGCACTTTTCCCCACGGTCATAATGAATTTTACCGACAAATTTCGACGTCAGTGACGTGAAGGCTCCAACTGGCGTAATTGTGGCAAGTTCAATTTGAAATATCATCACTGTAGCGGTGATGTGTCATTAAACTCAAGCACAGGAATATCTTACGTAAACATCTTGCCCTACATGCTTATGAGGTAGTTGACACAAGATGTTAACCCTGAAATATGGCTAACTTTTACATAAAGTGGAACTCCGAAAACTCAAGAGAAGCTGAAAACTAACAATCGCTTCATCCTCAATGATAGAGGGCTGGCGGTACGTTATTGCTTCGGCAGAACATGTACTAAAACTGGAACAATACAGATATGATTAGCCTAACACTTGCTCAAAATAATGAAGCGTTTCACATTGTTTACGGAGGAGTTGTAATCTTTACAATTGTAAACAAACAATCTTAAAATAATCTTACATATATACATATGTATATAGCGATGAAATGCGGGGGTTAACAATATTTTCATCGCAGAGCTCGAGACAGTTTTTCGATCTCTGCGTTTAAACTCGGTCGAAAACTTACTTTCTGGCCAGCGATTAAAATTGGAAATACAGTGATTGGGGAAATAACATTCCCAACAGTAGGGAGAGCCTTCAAAGCTATTGGTGAATTGCACAGTATAGAGTACAGTCAAGCTATTCGCAACGGATGGTCCGTCGTATCCTAGGAGCGGCTGATACCTAGATTCAATGCTGCTTGAATGCTGCTGAGACTAGCTGTGTTCCAGAAAATATATGAGGTGAACGACAGCATTCACTCAAAACACGACATGAAGAATAAAGCCCTGATTCATCACTTCTACTTTCGAAATGATATCAATCATTCACGATCAGAGAACCTTGGGTTTACCAGGTTCAATGACAATTCCATAGGAAATGGCATCACTAATGAAGGACCAAACCCTGTTTATTTCGCCGGAGAATGTCCAGATGATCTCCGAGTCATTGAAGAGAAAAAAAATCGGTGGGAATCGATGGTTGCCTAATGTTGTGCTCCTGCACCTTCCAGCAGTGGCTGTAAAGATCCACACCGTCCTGTTCAGGATGCACTCAATAGTGCACATTATCCTATGCAATGGAAGGTTGAAGATCAACCGATCAGATCAGGAATCAGAATTGTTAAATATAATCATTCAATTTTTCTCTAATGAAATGTATTCTAATATCAATATGTGTTGTTCTGCAGTGAAACTCGGGATTCTTTATAAGCTTAATAGTACCTTGATTATCTAAATGCAGTGAAAATCGTTCTGCATACTTCAGGAAGAAGATCTTTCATCAGCGATTTTAACCAGATCATCTCCTTAATTGTTTCAGATGCTGCAACATACTCCGCTTCAGTCGAAGATAATGCTGTACAACGCTGTCTTCGTGAGCCCCAAGAGATAGCAGATTGCCCCAAAAGGAACAAATAACCGCTGGTTGAACACCTTGTTTCAATGTCACCAGCGTAGTCTGAGTCACTGTAACACGAAAGGCTTAATTTATTACATATCACAAAGTGTATACCTGTGCTTTGAGTAGCTTTTAAATGACGAAAAACTCTTTTGATTATTTTGATATGAATCGGAGAAGGTTTATCCAAAAATCTGCTCAAAACTCCAACATCATATGAGATGTCAAGTCTTGTTGGGACCGCTAGATACATTAAAGACCCAACACCTTCACGGTATGGATATGAGAGTGTATCCTTTTCAGTTAATGGTGAAACAAACAGCGGTTGTTGATTCACTTCACACGGCGTAGAGACTCCATTTGAATTAGCCATGTGGAATCGATTTAATAGACGTTGAATGTATGCAGATTGAAGAATTTTTATTGTTCCATTGAAACTTCTTTCTATTTCAATTCCAATATAGTAATCTGCATTACTAGTTGTTATATTTAAATGTTGTCGCAGGTAACATATTACATCTTGCGTGTCTCTTTGATTTTGCTGCAACTAACGCATCATCAATGTAGAGAGTCACAAATACTATTCGCTCCTCCTTTCGAAGTACAAATAAGCACGAACTTAAAATCCATCAAAAGCCTGCTGATCGTAAGATTCCAATTTCTTGAAGCTTGCTTCAGACCGTATAGAGTTTTCTTACAGACTCGTCCGGTTCTGTCGTCGTATCCAAGATGCTATAACAGTCTTGTTGTTTGGATGATCAACCAAATCCCAGGTTTTATTCAAACGATGTGCCCCTATCTCTTCATCCATCGCAGCTTTCCATTTCTCAGAATTGTCGGATTTCATAGCATCTTCGTATGTTGAGGGTTCATAGCACATAGTAAGAAAAGCGTGTCCCTTTTGAATAATTGCATACAAAGTCTCTTTCTCTTGAATATTTTGTCTAGGTCTACTTCGGAGATTGTATCTCTATTTCTTTTCCATTTCGTGTATCTCTCCTACTTGTTCAGTATCCGACGATCTTCCTTCTTCCGCTGAGCTATACTGTTCATCACCACTTTGTATGTATTCTTTCTCAAACGAAGGAGCTTGTTTAGGATCAATCGTTTCATTCAAATCTTTTGGTTTGAAAATTGACTTTTCTTTAAACAAAATATCTTTTATTTTTTTCTGGTATCCACACTCTATATCCTTTGGAATTGTCAGAGTAACCAACGAATATTCCAAAATTGGCTTTTTTGTCCCATTTTTGCCGCTTCTCCTTTGGGATGTGAATAAAAACTTCACTGCCAAATGTCCTTAAATTATTTACTGGAGGTACCTCTTTATGCCACAGTTCATAAGGGCTTTTGGTTTTGACTGGACTTGGTTCAAAACGATTGATAATGTATGTGGCCGTATTAACAGCCTCGGACCATAAAGTGAGAGGCATATTGCATGCATGAAGCATAGTTCTTGCTGTTTTCACTATGAAACGCATATCTCGCTCAGCTCTACCATTCTGCTGAGGAGTATAAGGAACCGAGGTTTGATGACGAATACCACGTTCAATTAAAATGTCGTGTACTGTTTTGTTTTTATATTCCAGGCCATTATCTGAAAGGAGAATTTTTATATCACGACCAAAAAGCGACTTTACTTCATTTAAAAAACGTTCTATGAATTTAGAAACTTCAGACTTGTCTTTCATGAAGTAGATGGTTCTATAATGAGAAAAATCATCTTTGAATAAAAGTAAATACCTAGATCCTCCAATTGACTGTGTCTGCATCGGGCCGCACAAGTCGGTATGCACTAGAATTCCAACATCCTTCGCCCTAGACTGGCTATTCTCAAATGCTGAACGGTGCATCTTTCCAATAGCACAAGCATCGCAAAAGAAATCCGGAATATCAACAAATTCGATGCCACGTTGTTTTAGAACCAGCTTAATTTGTTTAATGCACATATGACCTAGTTTGTAATGCCATCCAGTGCTTCAACCTTTGACATATAATTCGCAGCTATGTCACTGCTGTTTATTCTGAAAAGCATTTTGTAGAGCCGTCCGCATCTGATTCCAATCGCAATCACCTTGTCCTTTTTTGATATTTCACATTTTTTACTGTCTGATGTTAAACTATAGTTTTTGTCCAGTGCGCTTCCCGAAGAGAAAAGATTTACCTTGATGTCTGATACAAAGTAGACATTTGTCAAACGTTTTTTAACCCAACTCTGGTAGTCAAACGCATAGATATTTATTTCTCCTTTACCTAAAGCCTTTATATGTTCCGTGCAGGGACGGGTTAAGAATATCCCTGCAGCGATACCTCTCGCTTGTCGTAAAAGGCGACTAAAACAAAGGTAAACAAAAATCACATCTAGGCAATTTCGAAAACACCAAGGTGAGCCCAGGGACACATATACCACCATTAAACTGCCCCACAAGTGTACATGCAAATCAGTGGGTTGACACGACTGGAGATCATCGGTGTTATAAGAGTAAGATCAAACAAAAAAATCTGTCACAAAAAAAAAAAAAAAAAAAACAGGCCGAAAAACAATTGGTGCAAACGAATGCAAAAACACCAGCATTTGATTGGCCTCAGCGATGAAGTAATCCCAAACCGGGAAGCCTGCCGTTACCTACTGAGGTCAAAGACAAGTGCATCGCAACTATCGTCAGATGGCGTGTCACGATAAGCATAGCTAATAAGATTTTTATTATTATTTTTTTTTTGGGCAATTTTTCTTCCAGTGACCATATTGTTTACATAGGAAACATTTACCTGGGCGTTTTTGATTACTTGTGTTACCGTTGCTATGGGTGCCGTGGAATTCCTGATGATATCTTTTTTTTTTTTTTTTGGTGAATAATGCTGTATTGGAAATATTGCTTTGATGGTCATTTAGCCTTGATTCTTCCATTATAAGACGTGATCTTAAATTACCGATGGTTGCTGCTTCATATCTGTCGACTCCCATGCACTAAAAAAATGGGCGAATCGGTCAGGGAGTGTCATTAACACCTTCGTAATTAACATGGATTTAGAAACAGTTTCTCCGGCTTCTAAAGGGTCCGCCATCTAAGGTTTTTTTTTTCAAGTAGTGCTTATTTCGTGAATGGTAACACTTAGCTCATGTCTGATTTGACAGATAATTAGTTTTATCCTTCCGCTGAACGAATATGGTTGTGTATACGCTTGAACAACGCTTCGTTTTCGCTTCGCTAAGTGGGCCTGCGATCGACTTACAGAAGATGCCGATTTTGCCAAAAAAATCATCTTCTCAGATGAACCTCATTTTGATCTTGGCGGGTATGTAAACAAGCAAAATTGTCGCATTTGGGGCACAGAGAACCCGCACGCATACATTGAAAAGCCGGTGCACCCAAAACGAGCCACCGTTTGGTGCGGATTTTGGTCCAGAGGCATAATTGGGCCATTTTTCTTCGAAAATGAGCAAGGAGTGGCCGTTACAGTCAATGGCGATCGTTATCGGGCCATGTTGAACGAATTTTTGTTCACAAAAATTGAAGAGGAGGATATTGGCAACATTTGGTTTCAACAGGACGGCGCTACGTGCCACACAGCCGAAGCTACACTCGATGTTTTGCGCCCTGTTTTTGAAGATCGCATTATCAGCCGCAGAGCTGATGTCGTTTGGCCACCTCGGAGCTGCGATTTGACACCGTTGGACTATTATTTGCGGGGTGCCGTCAAAGATAAGTGTTACGCCGACAAGCCAGAGACAATTGACGCTTTAAAGGACAATATTCGTGAAGCCATTGGTGAAATACAGCTGCACACAATCGTTAATGTGCTTAAAAATTGGACCGATCGTGTAGGCTACTGCATGGCCAGCCGAGGCAGCCATTTGAATGAAATTATTTTCCATTATTAACCGGAAGGATTGTACTTTCAAATAAAAAAAGAAATTTGAGAAAATATTCAGTAGTTTTTTTTATAGCATTTTCAAAAAAAAAAAAATTATTTGGCGGACCCTATATTAGCTGTTGGGTTAAGCTTTCCAATTTGCTTATATGAGTTGCTATGTCATCATTTTAATCCTTCTCAAATCCATAAAAACGCTGTTGCAACATATTAATACTTGTTTTAGATTTTTCATAAATTGCACATAACTTTGACCACATTTGAAAAGCTGTTGTGCAATGCATGATGTGTACCAAAATTCCCTGGCCTATGCTGGTGGCGATAATTTTCTGTGCCTACCTATCTTTATGTTGCCAATCCTTAAATGCATTTTTCGTTCTTGTATCCGTTCTACTACCGGTGGCGGCTGCTCTTCTCCAGTTACGACTTCGAACAAATCGCCAGCATTTAAAAGTATGCGTATTTGAAATTTCCAACTGCACCATTGTTCTGCACATTGAAGCTTATCAATTTTAATTGTTTCGCCGTCCATTTTGAAGAGAAGATTTTTTATTTTTTTTTCAAACTAATCCTTTTCTACGTTTGTAATCCGTGCTTCTGCGAACCCGAAATTAATTTCTCGCAACACTATTATTATATTACAAAGTAATCGCAAAAGGATTTTCAAATCTATTCTCAAATTAATTAATTTTGTTTTTGTTTTAGTTATGAGGACGCTGGGCCCATAACCTGTTAAATACAAAACACGTCCGTCGCTTTCGAATGCACAATAGGAAGAGAGTGATATATTTCAATATAATATGACAAGTCTGTTTAGCAGTATAATGAGTAAAGTGTGTTCAAAAAGTATTAAGCAATTAAAGGGAAATTCATACATAATTTGATAATGCAAACTTCACAAGAATCTTTTTTATTCAGAACATCTTTGTCGCTTTCGCTCTGACAAGATGGCTGTTTACAGCAGCCAGCTTGATTCGTGCGGTCAGGTTCAATAGGCCGGTTTCTCATCGACATCGAAGAGACATCATCAGACAGCATCAACGCTTTTGGTAGCTGAAGCGGACTTCGTCAGGGGTCAATTTTGATAGTTCAGCAACACGTAGGCTTGCATAGACTGGGGAAGGTTAGGATAGGTAAGGGTGCGGGTAGGTTTAATGTTGTTCAGTTTTAGTTTTTATTAAAATAAAAAACAAAAAAAAAATAAAAAACACATCCATATGTACTCGTATATGAGTAAAGCTAGTTCTGGTAAGTTGTAAGTTTCCTGTCAAAAGAATATATATGTTCTGATGCTAGGTTTTCTTCAATTATTATATATTAACCCTTAGGCTGACAGGCATGTTTTTAAGTTGTTCTGTTTACCTTAGAAATATAGATCCAGAAAGTTGTTTTAAGTTAGGTATGTTGTTTAAGCTAATCCATCGGCCACCGACAAAGATCCTCTGAACTTACACGGCAACGATAAGACCGATTATCTTGGCTAATACGCAAACACGCCTCTTTCACCAAACTCTAAAGAGCGGTTGGTCTCAGCTATGCGGGGCTTCCCCAAAACGCCGGGCGCTCCTCTAGATGCTATGATGAATCTTCCACCTCTTGATATATTTATCAGAGGGTGTGCAGTGAAAGCCATGTTTTGCCTCAAATGAAATGGTATTTAGTACAACTCGCATTGGAGTGATAGTGTACTTGCGCGAAAAATATTCTACGACCTTTATCTCATAGATATATGTATGTATGTCTTCCGGCGCAATGACACTTGCCGTCCTATTACATAATAATTTCAATGCCGAATTTCCATGGCGTCAGGACTGGCTTTGTACAGATACTGAACCTAGAAGGGACATTTTTACATATGGCTATAAGTCTGGGTGGAGGTTCAGTACGTTGAACGCGAAAATGTCCGACTGCACTTTTTGGTAGGACATCTGTCTTTCAGAGATATATGTACGCAATCCTAATGGCCATGCACAATGTTAAGCTGCACTCAAAGCTGTGTACAACTCTTTAACCAGCTCCAAATTTGTATATGAACTCAAGACCTTTTTGAACAAAATCGGAAGACTGAATTCACTGAGGCTGGTATGGATCCCAAGTCACTCTGGGATCCCAGGAAGGTCTACTTAATTCCACGGTCAAATCCTACATCAACGATTGAGTCTTTAATTCATTCAAAATCGTTCCGGACGCCGAGAACTTCTCACCTACACGTAGGCGTATTGAGAACCATCTAACAGCACATAATTTAGTGGTAGGTGCTATGCCTTGCTTATTCAGCGGTGTACATAGTATGATATATGCGGACAAGTACGTTTGTTGTCATATTTTAGCTTTTTGTATGCAAAATGAAAATAATTAATTAAGAAGGTGAGTACAAGCAATAATAAATATTTATCTCACCGGGCAATACACGACTTTGTCTTCACCTTGTATAAAATATATAATAGTGTATTTATGTCTTCAAGCTGCCTAAGGTAAGACTTGCTTATTATATGCGTAAAACCATATTCAAACAAGAATACATTAACTGACGTTAAATTTACGTATAAATATCAGCATAAGGCACTCTGACACCTAGCAACCTAACACACGTTATTCTACATGTATACATACTTAATTAATTTTCATCACATTGTTTTCGAAATGATTGACGCTCAGAATGCAATAAGCTGGTAACATATTATAATTTCTGTCATCTGCATTATCAGACTTCTAACCAGTCCTCTACTATTGCACATAATCAATATCGCAACACAGCGCTTAGAATACAATATTATTGTTTCATAATGATAGAATGTTGTTGGTGGACGCACATATCTACAATACGAAAAGGTGTCCTTTCATCTGGATCGATAACGCTTTAATGCGTTCGTAACAAGTTACTCGATTGCTCTGGTCTTTAATTAAGACGTTAGCAATCGAACTTGATTTTATAATATAATGGCGACCTAATAGCATTTTTGAATACATTTTAATTGCATCCTAAATCCTAGTCATAAAAACTTTAAGAATTTACAACGTGAACAAGATTCCGATTTGGGTATAACTTTAAAACCCATATGTGAGATTATCAAAACCCTGCCACACTCAAACCATTAACGCAAACTAAATTGAGGAAAGGATTATAACCACCCGGCGCGGTGCTCAAATGACTATAACTACATATGCATGCGGGTGTTCTTAAAATAATCCCTCGGCACAATATAATGACTTCGTTCCATCATTACTACAGCACACGTTGTTTAGCATGCTGTATGTCTACGAATAACGTTCAAAGGAACCCTGTCGTCAAATTGATGGTAAGATGATTAAATTTGGCATAGTACAGTTCCTCGGCTACCACACCCGGTGAAAATCATTAGTGGCAAATACTTTTCCCTGAAATGTGCAATTAACAAAATATTTTAAGGCCAACTCCTCACGCCACTAACCCCTTCGGGCTGTCAACCTATCAGTGTTCGCTCACCGTAAAGTGTGGGTTGGAATAAAATGTATCCTTAAGCTCGTCAGGAAGAAATGGTGTCAAATTCGATATCTCTTTGCCGTCTTTACGCACATGCCGACGGGAGTTGGGCCGGAAAGCTTGTAGAGTTATGAAATTTTCATTAAAATTTTGCGAAAGTCCCGAGATGTAAACTTTTGTGAAAGATAAGAAATATTCGGCATCACAATTTATTATTACGAAAACCCTAACCCTTCACATACAATCCAGCGTGTGTAGTCATGACGTACATACTTGTTGGTATGTAGATATGTAATATTATGTACATATATGTACATGTGAATGAAATATTTGCCAAATGTCACCGTGCTGTTAAGCAAACGTTAACGTTAATTAATAAATATTTTGGCATATTTCAGTCAAGGTCTTGTAGGCTGTAATATGTTTCTTAGTAATTTGCTGTTTAATATAATATCTCCCCTAACGACTTGTCGAATACTCAGCTTATGATCTAATTTTTAAAGTAGAATTATAATAACATGAGTGACTTTTTTTATTTTTCTAAATAATATGAATTTCTCACAAATATGCATATAATATACGCGAAATAGGCAATATAAAGTACAACCAGATGTAAGCGAGTTTAATATTTTTACTAGAACAGTTGTCATGCATGATATCTATCCGTTACGAAAAATAAATAAATACTCACAAGGGTTCATGTTGCGTAGATTTGTTTCAATAAGAATCGGCGATTAAAAAGTATGGAAGAAGGAGACTAGAAACTGACGTATTAATCAACTTAAAGCCTTTTCCAATGCAATCGTCAAATTATGACATAGGCCGATGATATACGAGTATTTATCGTAACCAAAAACTGAAAATGGAATGGTTAGTGCAACATAAAATACTGTGAAATAGGTAACATACTGTAGCGATTTCTGAAGAATAACGAAAGTGGCAACTATAAATAGGTGACAACGCATTGGACTTTGAGTTCTATCTACGGACTTGATTCAGCGAGAACAAACAGTCGTAGTTACTTTATTGTATGTTTGTTTGTTTCTTTATTGTATCTAAATAATACACTATCCGTAGAATTTTGTACAATTTACAGGGATATGGTATATGCCACCTTACTACTACAAAATCATAACAATATAGGTATTTTACTAATATAATGCTTAGCAAATTTTAGTTGAAGGAAAAGCTACAAGAAAGACCTCCAGTTACTTTATTGATTCTCCCTTCAGCATTGTTCTATGTCCAATCCGTTTACAAATTCATTATGGGTCAATTATCGTAACTTAGGTATTATTTTATCTAGGTTTTTAAATTTCTCAATAAGATCAAGTGTTGATCTGATATCTGAGAGGATTGAAAAGATAATTCATATGAGAACTTGATTTTTGTAAATTTTCAACTGCTTAAACATTGCAAGCGATGTTGCTCGGAATATAATAAGTGTAAAGTTCGTGGCCTTACATCCTTACATAGGGATGGCGATCCAATCAGAAAAAATACATGTTTCCTGCCTGGGTGTAAGTATAATAAACTAGTTTTTCTCTCCAGCAGTTTGTTTATACGAATTTTTGAAATAGATGTCTTGGATGTTTTTCGCTAAAATGGACAAATGTGAATACCGTGTGCTAGGGGGCAGCTGAATTTAAACATAGTCGCATATCCCTCGAAGATGCCCCACGGATGCCATGGAAAACTGCATGGACGATAGCCATGTGAGGGTGGGTGTGAGGCTGCAAGGATATCGGATGCGATTAGATAGCTCTGTGTGCTTCATTTGCTGAATACCAATCAAAAGCAATTGAGCAGCAATCTTTGGACCCGTTCACAAGAGATCCGGCTGATTTCGCGCGGCAATTTGTCACCATAGATGAGACATAGGCGTACTTTTGGATGCGAATCGGATCTCCTTAATTGAGTACCATGTTGAATACATATTACTTCAACCTTCTTAATCAGCTGAGTGCCAAAATTCGCGAGAAGACTGTGGGCAACTTTTGCTGGGCTATCGGACCTATTCCCCTGATTTGTCACCCTCAGGCTTCCATCTGTGGCCAAATTTGAAGAAAAAAACTAAAATCATTTTTTTAACTGAAAAAGCCGATGACAAATTATCGGCGCAGGTAAATAATAGTCAAACTTATCAGCAAAAAATGGCGTAGCCTGTTTTTAATTTAATTTATTTGTTAATGTAAATTCTCCGAGATTCACACATAAAAATAGACGATCGATCTTTAACGCTATGGATATCGCTAGATATTTTATTATTTCATGGATAACCAAAGCGCTCGAGAATGAAGTCATTTTAGAACTTACAGTTAGTAGAAAAAGTCTGCGTACAGTATAGAATAGGAATTTATTTTATGAAAAAAAATCGTTGCACAAACTACATATAAACGTAAGAACATTGTATGCCAGATTCAAGATTTCAATCTAAAGGTTCTCCGAACATCAATTTTATCTGAAAAACGGTACATGGAAAAAAAACACAAAAAGGGAAAAGGAATTACGCAGAAAAAGTCTGCGCCTTTGACATCGGAATTTACCTTATCTTTTGAGTATGTGTATGCTAAGATCATAGTTAATGGTTTTCCGTAAGGATCAGGAGTATCTTTTTGAGCGAAGTAATCTTTCATTTATTCTGTTCGGTAGTTGAGGAGTGCATTTTTTTTAGATGGTTGCGAAAAGAAAAGAAATTTGTTCAAGTGAACGGGAAATAATTATAATTATTGTTGTGGAAAGAGAGGCAAAACACTAAATAGAACACATTCATCTATAAAAAGAGTGGTTAATACGTTCAAATCAACGGGAAATTATGTTTTAAAGCCGCGTTCTGGTCGCCCTTCTAAATTATCCGCAAGAGAAAAGCGCAGTCTGATCGGATTAGTTAAAAAAAATCCACAAATAACGGCATCGAAAATTACAAAAAATATTGAGAAAAAATTTAACAAAAAGATCTGTGCAGATACTGCAAGAAAAATTTAAAAAAAAGCTGGGTATAAAGGTCGTGTTGCACGTAGAAAGCCATTTATATCAATAGTCAATCAGCAAAAAAGACTCAAATATGCACACGAAAATCTCAATAAGTCATTGGAATTCTGGCAGAAGCTAATATTTACAGATGAAAGCAAGTTCTGTATTTATGGCCGAAAGATTGTGTGGAGGAAGCCTGGTATTGCTTTTAGCAAAGAAAACCTACTTTCAACTCTTAAGCACGGTGGTGGTGGAGTAATGGTTTGGGGGAGCATGAGTGGACCTGGCGTTGGAAGATTGAGTTTCATAAAATCCACAATGAACAAGTATGGATACCTGGAGATATTAAAAACAAATATAAATAAGAGTGCGGATAAAATTGGTCTTAATCGTCAATATTATTTCATGCACAACAATGACCCCAAACATACGTCCGAAATTGTGAAACTTTGGCTGCTCTACAACGTCCCGAAACAATTGCATTCATCACCCCAGTCACCAGACTTAAATCCCATAGAGCATTTATGGGATTTACTCGAAAGGAGTAGTCAATGGAAATGCTCAAAACGGTTATAATGGAAGAATGGGCTAAGATCACACCTGAGGATATTTTGAACCTGGTTAATTCAACGCCAAATATACTCAGGGAAGTCATTAAGCAGAAAGGTTACTCCACACGATATTAAGTTTTATTTGTTTTTTTAATATTCTCAATTTTTTAAAAGTGTACGCGGACTTTTTCTGATGAATTTTTGTATCTGCTTTCTCTTTTTGCGTGCTTTTATACTATTTGTACTTGAATTGCTTTTAAAAATATTTCAAATAATGATTAGAAGTCGGATAATATTAATGTGAACTAAATATTTTATTTAAAAAGTTTAATCTCTCTATTTGAATGAAATATAATTAATTTTAATAGCTGTACGCAGACTTTTTCTACTAAGTGTATATTGAATGCTTTCAACATTCGGTCGACTATTCGCACCAGACTGCCCAAAACATTTCTAGCAAATATTTTTATAACTTACAACTAACTGCCGAATTGCATTTCCCACGCAGACCCAAGGTCGCCTGTGAACAAAGTCCAACTAATGCCTAACCGTGAATTGCACAGCATGCATTTCTATGTTCCCATACGAAATCATGCAGAGCGCGGATCTAATTTCGTCGGCAGGCGAGACAGTCGATCGTGTTAACTTTTATTATTTATTATTTGCTTTTTAATATTTATTATTTTTAATTATTATTTATTACTTATCATTTATTTTTTATTATTTATTGCTTTACGGTCTTAATAATGTCTGATTTCAGTAGAAAAGTTTCCTAAATAAATTATTAGATAGTAATGGTAAATAGTTCTAATAATGATAAGAAATAAACAGATATTGCATTAAAAATTCTGGAATAAATACAAAAATTTTAAGTGAAACCGAATTGTGTGTGGTCTCATCTAAAGTTTCTTCAACCTTTTTACTTTGAAAATTTCAATGTCCATTCTAGAATACATTTTTAAAAACAATAATACGTTTATAGTTTATTGTGATTTTTAACACCTCATCTTATTCTTCTTTTACTTTTTTCTCCGGCGTTGTTATGGTCAGAAGTGTAGGACCATAACCTTCCCACTTAACTGCATTCCTACTGGTCCGCTTGTGGGGTCCGCCAGTTTGACCTCAGAAAGTAGGGGCAGGCTTCCCGGTTTGGGATTACTTCATCGCTGAGGCCAATCAAATGCTGGTGTTTTTGCATTTGTTTGCACCAATTGTTTTTCGGCCTGCCTTTTTTGCGTGTTGAAATTGGAATGTTGATTGATAACGCCTTTTGGACGGGGTTCAAAGGATCTCTCCTTTGAACATGGCAATACCAACTGAGTCGGTTGCGCTCTATATTTCTTGTGATGGTTTCTTTTACGTGGAGGCTTCCTCGGGTCTTTGAACTTCTAATTCTGTCACGCTTTGTTACTCCCGCTGTCATGCGAAGCATCTTCATCTCAGTTGCCGTTAATTTGCTCTCATACTTTTTGTGCATTGTCCAGCATTGTGAACCGTATGTAAGCGCCGGACGTACAACTGAAGTGTAGAGCCTTCCTTTCAGCTTAGGGGGCATTTTTCATCCACCCTACGCTTACGCGATGTTTGATGTCGTCATCACAAGTTGCTTCTCTATTAATCATAGATCCCAGATATTTAAACTTTTCATACTTGGGAAGCACTCTTCCATTCAAGTAAATGTCTGGAATAGGCTGATGAGGGTCAGAGATAGGGCAGCACAGATACTCTGTCTTCTTTGAACTAATACGATACCCGTGTCCCTCAAAAATGTCCACCCACATATCAAGTGCTCATTGTAGGGACGCCTGATCATCACTTATATTGGCCCCATCGTCAGCAAAGAATAGCTGGTGCACATTGGGGTCCGTCACTTTTCCTTCAAGCAAGCAATCAAGGACTGCTTTAAAAAGCAGTGGGCTGAGGACGCTCCCTTGGTGTGCATCGACTTTGATTGCGAACTCTTCGGTGACTCCTGCGATGCATCTTACTCTTGTCGTTGCTCTCTCGTACATGTCCATAATCACTCGCACGTAGGTTTCTGGAACTCCTTTTTGTCTTAGCGCTACCCATAAAAGATCTCTTGGTTCTCGTAATCAACCAACACCATATGCAAGTCCTTTGAAGAATCACGATGCTTTTCCATCATGATCCTTGTACTTTGGATTGCATCTGTTGTTGATTTACCCGAGACAAACCCGCACTGGTCATCAGATAGTCGTATTATTTTCCGCAGTCGGCTAGATAGCTTTCCCTCCATTGATTAGGCATAGTGTCGCCTCTCATAAGTTTGGAGATAAGAACCATGAGCCATCTAGACCCGATGTCTCCCATCTTTTTCCAGAACTCAGAGGGTATCAAGTCCGGCTCAACAGCTTTTCTTTTCTTGGAGTTTTTAACCGCGTACCGAAATTCTTCGACTGTGATGTCGGATATTTCGGCATGATTCGGGGCGGCTCTTGGAAAGTACACTCGGGGAAACTGTTCGTTCAGAAGTTCCTCGCAATACTGCCGCCATCTGTGGAGATTTTTTTCGTCTTCCACAAGGAGTTGGCCTTCAGCATTGTTAACAAACTTTGGGAAACGAATCTCCTGATTTTGAACACCTAATATTATCATTAAATGGTTTGAAAAAAAATTCATTCAAAGTCTCGTAATTACAATTTTAAATCATATTTAAGAAAAATATTCCTACCTATCGATTCGAACCTGCAAAAGCTAGAATCAACCAAAAGAACAGACGAACGACACCGGTACATTTTGTCTTGATTACCTATTAATTAAGACCACATGTATGGGGTCTGCAGAATTATTATCGATATAATACCCAATAAGAAAATTATCTCTAGCAGAAACCATGTTATCTATACGTGAGCAAAGAAAATATCTGAGATGACAAACAGTAGATTAAAAGGATTTAGTTTCTACTCACAATGAATCTCACAAGGGACTAACAGTAAGATCTCCATCTTTAACTCTTAAACTTTCTTCGTTTGTTTCTCGATGTAACCCCTCAAGTAATGTGCTTGATAAATGGCTTATGAAAATGCGATAAGGGTCCATCAATCACTTACGGTGGCATTTTACAAAGTACTAATGACTTTTCCATTTGAACACGTACATACCTAACTCGAAGTAAAGGTATGCATCCGACCCTCTTTCCAGTTAAATTCACCCTCTAGTGTCCTAATAATATCCACAGATACCCTTGTCATGATAGTAAAATGAGTAAAGTGCGGTGTTATGTGTTAAAGAACTTGTTCTAGTATAACCGCAAGAGCATCTTGATACCTGCTGGATAGCGTGTGCTCCAAAATATTCATTCCTGCTTCCACATTTGGATCATACAAAGTGAAGTGGGCAAATATACACTATATGATATCAATCGCAATCTGGAACAAAATCTAAAACAGTAGAGCGTTAATAAAAGCCTGTGTACCCACCCAAGCTGTATAACAATCGAGCAGCGCGATAACGTATGAACTTATTCATAGCTTCCATAATAATTGATGGGCGTACTGATAATAAAACGATGATATCGCCCTCTCGTTTCGCAGTCACAATGGCAGCACGACTAAAAAATGATGCATAATGCACTATGCAGCATAGCTTGGCATGGTATAGAGAGCGTAAAATAATAATACCATTGTGTGTAATCAACCCAAAGGTACACTAAGGTCAGTTTGTTTGTGCCGGAACTAGGGGCGATGAATGGCGTCCTCATGATTTAATAATTCATTTTCGCTATTGGACTATGAACGAATTGGCAGCTACATAACCATTTGTTACTCCGCTATTGACCGCTGGCCATTATTTCTGTGACATCGTTGTGCCTCCCTGTGACATATTACATTTTTCGAGTATTGGAGACAGTTGCATGTGTGGTGCCTATTGTTAACGTTTTCCAATTAAGATCCAGCTTAGATCTTTTAATTAGTTCGTTTGGTTCTTTAGTACTAACTTTAATGTCATACGTTACATACCGATTTAACAATGTGCCCGATTGACCACAGACCGTCACTATGATATTCTTTTATCACACAAAAGTATTGGTTATTTGCTAGTTATCTGATAAGCATATTATACATACGAGTATAACTACGATTCGGAATAAACGAGTATTATACTTCTTGTAAGCATATTCTGTTTTCAGTTATCAGTTTAGTCGTATTAATTGTGAAAGACTTTAAGGAATGTTAACTTAAGCTAGAATAGATACATTTTGCTGGCTTATGGGAACTTAAACCCTGACTTTAGGAAATGATTTTTTTCAGATAAGGGAATGATTCTCGAAATTAAGCAAAAGAAGCGACATGTCTCTACATATCTATACTCGAACTGCGTTATTCAATCCAATTCACTTTTATCTCGCTAAAAAAAATAGACTATAATATTTCTGTATCGTTGTTCGTTGACCATAACGCTGTAGTGATCTTCATCTTCGAAGAAAAACTAAAAAGTTGACCACCCTGGAGATCCATTGGGTTGCCCAAATACGGTGAATTTCCATAATAATATAGCAGGCGCACCTCGATTGAGAAAAAACCAATGTAAATTACCAGTCAATCTTGAACCCTGGCAAGGAATCAATAAAAACAGATTGTTTTATTGCTTTAATGCAATGTTACCCGTATGATCCGAGGTGGCTATACAGATTCCTCTTCAAACTAGTACTGCTATGTTAAACCAACTAAACTTTATGGCGTTGCTGTATGGTAGAAAACAACCATAGCGGAAGCACCACGAAAAAACTCAATAAAATACAAAGGCTAGCTTGTATCTGCACAACTGGAGTAATAAGAACGACTCCGACTGAATGGATGGAAGCAGTACTGAGCATCCCACAATTACACACTGCCATACAGGCTGAAACTGCAAAACAAACCTTATTTATACAGAGAATCTACAAATACAAAGAAGGAGACCTTGAGTTCACCGTACCCTGTTGCAATCCGTTGTTATTGTAATATCAAATGTTTGGGTAGAAGTCAATTGGCAATTTTCACGACGAACTTTCTACTTGTTAACATGTCAAAAATCATATATAGCAGTGGTTTACTTATGCCCAACCGACTGAGCTTGTATCTTGCAGTTCGACGCGGCGTGCCAGAACCTTTGGCGGCGGATACATTGTAAAATGTTTCCTTTCCTTCTTAATATATCCTCTTTTGCAGACTGGGATACTAAGGAAGTAATGGCCCTTAGCCTCTCCAGTTTGCTGTTGGGTGTAAGCTGCACCAGGAAGAAGGGCAATACCCGCTTCTCCCGTTTGGCCCGCGCCGCGATGAATGGCATGACTCCCACGAACTGGGAGTCATAGCTCTCGAAAACTTTGAGCTCTGAGAGCATTTCCTCAGGGTCCGTGACCGAATACACGCCTTTGAGGAGCATCGTCTGCAACCTCTCGGCCTTGGGGGTGAAGGAGAAGAACTCCGTTGTGGTCTCCTTTAAGAGGTTCTTAACCCGCATATGCTGCTCCAGTGTATTACACTGGATAGCATAGCGGTTCTGGCCTAAACCTTTAAATATAGAACTACCTACTCCAATGACATGCTCACATAAATCGGAGGTCTCGCGTAGGGCCGTTGTATGGGTGAAGATTGGCGGCACCTTCTCTTTGCTACTATGTTGTTGCTGCTTCTGTTGAGGCTGTTGTTGCTGTTGCTTCTGTCGCTGCGGCTGTTTTTATTGCTGCTTCTGTTGCTGCGCTTCTTGTTGCTGCTTTTCCTGCTCCGCCTGTTGTTGTATCTGCCGCTTTTGTTGTTGATGTTGTTGCTGTGTCGGCTTTTGTTTCCGTTGTTTTTGTTTTTGTTTCTGCTGTTGAAGTGGCTGCGATTTGCTGGATGTTGCTTCTTCTTTCTTGTTCTTCCGCATCTCATTCATCCTATCTACTATTTAGTTCGGCACGTAATTGGCGCTCTTCCTCTTCGAGTTCGTTACGCACTTCCTCTGCCTCCGAACTTGACAGAGCGGCAAAGGGGAACTGTCGGTTCCCGGACCGGCCATTCTACCAATGCGCTATTATAGCTATTGGGAGCACTTAGCCCAAACGCGCAGTTCAAATGTTCAAATAGTTGAATATTATTTATTTTATACACCACTAAGTTGAAACACGACTGTTCACTATCGCGGTCTGTGATCAACTGCAATAATAATACCAGCAGATTTTAG
This sequence comes from Merodon equestris, assembly GCA_958301585.1. Lineage (NCBI taxonomy): Eukaryota > Metazoa > Arthropoda > Insecta > Diptera > Syrphidae > Merodon > Merodon equestris. The sequence continues at coordinate 42,896,994 of OY284414.1, read as the reverse complement.
AAGACATGTGTACCAACATAACAAAAGAAAATCTAAATTTTTGAACAAACCTTTTATTCAGTTTTCCGAGAGTGAAGTTAAGTTTTTGCCTGAATCGTTTGAAGATTTCCAACCGGTCAATCACACTTCTTTCACCTCAAAATAGTTGCGAAATTGATAGATTGCCTACATAGTATGATACGTTTATCAGAGTCTTCGGAGATACTTACATATATACGAGTATAGCTATACACAAATTTGTTAAGCACCTTGTCTTCTCTTACTATTTTTCTTAAAGTTGCAAATACATTTTTTTCCTTTCTTTTCTTCAATTTTTTCCCTGACGTCAGTGTATATCTAAATATTATATTGCTTTTCAAGAAAAATGTAGTTTTGGGTAAACATGTCCGTTCGTGTTCGAATGGAAAGCGTGTTTTTTATTTTGAAAAGTTATATCTTGGTGGGAATTGGGTAAAGGCAGTACACATAAATAGAAATTCAAATCGAACGTACAAAAATACTTACTTTGCACTGAATGGAGACATCTCAAGTCCGGATTGCCAAGCAAGTGAAATGTTCGCGTTGTGCTATATGAGTATAAACAACAATAAAAATAGGTGCTGAAACCTAAAGAGTAAGCACTAACAAGGAAACCTATTGAGGTGTCTCCCTCCGATTTAGTTTCGGCCTACATTGAAATTATGAGATACCAGTATTGGCCCAAAGTTAATCTGATTAACGATTAAAAACTAATGATTAAAAATCATAATCAAAAAAATAGATTAAGATTAATTAATCAAAATTAATCTTACAATGATTAAGATTATTCATCATAATCATTGATCGTTAATTTGATTATTTGATTAAATATGTCCAATTATGTAAGATGGTACATTTTTGCATTGCCAGCGCTCCAGTAGATAAATTCTTGCCATATATCAAACCTATTTAAAAAAAACGTAAACAAATGGGCTTTGAAGGACTTTAGTGACATGTCTCATTGTTGGTCTCTATTTCTAGTCAGCCGAACCCAAAACGAGACTTCCAACTCAGAATAGCCGCTGACATTTGCCTACGTGGGAACGCAAGGTATGTCAAAATGTCGCGCACATTGTTACAAAAACCCGAGCACACGTATTCACGGATAGAACTTGCGTTTAACGGGTCTTGTCGCTAGGAACCTGGACACCAACGTAAACAAATGGGTTCTACGAAAAAAGACATACGAGGTCTCGTTCTGGTTTCTGCTAGTCACGTTTTAACATTGTTGACATACGCTTGCCTCACACTCGGTTGACTATACATTTTTTGCTTTTTGTGATATTGTTCCAATCGGTGAATAACTCAAAAAAGAAACATGAATTCTGAATCTGATAATGACTTTATTGACTCTAATAGTAGTGTGTGTCAAATGATCCGGCGGTGTGGTCAATCAATTCGGGAAATTCAGCAGTCATACTGCAATCGGAATCGGATCTTTCTTCTTCTGCTTTATTTGACGGTACCTATTACAAGTTACAACTAGATAAATGCACTAAGAAGAACACAGTAGCAGTTTTGTGTGAAATGTTCGAACCAGCAAGATAAAGAAGTTAGGTTAAGTCAAGGCAAACACCTGTAACTCAAGAAAATTTTGATCGCAATTTAGTAAATTATTTTGTTAACTCAAGGATTGCTTTTGGAGCCGTGGAAGACCCGTAATTCATTAAGACGATGGAAGATTTAAATGTAGCTAATAGTGGAATCAAGCTACCCGGGCGACGTTCTCTCAGAAAAAGAGTAGCTAAACAATCATTCGATCAGATTTGAGAGATAAAAGAAAACTTATTTGCAGTTAAACATTTGTGCACCACCGGTGATATATGGTCAGGGAAAAAATAAGTTTTTTAGGTGTTACAGTGCACTGGATTTATAATGACTACAAGAGGCGTTCCGCAGCTTTAGCTTGTCGCCGGTTTACAGGGACACACGGCTTTGACCGCATAAAAGACGTGCTCCTACAAATATTCTCAGATTTTGACATTGACCCCACGAAAATAGTATGATGTGTCACTGACAATGGGTCAAATTTTGTGAAGGCATTTAGGACATTCGTCCCTAATCGATAATGATGAAATTAATGAATTTTCAACACCAAGTGGCAGCGAGAACGAGTTGAGCGGGGACGAACTTGAAGAATCTGAAAAAGAGTTTGGCACAAGACAGGAACACGAACACTTCTTTTACAATCACCAAACAGTTCGTTACCATTCCACTTCAGGTGTAATGCACACACTTTAAACCTTATTGCTAGTAAGGACGTCCAAGCGTTGTTGTCTGACAAATCGACATGTCTTGGAAAAATACATGCACTAAAAAAAAAAATTGCAGTGAATCACAACGACTCCAAATCTCAAACTCTGTGAACCACTTGCTGCAAATTATTTACAAAACATAGAGAAAAGATTTCAAGAATTTTACACTTTGTCATATGTAATTAGTAAACATGCAGCCGTTGCAGCTCTGTATTATCCGAGATTTAGTGGCTGGTATGTCTAACTGCTGCTGATCAAAAGAAGTGTATAAACTTTTTTAAATCAGTCGTAAGGAAGGAAATAGCAGAAATCCCAGAACCTGTAACAGTCAATAATACACGCCACCGAGAAGACGAATTTTTTGATTTTAATTCCGATTCTGGCAGTGAAGCAGAATCAGTGGATGCTAAAAAGAGAGCGGGTATGATCATATCAATTTTTTTTGCCTAGGGAAGTCAAGAACGAGAGCTTCTGAAAAGGTATCCAGTTATAGGCAAAATTTTCATTAAATACAATGCCATCCTCTGGTTCAGTAGAAAGAATGTTTTCTTACGCAACCATGCTAAATAAACCTAGGTCACACAAATTATCTAATGACTTATTTGAAAAAAGAGTAGTTATGAAATGTAACTTGAACATCAAGAAATCAGAAATGTAAAGGTCAGAAGTTATTTAATTGAAAATATTTTTTGAATTCAGTGTATGTATTTGAATATTAGGAATAACTTTTTTGAGTTTTTGAATAATTAATAAATATATTTTAAGAAATATCTGCCTTTATTTTCCATTATTTGTTTTATGTTGAATTCGCAACATTTATGGACGTACTATAGGGTCCGCCAAATAACTTTTTTTTTTTTGAAAATGCTATAAAAAAAACTACTGGATATTTTCTCAAATTTCTTTTTTTATTTGAAAGTACAATCCTTCCGGTTAATAATGGAAAATAATTTCATTCAAATGGCTGCCTCGGCTGGCCATGCAGTAGCCTACACGATCGGTCCAATTTTTAAGCACATTATCGATTGTAACACTTATCTTTGACGGCACCCCACAAATAATAGTCCAACGGTGTCAAATCGCAGCTCCGAGGTGGCCAAACGACATCAGCTTTGCGGCTGATAATGCGATCTTCAAAAACAGGGCGCAAAACATCGAGTGTAGCTTCGGCTGTGTGGCACGTAGCGCCTTCCTGTTGAAACCAAATGTTGCCAATATCCTCCTCTTCAATTTTTGTGAACAAAAATTCGTTCAACATGGCCCGATAACGATCGCCATTGACTGTAACGGCCACTCCTTGCTCATTTTCGAAGAAAAATGGCCCAATTATGCCTCTGGACCAAAATCCGCACCAAACAGTGGCTCGTTTTGGGTGCACCGGCTTTTCAATGTATGCGTGCGGGTTTTCTGTGCCCCAAATGCGACAATTTTGCTTGTTAACATACCCGCCAAGATCAAAATGAGCTTCATCTGAAAAGATGATTTTTTTGGCAAAATCGGCATCTTCTGTAAGTCGATCGCAGGCCCACTTAGCGAAGCGTTGGTCAAGCGTATACATAACCATATTCGTTCAGCGGAAGGATAAAACTAATTATCTGTCAAATCAGACATGAGCTAAGTGTTACCATTCACGAAATAAGCACTACTTGAAAAAAAAAAGTTAGATGGCGGACTCTTTAGATTATAATTATTTTATTATTATTTTTGGCGTAACAGTCCATGAAGGACCAGAGCCGATTCTGATTCATTTTTTCCATAAGTGAAAAGGAGAAGCTTTTTTTTATGACAAGTATACTGCAGGGGTTATTGTCAGTACCCCGCTGAGGAGAAACACCGCGAAACATGATTTCGATGACTTGGCCGTTGCGGAATTCGATCCCGGCCCATCGGCGTCAGAAGCCAACACATCAATCTCTGCGCCACGGTGCTCCTAGTTTATAATCAAGGTAATCAATTAATGATTACTGATTAATGATTAAAGCCAATAATCATGATTAAGATTACTTTTTTAATCATGATTATTTTAATCAAAAAAAAATCACGAGATACGTTACTCTACATTTTTTTCAAATAACATGACATAGCTTACCAGAACTAATAGCTATTTATTTCTTTTAAGTTTCCTATTTAAGTAACACAACGGATGATTGCAGTATTCTTTCATTCTGGAATGTAACACTGAGACTTACAACCATCTGCAAATATTTTGACAAATATGATGCTGCTCTGGAAAGAGCCCGAATCGCTTTCGCTCTGACAAGATGGCTGTTTCATTGCAGCCAACTTGATTCCAGAGTGAAGGTAATCTGCTACATGGCCTTAATCAGGCCCATAATTGCCTATGGATGTCCCGTCTGGTTCAATGTGAGAGCCAGCTTAATGGAAAGGATTCGTGTGTTTGAGAGACAATGTCTCAGGACTTGTCTCGGGCTACGTAGGACACCCGAATCTGATTACACGAATTTTTACCCGAACAAGGTCTTATATAATAGGCCCAGGATTGTACGGTTGGATAACTTCCTAATCAAACTGATTCGAAGCCACGTTGCGAAAGCAATGACTTCGGTCAATAGCCTGATCTCCGGAGTTTTTTACCCCAATGATTTGTATCACGAGAGAGTGCGCCTTAAACGCTGTCCTCTATTTAGAAAGATATGGGTCCAGGATAGATTGGTGGTACCGCTAATCTTCCACGTTTGTCGCAATTCCGTGGAACAGCGATTCCTCTACGGACCCAATGTCGCGCTCAATGAGCCCGAGCGCCTCAGGTTCTGTAGTTCGGTCTCACGCTGGTATCGAGGAGACGTAGTCCGCCAGCATCAACGCTTTTGGTGGCTGAAAGGAGATACATCAGTGGACACCTTAGTAGCTTCAGCCTATCCAAGGCAGGCTTGCCTAACACCAATGGCAGGCTTACATATGGTAAGATAGGACAAAAAAAGAATAAAAACCAAAAACAAAAAATGTATAAATATAATCAAATTTAAAAAAATGATAAATATATTAAAATATATATAAAATATATATTTATGTATATATATATATATATGTATGTATATGTATATATATATATGTATATACATTAGTTAAGTTAAGTTAAGATTTAAAAAAAAAATAATTCTTAGCTTAAGTTAATTAACATAAAACACTATTATAATGTTAATTGTAAATTTTATATATAGTAGTCGAAAGGCATATATGCTAAAATTATACATACTATTTGTTTCAGAGTGTCGGCCTAAGGACAGTAAGATTCACAAATTTGTAAGGATAGTTAAGCTAGTTTTAAGCATATTTGTCTAGGATAATATAGATCTAAAAAACTATGAATAAAAAAGAGCTTAGAACTAAGAAACAAAAAAAAACTAAACTGTATAATCACTTTTAAACCAAGACTACTAAACTTAATCTTACTTAATCTAACTTAATAACTGAGAAGAACGGGAGAGGAGGGCGCGATTGAAATGACGAAGTTTTAGGCATGGAGTGCTGAGATCGAAGTAAGGATTCGAATTAACACTTCCCAGCATACGAAAAACGGGTTCATTGGACCCATAGGTGGTACGGGGGTGGGTAGATAGAAGAGACGGGGATTTTTTAAATTGCGAGGGTCAATGTTTATAGAAACATAGTTGTAGAGGTTCGCGCAGTCAATGGTACCTGAAAGGAGTCGATGGATGAAAAGAATGTCAGATACAGTTCTTCTATCCTCCAACATGTTCATGTTGATTCGCTTAAGACGGTTGATAGGGATAAGGATTGTTTCAGGGGAGACCTTGAAGAGCAAAATGTAGGAACGTAGAGAGATGTTACTCCATAAGGGTTGGAACATTTTTTAGACCATTGTTTCACGAAACCGAATGTAGAATAAGCTTTAAGGATTATCTTATCGACGTGTGCGCCAAAATGTAGCTCCTGGTCTCATAATATGGCAAGATCGCGAATGGCCTGAACGGTAGAGATGGGTTGATTATTAAGGAAGTAGAGGCGAGGAGGAGGTTTGATTCGTTTACGTGAAAAAGTAATTGTTTGGTATTTGGAAATGTTAAGCTCCAAGCAATTGGAACACCAGATGGAAAAACTACCGAGTTCTGATTGAATAAGGGAAGAGTCATGACTGGAAGAAATGGGCTTGAAGAACTTGGTGTCGTCGTCATATACTGAGATGTGGGAATGTTTAATCACCGTTTCAATATTATTTATGGTTAGAATGAAAAGAAGAAAATGCATATCTGAAACGAACACTGTAATAGCGATTTTCCAGGTAGGAAGATATCCACTTCAAAGAAATGGGGTCGAATCCAAGGGAAGACAATTAGTGTAGTGTCAGTCTGTGGGAAATTTCATCGAAAGCTTTATTGAAATCGGTTAAAATAACGTCGACTTCTTTGCCGTTCTCTAAGGCTGATAGGGTAAAGGAGATAAATTCAACAAGGTTAGTGGTTGAATATCTGCATTTGGGGAAACGGTGCTGTCTAGGCGAGATTAAGAACTTGCAGCGAGAACTTAGAATTTCGTACAAAATACTTTCGAAGAGTTTGGGTATATGTATGTGACAGTTTGGCTATGGAACGATAATTGTTAATATCGTTCTTCGGACTTTCTTTATGTATAGGGGTTATATAAGTAAATGAGGTTTTCCATAGCCAGGGGAATTCGCCTAGAGATAGGGATAAACTGAAGATTTTTGAGAGAGGATTGAGTAGCAATTTTCATCAGGCCCAGGAATGAATTCATCATTAAGTAGATTTAATTTGTTTTCGATGACAAGGGAGAAATTCGCTAAATAATCGAAGTAAGCGAAGTTCGGGAAAAAGGAGTCATCGGCGAGAGATTATTTAAAAAATATGGTGAATAAGTTGGCTATAATATTGTGGTCATTCGAGGTTTGATAATGGAAGGAGAGTGAGGTAGGGTAGCCACCAGATTTTCGTTTGTAGTTAACAATCTTAAAGAAGGATTTAGTATTACTTATGAGATTGGCTTGCGCTTCAGTTGTGCGTTTGAGTTGTGAAAGGCGGTAAAGTGGAGATAGCTGCCCAGACAATTAGAAAGTCATTAGGGGATTTAGTACAAGGAAAGATTGTCCACTTTTGTTTCTTAAAGAACGGAGCATGCGATTATACGAAGCTGGGGAGGTGGACAAAGTTTTTCGTTGTGAAATGGGAACGGAAATAGAGGCAGAATTAAGTACAATATTTCCTTGAAGAATATGGATATTGCGTCCTTTACGTCCTTTACAGGGTATCAACTTTGAGAGGGGCTTTTGTTAGGTACTCATTGATTTGAATATATTTTGATTTGTGGAAATCGTGAGAAGCCAGAACTGTAGTAGGATTGTTTTGTAATGGAAAATCGTGAAAAAAGGAAAGATGGAGGCAAGGATGGAAGTTATCGATGGTTGAAAGGGAAAGGAGACAAAGTGCAACAGAAGAGTTGAGGGGATCAGTTGTGAATATGAGGTCTAGTTGTCCACCCATGTAGTTTAAGACGCCACTAACTTGGGTAAAGTTTGAATCTGCTAGGAGATCTAAGAAGAGACATTCTTTGGTAGTGGGATTAGTAGCTATATAGAACGATTGATTGTCTGATTGAACCCATTTAAGGTGAGGAAGGTGGAAGTCACCGAATAGAAGGATTTCATCCTGAGGTTCTCTTAAATCAATTATTTGGTCAATTGTGTTAATGGCGAGTTGATAGGATTCAGTATGTTGTGAAGGCAAAATGTAGAAACAAATGATGTATAATGTCTTCTGGGGTAGCGCAATCTTAATTGAAACAAAGTCGAGATGTGGAGATGCAATAAGGGTGGAGTCAATTGTTTTTAGGACGGCTAGCAGGACGTCTCGACAAGGATCAACCATCAGTGGGCCAGCTGAGTTCGTCATCGCCATAAACATTAAAATTTGATGGGAACAGTTCAAGAGCATGTGACTGTTGGAAAACCCCTTGAGTTTTTGGGTATATATCTTATATTCTGATAATAGAAGGTAAGGGGAACATTTTGGCAGAGTGAGGGGGTTGCAGGAAGAGAGAGACAGTTGCTAACGAAAAAAACTGGTCGTGGTCAGCTCTGTTACTTGAAGCTATTATATTCGTTTTGAGTGAACGTACTGTCGGAAGGTGTCAAGATCCCTTGGCACTCTTTGGGGTGAAATATTGAAAAACTCATGGTATTCATGATCAAGCGCTTGTGGCTAGCAAAATACGTAGGGAGATCTTCCTATTGATATACCTTCATAATAAACCGAGTCTGATTTCAACATTGTTAATAAACTTTGGGAAACGAATCTCCTGAGCATTTCTTCTTCTCTGGGCGGCTATCTTAAAGATATTTGCTCCTTTGTTGAAATTGCTTTGTCGAAGCTCCTGGGTAGCCTGGTTCCTGTCAGACGCGGAAGACGATATTTCTACCAACTCCTGATAGAGGCCTTCCATGCTTTTCGCTTTGGATTCGGCGCACTTTTTCTTCGCGATACCTTTGCAATATCTATATACCTTTTCACGGCGAGCTTTTTCCTCTCTATTAGTAGAAGAACACTTTGACCAAGCTTGGAAAGCCATTTTCTTTTCGTGTATCACTGCTTTGGCTTCGTCTGTCCACCACCAGGTTTCTTTTGCGTGTTGGCAGGGGCCTTTAGATGTTCCGAGCAGTGATTTGGCTTTCTCCAGGCCAGATTGTTGTAGAAAGAAACGGGCAACATTGTACTATTTTGGGTGGTGCTCTATTTCCACTCTAAAAGCGTTTACCTGTATGAATTTCAGCCAATAACTTTCAGCATTATCAATCTCTTCCGCTGATGGGTACGGTTCATTTGTTCTTAATTCCCATTTAATATTAAGAAACCGAAAATAATACGCGGTAACTCGTAATAATCGGTTCCACGAGCTAAATTTCTGGTAATTAAAAACGGTTGCTTTAAGATATCACTATAAGTACATACTTGTGCTAGAAGTGCCACTGGTCCTAATTTATCGTCGAACCTCTCTGCATCTTGCACTAGACTACTTTGCAGCCACTCTGGTCCATTGATCCACCTTGAGGAAGCCTTTAAATCTTTAGCACTTATTCCCCTGGTTAATAGATCTACTGGGTTCTCCTTGCCTTTGCAATGTCTCCAGTCTGATTTAAGCGTGTGGTGTCTTATTTCAATGACTCGAGCCTGAATGTATGGTTTCCAGCATTGTGTATCTCCTTTCATCCATCCAAGAGCGATGCGAGAATCTGTCCACACATGGAATGATTGGACGCCGACTTTGAGCGAACGCTTAAGATATGAGTAGAGACGAGCGCCCAGTAATGCTGCTGTTAGCTCTCGCTTAGGAAGTGTAAGCTCCTTTGTTCCATCCGACTTCAATGGGCACACTCTGCTTTTAGGACACAAATTGAATTGTACATTTGCCATTATTTACACCCTTTATGTACGCTACTGTATCGTATACTCGCATACTTGCATCTGTAAATATGTGCACCTGCATCGATGAAAGAGATGAAGAATGAGAATGAAAGAGATGAAAGACAAGGCCGATCGAGGAATGGTGTAATCTCTCAGGTCCAATAAACGTTGGGCACATTCTTGCCATTCGGTTAAAAGTTCAGACGAAAGCATCTGATCCCATGATAAGTTTTCCTTCCAAATGGACTGGAACAAAATGTTCAGCCGTATTACCACGGGACTCAACATTCCTAATGGATCATAAATCCTAACAATCGTTTGCAGAACATTTCTTTTCGTACCCAATGCTAATCTGGACGTGAGCAGGACTTCAACGGAATTTAAAACGACCGGCAATTCATCTGACTTCACAAAAGAGGCAAGACCCAGGACCTTCTGCATGCTTGGATGGTCACTGGTACAAAGCGTTTTGCATACTATTGGACTATTGGTGTTCCACTTGCCAAGATTCATACAGGCGTCTTTCAATATTAAAACCGCTTCTTGGCAGGTTCGTTTTCCGACTTCTTCTTGCTCGAAACTTATTACCAAGTCGTCCATATAAAAACTGTTGAGCGACATTTTCCACGTTGAAAGGTATTTGGTAGATGTAGAGAAATGTGTGCGTAGCGTAGCAGTTAGCAAAAAGGGGCTTGAATTTACTCGGAAAGTCACCCTTGTCATTCGGAACTCCGATTTTTCAGGTTTTCCTGTCAATGGTGTTTTCGATGGTCTATACCAAAGAAACCAATGACTGTCCCGATCTTTTTCGTGTAAGACAATTTGCAGGAAGGCTCTCTCAATGTCTGCTACAGCTAAAAATCGTCCGAGACGGAAGTTTAGCAAAATCTTCAGCACATCCGGTAAGAGATTTGCGCCTACGTGCAGCATATCGTTCAGTGATGGAGCATCATAACACCGAGCTGAAGCGTCGAATACTATACGTTGTTTTGTCTTTACATATACTATCCTAATAAATGGCTCGGTGGGGTAGGTAGTACGTTCGTTGTGACACCTCATTTAGGGGAAATGAAAAAGGCTGGGCTACTCCGTCTGCAACAAGCTGCCTAATACCAGCGTCATACTGCTTGAACTGTTCAGGATTCCGCAACAATCGCATTGTTAAAGAGCTAACTCGTTTTAGCGCATGGACTTTGTTGGATCTGATGCTTGTTTTATCGTCCAGCCAAGGCAAAGAGGCCACATATCTTAAGCCGTCTCTAGATATACATTTGCTGATCAATTTGTTGGCTAACTGCTCATTCTCTTCCTTCTCGCCTCTTATGCCGATAGCCTCTAGCGACCAAAATGCTGCAAGATCATCTTTGATGAGCGTTGAAGAATGCAAGATTGTACTGAAAATGAAAGAAGAACATGAGTGACCATTCTCTTGAACATTCTTACCGGAACGATACTTTTCTTGCACTGTCCAACCAAATATGGTCTCAACAACTCTTAGACTTCATGTTATTTGTCTCTGCTTTTCGGTTACTATTGACCATTAATGGTCAGATCTAATTAGGATACCAAGTCCCTTTTGCGATTCCATTTCAGGAATGCGAGAATCGGCCAAACGCAAATTCTTAAACCAGCTACATGAAATATTAGCTGCAGGTAGCACATCAATACAAATTTCTGGATTGCTCTTTGCAGCCAAATGGTAACACGGAGATACTCATTTCACCAGTTGAAGGAAGGCACAGTTGCCGTACCAAGTCTTCTCTTATAAAAAAGAACTGACTGCCGCCATCGATTATCAAGCGAACAGATAGCTCTTTATTGCCACTTGGTGCAGCGGCTGTCTTCAAAAAAACATTTTTATTTTCGATGCACATGTTATGCGCGCACAAGTTTGTTGCACTTTTCTGTTCCGGCTTGGTTACAACGTTCTTAACTGGGCTGCTTTTTATAAAGGAAGGATCACATAACGAAGTTAAATGTTTTCCTTTACATAATTCGCATAACAACCATTTGGAACTTCGGCATTTCTTTGATGAATGCCCAGGTTTAGCGCACCGGAAACACCGTCCTGTTTTTCTCAAAATATCTCGCTTTGTAGAAATCAACATTTGGCTGTCACAATTTTTGTTAGTATGTTTGTCTGATGAGCAAAATACGCATGGTCTCGTCTCGCTTGATGACATCAGGCTTGCTGCGGTTGTCCGAGCGGAAGTGGTATATTTGCCATTTACGATGTGAGAAGGACAGGTTTTACTCAACTCTAATGATTCTACCTCTTTCTTTAGGAAGCGCATTATGCTTTACACCTGGTCGTCTCTAATATTCGTCAACGTTGAACTGCTACTTTTGTCGTCTCCTTCGGTTGGTTCGGTGATATCGCTTTCCTCTTTTGTCATTCGGTAGTAATCTACACGTAACTCAACCGACAAACAGCGCATAAGGATGCTTTTCAACATCACATAGTATTGATGAGTAGGTATTTTCAGTGCAGTTAGAGTGCGACAACAAGCTGTTACCGAATCATATAAGTCGCGAAGACTTGCAACATCATGCCTAGATATTACGGGGCGTAGCGAAAGCAAATGCTGCATGTTTTTGTCTACTTACCGCTCCGTGCTTCCATATTGCTCTTGCAGTAATGCTAAGGCAGACTCCTAGCACATTCCGGATGCCGTGAATCCAGAAATCACTTTCTTAGCACTTCCGGTCAATAGGTACCGATTCGAGATAACCAAATTTGTCAGACGATGTGAGACTCTTTTCATGTATGGCTACTCGAAACTGCTCCCAAAAGGGCAGCCAATTCTGATAGTTATCATCGAATTTCTTCAGTTCTAGCTTGGGAAGCTTCAATGACGAATTGGTCGCTCGTGGCCCAGTTGATGATCGTTTGGTTGTTCTTGTTGCCTTGCTTCTCCTTAATCTTTGAACGCGCGTGTCTAATCGTGCAGGCGTCCTAACTGCCGCATCTTCGTACTCAATAATCTTCTCCATCTCTCGATCCAACTCTTCCGTTGCTAAAAGCTGTTTATTTCGTATTTCCTGATTAACCATATTTAAGTTTTCATGGGCTGTTGTTAAACGTCGAGTAAGATTAATGAGCTCTTCTTCCAGTTCACTATAATTACAGTTGTACCGTGAACAGGGATGATATCTTCGTTAAGTCCCTAATTTTCAACACCCATCTTTACTTATACCACGGCCTTAAGCGAGACCATAGATTTTTATTAATAGGGTATATTGGCAGCCGTCACTTCCCAGTTGACGTACGCCCAAATGGTGACAGGTTCGGGAAAGACGGTACAAAGCCCATGGTTGTTCCTAAAGCCCCAGTGACTATACCTAAGGCACCGGAAGCCAAGGTGGATGTCTGTTCAATCTTGCTCGCAATCCAAGGGCAGATTGGGCAGTTCCAACAACAGATTCTTGAGCAGGCGACCCGAGTAGAGAGCTTCTGAGGGCCTAGCGCATCTGCTTTTTAAGCTGTTGCAGGACGAAAGCCCCAATGTGCTCTTGGCTAGCGAAACAAAGCTTAACCAGAAGCACAAAATCCGGCAAAGTTCTTATAGAATAATTAGAAACGACCGACCCAGCGCTACTCAAGGCGGGGGATAATTTTAAACATGAAGTCATATATAGCGGCGAAGTGCGGAGCTTCCAGATGCTAGAGGCCTGTATTGTGTGCATTCTCTCCGGAATGGACAAAGAATGTTAATTTTAGCGGCTTATGCACCTGGAGCACCTCAACCCAATATGTTCACCATAGCTTGAGACACCTTTTGGAACTCTGCGCTTGATTTCGGTAGAAAAATTCTACATTTGATTCGGGCGGGGATTCAAATGCCATGCATAGTGATTGAGGAAACAACATACCCAATATTAGGAAGAACCTACATTGAGTATAGAGTCAAGTTGTTCGAAATGGATAGTCCGACGTATACTAGAAGCGGCTCATATCTGAATCTCATGCTGATAGACTCTCGACTGAGACTGGTTGACACGAAAGAATGATCTATTATCTATCTACGGACCATTGTATAAGATAGTGACAATTCTGGACTTAATGCCGTGATCACAGTACCAGACTGTGGCAGAAGTACGAGAGTAGGTTCAAATGCACCACTACGATTACTGTTGGGCGCATTGTTCACGTCCAATAGGAATCTGACAAACTACGCGATTGACAGGTACCTCAGAGGATTGAACGATTAAGCAGGCGATGGACAGTACAATACCACGCCAACGACATAACGATCCGAAACGCGACAGACGGACGGCACAGGCAAAAACGACAGGCGATAAGTACGATGGTCCGATAAGTACTTAGCCTCACCGCCAGAGGCGCCAGTATCGCAAGAGCAACTTACTATCGTGTAGTACACTCCAGTAGACGGCTACTGTCACGGCAATTTCAGCCGGATCGGACTCGTAGTTTTGTTTTGACTGCGTGTGGAAGCGGGAGTGTCCGCGGATTTTAAAAAAATGAAAAAAGAGCAATATCGGTCGGTGATTCGATTCTTGTTTTTGGAAGGGAAATCGCGCAGCAAAATCGAAGAGCGTTTGGATGCTGTATACGGTGACTCTTCTCCTTCGATGGCGAAAATTGGCTTAACAAGTTTCAACGTCGTCGCACGTCGGTTTTTGATGAGCCACGTCCAGGTGCCCCGAAACGGCTATCACGGAGGATAATGTGACAAAAATCCACGATCTCGTATTGGCAGACCGCCGATTGAAGGTTCGCGAGATAGCTGAGACAGTAGGCATTTCAAATGATCGCATGGGTCATATCCTGCCTGAAATTTTGGGCATGAGAAAGCGGTCGGCGCGATGGGTGCCGCGTTTGCTCACCCCGGACAACAAGCGCAACCGTGAGACCACTTCAGAGCAGTGTTTGACGCTGTTTAAGCACAATCCGAAGGAGTTTCTGCGTCGTTTCCTGACAGTCGACGAAACATGGATCCACTGGTACACACCAGAGACCAAGGAACATCGAAACAGTGGACTTCACCCGGCGAACGTGCTCCGAAGAAGGCGAAGACTGTCCCATCGGCCGGAAAGGTGATGGCCACCGTTTTCTGGGATTCACAAGGTGTGATCCACATCGTCTACCTGGAGAAGGGCAAAACGGTCACAGGGCTGTACTATGCCAATTCGCAAATTTGCAGAAATTTCAGTCGAATGAGGAGGTCATTGCCGCCCCGGAGGCCTACTTTGCAGACCTCGAGAAAACGTATTTTTCAGACGGGTTAAAGAAGTTGGAGCATCGCTGGGGTTTAAGTACGGACCACCCTCGTACTTACCTCGTTCTGTATAGATGACTTCCTTACGAGCTGCAACTCAATTCACAAGACTATACATTTAGCTGTAAACATTGATAAAATCCTAGCTGGGCATTTTCTTTTGCACAAACAGTCAGCAAGTGGTGAATCATACTCGTATATCTGGAAGGATTACATCTACTGAGGATCTTGTTATCCGTCCAACGACAGCATCTGTCCTTGCTTTGCGATAGAATACAATAATTGATGAGTTCCTTTTCAATGTATCACCAAACTCTCAGCTTAAATCTCCAATGAGCATCGAGCATCGTAATGTGTTCGCTCCACAAGAAGCCTTCTACTGTCAAGCCTTATGTTGCGAATAGGGTCAGTCAAATACAGAAACTGACGTTGACAGATTGTTGGCATCATGTCCGGAGCGTAATAACTTTTAAGACATTAGCTCTAACTACAAGGTTGGGAGTGGTTGAAGGATGCCGTCATACCTTTGGAAAGGTACACGACGCTGACCTCTGAAGGTAATTTTAAGAGCCATGGCTACCTCGATGGTGTTCGAGCTGCAAACACGACGACGTGATTGTCAAATTATTCCTTTGACGGAGCATTTTAATACCCTTACGCGACTCTTGCGCATAGTCGTATTTCGTTTACGATTCTCTCCGAGAAGACGACATCTGAGGACCCGTATCATTGGAGTCGATGAAATGGAGTATTAATTTCGCTCTTCAAAATCGAGCAGTTCAAGCACTTTAGTCCCGATATTAATTGACTTCGTGCAAACTCCGGCCTACACAGTTGCAGCCGATTGCTTCCACTCAACCCTTTCCTCGACGAAAATGATATCTTACGGGTAGATGGTCGGCTCCATAAAGCATCTGTCCCTCATGATACTCACTTCCCAATCATCCTGCCAAGGAATTGTGCTTTCGTTTGGTTGCTAATTAACATAGTCATGACAACACTCTACACGGTGGCACACAACTGATGTTGCGGACGCTTCGCAGTCGCTATTGGATCTTGAACGCTAGACAATCTTTACAGATCGAAATACTTAACTGTGTCATCCGTCGGCGTCACCGTAGTGTAACTATTAACCAGCAAATGGCGCCCCTACCAGGACACCGGGTCAATGTTGCAAGGCTTTTCATCGCATCAGGTGTCGATTACTGTGACCCTTTTACACTGCGCATTGGAACAAACAAATCCCGATCTACAGTCAAGGGTTACCTGTCTCTCTTTATTTGCATGGCAACGAAGGCCGTACACATAGAAGTTGTAGATGATCTCTTATCGCAAGTGTCCTTGGAGGTTACACACGGTTCATTAGTAGACGTGAACCCTGCCGAGACTTATACAATGACAATGGCACAGCATTTATTGGAGCCAGCTGGCTTCTTCAGGAGGGTTTGACAATTCGGCAAAGTGAGCAGACCCAACAGTCATTGGCACATATGGGAACTAACTGGCATTTCATCACCCCTCACGCACTCAATCAGGGGGGTTTGTGAAAAGCGGCAAAACGGCACTTGATCCAATTGGTGGGAGCATAGAGCATATGCCAGCTGCACATATTTGCGGTGCGTATTGAGGCGTGCCTTTATTCTCATCCACTCACACCATAACACGATGATCCAAATGAAATGTTTGCAGTTATCCAGACGAATTTCTCAGTGGAGCTCCTTTGATCGCTGTTCCCTAACCGAACATCACCGATATCCCTATTATACGTATCAAAGATTGGCAGTGGTTACGGTAGATGCATCAACGCTTTTGGCAACGATGGAGCGACGAGTACTTGTCTACCTTGCAAATGCGCAACAAGTGACAACGACGTCTGAAGAATGTAAAGGTATGTAATATCGTAGTCGTTCAACAAGAAAATCTATCACCGATATATCGGACGGGCGTCCACTGGCGAAACAAAATGCAAGCCTAGGGATCTGGCTAGATCAATATCTGTAGTTTGACAAACACTTACATGCTGCTTTGGCAAGAGTCCAGAGCGCTTTCGGTCTAACAAAATAGCTAATTCATAGCAGTCAACTTGGTTCCAGGGCGAAGGTAATCAACTAGATGGCCTTGATCAGGTTCCCGTCTGGTTCCATGTCAGAGCCAGCTTAATGAAAAGGGAGTTTGAAAGTCAGTACCTCAGAACTAACCTCGGGTTATATAGGACACCCAAATGAGTACACAAAAACAAAAACAAAAAAAAAAAATACTATAGACATACTAGGGATGCAAGGTAATGCGCGGCTTGCCAATAATTGAACTGAGCGAGCATATATAAAATCGATATTTTTTTTGAAGCTCATCACTTACATTGATTCTGGTAATGTGTTTGAAGTGAATATTGATGATGTCAAGTTTGGTATTTTTTGTTCAACAATATTTTTTTGCTTCAGAGGTTTTTTTTTGTTGATTTCAAAATTTTAAGTCACTGTGACCATGAAATTCGATTGTCATCAAGTTAGCAATAAAGAATTTTTTTGTGATCCGCGGCTTAAGATCTGTTTCTTTTGGAATTATTTTAAATTCTTTTAAAACGGTCGGTGATTACTGTTTTTTCAACTGAGAGTTGATCTAAATCATGGTATCCCTTATAACTGTTTTTCGGCATTGATATTGATGAGCGCGTGCTATAACATCACCATGGAAAATTTGATCGACATTATTCAAGTGACCTTCAGGTAGTGCGCGTGAAAAGATAATTTCCATGTTAAGTCAATGAGACCGTTTTTCGGATTATTCCTCCGTGGTACAACTTTTCCAAAATTTTATTAGCCTATACTAATAGCCACCTTAGACTCTATATGCAAAATTTCATCTCAAACAGGGACAGTGGAGTTCGATTTGAAAGAAGTGGCAATCCCGTATTTTTCAGTTAAAGTTAAAAAAACAAAAACATATAAAGGGTCCGCCATCTAACGTTTTTTTTTTCAAGTAGTGCTTATTTCGTGAATGGTAACACTTAGCTCATGTCTGATTTGACAGATAATTAGTTTTATCCTTCCGCTGAACGAATATGGTTGTGTATACGCTTGAACAACGCTGGGAAATATTGCGACATTACTTTGAAAATCATGGTAATGTTGCAGAATGTGTGCGAAAATTGCGTACGGATTTTGGAAGAAGAGAAGCACCGTCAGCTCCGTATGTTCGTTACCTTGTGAAAAAAGTGAAAGAAACTGGCATCCTCATCGATAAACCAAAGCGTGAAAAGCCAAAAACAGTGCGTACACCCGAGAATATTGCTGCTGCGGCAGAAAGTGTGCGTGAAGCGCCATCAACATCAATTCACCGTCGTTCTCAACAATTGAACATTTCGGAGACATCATTGAGACGAATTTTGCATAAAGACCTTTGTATGACGCCATACAAAGTCCAATTGGTTCAGGAGTTGAAGCCAACTGACCATCCAATGCGTTTTCGCTTCGCTAAGTGGGCCTGCGATCGACTTACAGAAGATGCCGATTTTGCCAAAAAAATCATCTTTTCAGATGAAGCTCATTTTGATCTTGGCGGGTATGTAAACAAGCAAAATTGTCGCATTTGGGGCCCAGAAAACCCGCACGCATACATTGAAAAGCCGGTGCACCCAAAACGAGCCACTGTTTGGTGCGGATTTTGGTCCAGAGGAATAATTGGGCCATTTTTCTTCGAAAATGAGCAAAGAGTGGCCGTTACAGTCAATGGCGATCGTTATCGGGCCATGTTGAACGAATTTTTGTTCACAAAAATTGAAGAGGAGGATACTGGCAACATTTGGTTTCAACAGGAAGGCGCTACGTGCCACACAGCCGAAGCTACACTCGATGTTTTGCGCCTTGTTTTTGAAGATCGCATTATCAGCCGCAGAGCTGATGTCGTTTGGCCACCTCGGAGCTGCGATTTGACACCGTTGGACTATTATTTGTGGGGTGCCGTCAAAGATAAGTGTTACGCCGACAAGCCAGAGACAATTGACGCTTTAAAGGACAATATTCGTGAAGCCATTGGTGAAATACAGCTGCACACAATCGATAATGTGCTTAAATAACCGGAAGGATTGTACTTTCAAATAAAAAAAGAAATTTGAGAAAATATTCAGTAGTTTTTTTATAGCATTTAAAAAAAAAAAATTATTTGGCGGACCCTTTATATAAAGTACTAACTGACCCAGCCCTGCGTTGCTGTGGCTCAGTAGTAATAGTACGCTGAATCAATGCTAAGGCCGTTCTTCAGCTAAGAAAATTAGATAAAGTACGATGCATTTATTATATCTAACAAAAATTTGTCACTATTATCGATTGTTCTCCAACAAAGTATTTTTTTTGTTGCGTTAAAAATGTTATCATTGAAATTGACTTCAACCTTTATTTTTAGTCAAGGTGTGTGTTATGTGCATTCGTAACATTCCTTAGTAGTCAATTCAAAAGTAAATGCCAATGTCAAAATAATTTCTTCAATGACACTTCCGGTAATACTTGTGATGACAAAACATGTACCGTTGTATTTATAATCTAGGGTAATTCGAATTACGAAGCAGAATAATAGGTGAACCAATCTTTAACTAAAGATTGTATTCCTGGTATATCTAGAGAATTTCGAAATTCAGTTAGAAAATTTACAGCTTCATTTTCATCTACAATTGATTTAAAAGACATCAGTCAATCTGGCAACAATTGTTGTATCTGGAACAGACTGATTCATCGACATCAACATTTTTTGCTGCCGACATTATGATATAAGTAATTATTCGATATACAATGTCTCTCAATTAGTTAATTTTTTGAGTGAACAACAGTTCATACCCAGCAATAGCTTAGAAAATACTTCTGCCGTTGGACCACTTTGCAATTGTTCTCGTATGTTCATGGTCGCGTTAATCAGTAGAGCGAGGAACGACTGGTAAGTCATTCGAACAGAGCTAGAAATGCTCATTTTTGACGGTCAAATGGTCGCAAAAAAGTTGGAGGAAATCTTTGAAAATAATATGCTCCAACGATCATTTGCATTTGGAACCCAGGATAACACACATTACATTTGAGTGCTTTTAAAATATTTTAACTTCTTATAATTATAAACAACAGACAGCACATTTATAAAAACGATAATACACGAAAAACATAAACACATGTGACGTGGAATTAACCGTAGGATTAAGAAATCGTAACATCACGCCCTCTACTGGATATTTACTAAGCCTAGATAGAGAGAACGCCGTGGCGCAGTGGGTACTGTGTCGGTCACTGACACCGACACTCATCGAGTGTTTAAATATTTCGCAGCTTCTCTCCTTGTGAAAAACAAATCGCACACAACATAAGTGAATAAGAGAAGCTTGGCTGGCTGTTCACGAGCTGTAACGCTATCTAAGGTGTCTGTCTGGCAGTATAATAGACACAGTTTTTAGTTTAGATTTTAATTCATTCCTATTTGTAGTTTCTTAGATCTATCTTACCCTAGACAAAAATGCTTAAAAACTGGACCTAGACGGACACTCTAAAATTAACGTAACAACTTAAATCTATGTATTTCGATTACTATATCAACTTACAATTAACATTATTATAACTAACTTAAACTAAGAAAAAGTTTTTTTTTTTTATTAGAAAACTTAGCATATGATAATTTTTTTATGTATTGTATTATACATAAAACATAAGCCAACCTTAATCTAACTAAACCTTACTTATTCTTCCTTAACTAAGTCATATGTATATATATATATATAAATATATATTCCGATCTATAGAACTTGAGGCGCTCGGGCACACGGAGCGGGCCATCGGAATATGCGACCCAATTGGACGATCAGGGAGGTCGCAAATATATCCTGGATCAGCCCACATCTATGTAAATGGAGGAATGCTTCTGGCGGGACAAAGCCGTTAAGGCGCAGTCTCTCGTTTTAAAATTCGTTGGGGTAGTAAGCCTCGAACATACCCTTAGCACTTCGGGCGCCTTTTCGGGGCGGAGAGGCTTAAGAGGTCAATGACCTCGAACTAAGACCCGGAGAACTGAGTTTTGATGGATGAATGGACAAACAGATGGATGATAATACTCCAGTTGGCACCCGCAATAGCGGAAATCCACCCGCGATCTCCCTGATGGCGGCCGGGGCAAGGATTCTGGAAGCCCCACCACTCATTTTTAACTCTCCGCCAGCCCGGAACGACACCGACTCCTACAGTTCATTGTCCGACCACCTGGTTGGACTGAGCATGAGTGGTGCAACCAACGGAGGCGACACCGACGATGGCGCGGCACTGGAAACCGTTAAGGTTGAACGAACCCCAGAATTGGGACATACTGTAGGTTGCACTACTAAGTGCCAAAAAGAAGGAGAAAGATGCGTGCCAGAAAATCGACCCTATCATCTGCAGCCCCCGCACTTCTTGGCGGCGCGCAGAGCAGAAAGCTACTAGTGAAGGCTGCTGCAGGAGGCACAAGTAAGCCAGCACTTTTGGCATGCACCTCAAACACTCCTCCTCTTATTGGTGACGGTCAAATCCCCAATAAGAGCGTGCCAGGTTCCAAAACTGACGGAGCTGGAGGTGTTCAGGGTCCTGTCATGGCCGGCGCCACCGCCACCGCCGAAAAAGGCGATGATGCTGACAGACAGACTCTGAGCGCAGAAGGCAAAGCGGTCTTGGATCCCAACAAACCTCAAGCTGGCAGAGCTGTTCCAAAGCGTCGTCGGAAGGGAGCAGGAGTTTGAACCCAAAAAGGTAAGAGCGCTCGCAAATGGAAGACGGCCGCCGGGGACAACATTGCTGGGGAGAGGGAACGTGACGTCTCCTCCTCGGACGTGGCGGCGGGTAATCGGAGTCCGAAGGTAGATGCGGCGATAACGATTAGTAGAGTTGCACGTGTGCATAGTTGCCCTTGGAATGCATCCTCTCTTGGACATGCAACATGCTTAACAGCGTGGAAAATCCTGCGAGACTGCGCTTCAAAACCTAGTTGGGAGAATTGAATGCGCTCTCGAAAGGAAAGAGTACGTACTAGGCATTTTCGTCGACATTGAGGGAGCTTTTGATAACGCTACTTTCGACAGCATGTGCAACGCTGCTAGACGGCATGGCGTAGATGAAGCACTGGTTTTGTGGATCAAAGCAATGCTTGTGCACAGGACATTGATCGCTGATGCAGCCCTCGAACAATGTGTCAAGTCTGGAGTAAACAGGGGCTGCGCGCAAGGTGGCGTCTTGTCTCCGCTGTTATGGTGCATGGTGGTCGACTCTCTGCTCGATGCTCGCAATGCCTCTGGAATCTATGCCCAGGCCTATGCGGATGATGTTGCTGTTCTCATTGTCGGCTCATGTTTAGCGAATGTTTGTCTCAAAGCGCATATGGCGCTAGATATGATCGAAGACCGGTGCACGAGAAATGGGCTGTGGGTTAATCCTCTTAAGACTGATGTCGTTCTCTTCACGAGAAGGAGGAAAAATACTGGCATTACTCAGCTGGTGCCTAAAGGCATTCCCATCCCGATATCCAAGGAAGCTAAGTACCTGGGAGTCATCCTAGATAGTAAGCCTCTTTGGTCAAATCTTATCCTTAAGGAGAAATGATTGCAGAAGGCTTACGGGCGTCATTACGGGCCATTACAGATGATTACATTACATTAGTGAGACGCCTACCTGTGCTGCATGTTACATGTTACGAAGCAGAATGATATAGCAGAACACTTTCTCTGCGACTGTCCCGCCTTTGCTCGCACACGACGTGGTGGGTGCCATCACTGAAGCCCCTCGACATCACTGAAGCCCCTCCTCACTTTTTACAATCAAGACAAGGGGTCTGTCTGGTGGTGGTGATCTCCAACAGATAGAAGCCTCCAAAAAAAAAAAAAAAAAAAAGAAAGCCTCGAAGATCATTCTATTAACCGCAGCCATTGCTCTCGCAACGTGGCTTCGAATCAGTTTGATCAGACAATTATCTATTCGTACAATCCTGGCCCTATTGTATAGGGACCTCGTTCGGGTAAAATTTCGTGTACTCAGATTCGGGTGTCCTACATATGTAGCCCGAGACCAGTAGTGAGACATTGTCTCTGGAACACCCGAATCCTTCCCATTAAGCTGTCTCTCACATTGAACCAGACGGGACATCCATAGGTAATCATGGACCTGATTAAGGCGATTACCTTCACTCTGGAATCAAGTTGGCTTCTATGAAAAAGCCATCTTGTCAGAGCTAAAATGCCTCGGGCCGTTGCCAGAGCAGCATCTGTCCCGAGAGGTCATAGAAAAAGGCGTTCTGAACAATATAGAGTCTGCTGATTTTGTGGAAGTCACGCGGCAGAAGAGTAACAATGACGTCTATCGTTGGACCTGATCTGTACACGATTAGGTCGTCCGCATACGCTATTGTACGGTGAAGAGACACTAGCAGATCGTTTAGGTAAATGCTGAAAAGGATCGGCGAATTTACCGTACCTGGTTGCAGTCCATTTTTGATTTCAAATGTTTGGGTAGAAGTCACGTTGGCCTTTTCCACAACTAACTTTCTAGCTGTTAACATATTAAAAATCATATATGTATAATAGTGGTTTACTTATGCCTAGCCGACTGAGCTTGTTATAAAGACCTTCTAACCATACGGTGTCGAAGGCAAGTCAATCAGACAGGCACCCGTGCATTGGTTCTTGCATTTATTCAATTGGATATCCGCTACGAGCTTCGATGCGGGAAGAATAGTGTCATGCCCCGTTCTAAAACCGAATTGGTTATCCGGGATGATTTTATTGTCCTCAGTCCATCTAGACGGGGCCCTATGGATCAGCTTCTCGAAAACCTTGCTGGTACTTGGAAGGAGACTTATCGACCGGAGGTTTGCCGGATTAGAGGTGTCTTTACCCCTCTTGGGCATTAGTTGCACCACCACGGACTTCCAGTGCACTGGATAATATGCATTGTTCAGTGCATTATTGAACAGGATGGTGTACATAAGCACAATATTGGATATACCGTCGATACCCGCGGATTTATTCCTTTTCAATGACTGAAATATCATCTGGAGATCTTCCGTCGAAATGAACAGGGTATTAGCCCCCTCATTGGCGATGGCATTGTCTGCCATAAAATCTTCATTGATCCTGGTAAAACCAAGATTCTCTGATCGTCAAAGATCGATATCAAATCGAAGATAGAAGTGATGAAACAGGGCTCTGTTCATGGTTCGGGCGAATAGTATCATTCACCTTGAACACTTCCTGGAAGACAGCTCCCACTGTCGCCACTTTCTCCTGAGGATCCACAATCACGAAGAAGTCATCATCCAGGATGGCGCCCTCTGAATCAATGCTAACTGTTCGTAGCAAACGTTAATTCGCTGACGTTTTCGGATGCTTTAGATCTTGAATGTCATTCTGATTGTTTCTCCGAATTATTTTAATTCTTTGCGGGAACATACTCGCACTGTTGGATTTTGCAGCACGAATTCTGTAGTTCCAATGCAAACTTACAGACATTCAGATTTTGGAGTTTTTTTATATTGGAGAATTTTAATCAGTGACTTCAGTGTCTTGACCTCCGAGTTTTGTTTGTCGGTAAACCGCCTGTACAAGAGTCTACTTTTTTGTCTGTGCAGTGCGTCGATTGTCGCGTTTCGGTATACGTTTGTGGTATCGTGCTGTCGTTGGCGTGGTATTGTACTGTCCATCGTCTGCTTAATTATATAATTTGTTAACAAAATTTGACAGTTAATAGATCATTCGTTCGTGTCTGCCAGTCTCAGTCGAGAATCTATCAGCATGAGATCCAGATAGGGGCCGCTCCTAGGATACGACGGACTATCCGTTGCAAGCAACTTGACTCTATATTCAATGTTGCGTAGAACCCACAAATGACTTAGTAGGCTCCCCCTAGTGTTGGGATTGTTATTTCCCCAATCACTATGTTTGTCATTTAAATCGCCGGCCAGAATGTAGAAGTTTTCCACCGAGTTTAAGCGCGGAAATCGAAAAACCCTCCGAGCTCCGCAATGAAAACATTGGGTTGAGGTGCTTCAGGTGCAAAGGCTGATACAATGTGCATTCTCTTTCCATTTCGGAGAGGTATGCACACAATACAGGCCTCTAGCATCTGGAACCTCGGCACTTCGCCGCTATATATGGCCTTATGTTTAAAATTATTTTTGATAAAGATTGCAACTCCCCCGCCTCCCCTGGCGATGGATCGGTTTCTTCTAATTATTTTATACGAATTGTGACGGATTTTGTGCTTCTGGTTTAGCTTTGTTTCGGTAACCAAGAGTACATCAGGGCTTTCGTCCTGTAACAGGTAAAAAAGTACGGCTCGTCGCTCAATTCTTATCAATTCTTATCATTCACCGACAGGATCTTCAAGGGCCTCTCTACCTGCGTACCCATCACGACCTTGGTTGCGCTAGGCCAGGCAGAAGCGGCTAGATACTAAAGGGTCCGCCAAATAATTTTTTTTTTTTTGAAAATGCTATAAAAAAAACTACTGAATATTTTCTCAAATTTCTTCTTTTATTTGAAAGTACAATCCTTCCGGTTAATAATGGAAAATAATTTCATTCAAATGGCTGCCTCGGCTGGCCATGCAGTAGCCTACACAATCGGTCCAATTTTTAAGCACATTATCGATTGTGTGCAGCTGTATTTCACCAATGGCTTCACGAATATTGTCCTTTAAAGCGTCAATTGTCTCTGGCTTGTCGGCGTAACACTTATCTTTGACGGCACCCCACAAATAATAGTCCAACGGTGTCAAATCGCAGCTCCGAGGTGGCCAAACGACATCAGCTCTGCGGCTGATAATGCGATCTTCATAAACAGGGCGCAAAACATCGAGTGTAGCTTCGGCTTCGTGGCACGTAGCGCCGTCCTGTTGAAACCAAATGTTGCCAATATCCTCCTCTTAAATTTTTGTGAACAAAAATTCGTTCAACATGGCCCGATAACGATCGCCATTGACTGTAACGGCCACTCCTTGCTCATTTTCGAAGAAAAATGGCCCAATTATGCCAATTATGCCAAAATCCGCACCAAACAGTGGCTCGTTTTGGGTGCACCGGCTTTTCAATGTATGCGTGCGGGTTTTCTGTGCCCCAAATGCGACAATTTTGCTTGTTTACATACCCGCCAAGATCAAAATGAGCTTCATCTGAAAAGATGATTTTTTTGGCAAAATCGGCATCTTCTGTAAGTCGATCGCAGGCCCACTTAGCGAAGCGTTGTTCAAGCGTGTACACAACCATATTCGTTCAGCGGAAGGATAAAACTAATTATCTGTCAAATCAGACATGAGCTAAGTGTTACCATTCACGAAATAAGCACTACTTAAAAAAAAAAGTTATATGGCGGACCCTTTATATACTCGGGTCGTCTGCTCAATGATCTCTTGTTGGAGCCGCCTAATGTGCCCTTGGATTGCGAGCAAGATCGAACAGACATCCACCTCGGCCTCCGGTGCCTTAGAGATAGACACTGGGGCTTTAGGAACAGCCATGTAGATCAACTGGGATGTGACGGCTGGTGTTTGTAAGCGACCCGAGGGATGCTTCTTCTCGACCTTCTGCTTACGGGCCAGGTTTTCTTTCTTGATGTCCTGGAACTTAGGACATCCCGGATAGTTTGCAGGGTGTCCTCGGTTCCGACACAAGACACACACGAGCTGCTCTCTGTCCGCCACCTTGTCTTTCCCAAGGTCGCATTCCTCGTTCTTGTGGTTCTTTGCGCACTTAACACATCGAGACTGCATTTCGCAGTTCGACGCGGCGTGCCCGAACCTTTGGCAGCGGATACATTGTAAAATGTTTGTATACTTGAATCATTTCTCTAGAGATTCTGACGATAATTTTTTAACGATTCGACCATTATTCTGTTGATTCTTTCAATTTTACCGTCCCCACGGGGTTAGGCGCTTCTAGTACAAGGTGGGGCAAAATGAATCACCCTATCGGAAGATGTTATAATTTTTGCAAATGCCGCCGTACGTCAATCATATATGACATTTATGAACTAGACAGCCACTGTATATAAATAAATAAGCAATATAGCGCTATGCTCCCTAAGAACGTGGAATAATTCTGTTGATTTTTTTGACTAATAATCGGTCGGTGGTGTTAGCGCAGCGTGAATTTCGTGTGAATCAGGCAAAACATTCTGGCACTTAGGCATTCGACCCGAACAGACTGGCACCGCAGAAGACCATGCAGGCCGCCATCGAACTGGTCGTTCGGCCGAGAACATGGCGGTTGCCGGACCCTACAGCGAATTTTAGTGAAAGACAAAGTGCAAACAGTGCATCAGTTAATGCCTGCTGTAAAGCCATCCTTAATCTCAACAAGGAAGAGGAAGATTTTATGTCGAAAATCATCATGAGCGACGAGGCACATTTCCATTTAAGCGGTTACATCAATAAACAAAATTTTCGTTTCTGGGGCACTGATAATCCGCGTGCATGAAAAGCCATTGCATTGCCTCAAAGCTAGTGTGCGGTGCGGCGTTCACGAGTCAGGAATGGTTGGGCAGCATTTTCTGAAGACGCCATTGGCAATACGGTCACAGTTACTGGCCATACGCTGGCGAACGCTATAATGCCACGATAAACGACTTCTTACTGGTGGAATTGGATGAGCGGGCTTGGTGAACATCAGGTTTCGACAAGATCGTGCAACCACACACACAGCATGAGCAATAATGTATATTTTGAAAAAAGTGTTTCCTGGTCGCGTAATCTCCCGTTTTGATGATTTGGCATGGCTAGCAAGATCGCCAGGTTTAACCATCCCAGACTTCTTTATTTGGAGCCACTTTAAGTCGCGGGCTGATGCCAACAAGCCTCAGACAATCGCAGCCCCTAAGGAGTATATTCGACAGGAATGCGAACAATTATCACCGGAAATCTGGCGGTGAGTGGTGGAAAATGCGATAAAACGGGTTAAAATGTGTATCAACACTGGCGGCAACAACTTGGCGGAAATCATCTTTTCCACTTATCAAAAAAAAATGTATAAGTCCAAATAAAGTGACTGGAGTATCACTCAAAATGAGTGAAAAAGTAATTCAAGAGCAAAATTGAAAAATTAATGAAACTGTACGATATTCCAACAATGGCTGCTGAAATCTTGAATTGGAATACTGGACCTGGATCACATATATGAGTAATTCGCGCTGGATTCCCGAAACAAGCTTCAAGATCTTTTAAACAGCGTATGACCTAGTTTGCACTTAATATTTTGTGGGAAGAATTTGGAAAATGTGGGGGGCTTGCAGCGGTTGATCATCTATGCCAATTGGTTTTAAAAGTCCTTCCGTTTTGGTGTTGTTTCTGCTGCCCAGAATGCACTTCACGCTATTATTAATGAGTGTTTCCACTTTAGCTTTCAAACGGCTTTGGAAACCACAATCTTGTCATCTCTGTCCATACGAGCTTCAACAGCACGTAATTTTTAACGACGTCATTAACGACGATTTTGAAGCACCTCTTTTAAAGGTAATATATAGTTGTCTTTAACCTGCGCTTTTCTGATTCGCATTAGTGACCCGTTACCAATGTAGAATACCAATAGATATCTACCTATTGCGCCGACATGTCTCATTGAAGGGCCTCTGCATGTTCCACTATAAGATCAAAATCTTCAATGGCCATTACCCACCTCGAAATTGCAGCTGGCAAGTCTTATTTTTTAACTGTTTGTTGAAATACGGCACAGACGGTCATGACCTTAAATTGCATAGGTACCTAGTAAATATTTTCGTAATTTTTTTAGGGCTAGATACACAGCATAAACCTCTTAAACATAACTATGGAGTTTTTGCTTCGCGGGATTGTTTTTGCGGCTTACGTACGAATAGTACCCTGGATGTAGATCACCAGAAAATTCTATCACTGTAGAACATCCTATTTTGCTGGCGTCCGTATGGACTTCTGTGCGTGCACCATGTTGATATATTTTTAGTACAGGATCGTCCTCCCTTTTAAACTGGAAATTTGAATCCTTTGTCAATAAGTCAATCAAGTCAATCAATAATTACTTATGATTGCATATCCTTTGACAAACTTACGAAAATATCCGGTTACGTTTTCTGCTTTTAATATGCTGGACATGACGATTGGGTTATTAAACTCTTTTACCGGCGCATAGTTATTTACCATTGATTCCACTTTCTGTTTGTATGTGGGGTTACATTAACATCTTTATTATTGCAATAATTAATAATAAAAAAACACTATTGTCGGGCAAAGGTTCGCATTAAATCTTTCTAAAATGTATGCCATCTTCGTTCTGACAACTTCAGCCAACGCGATTACGTTCCATCAACAATATATTGAATACATACAATCATCGATTGTTTAACATGCATTAAACGAGCCGAGCGATATTGATTACCGAAACCAAAACGATTGTTTATCAAACACACATTTTCATCAGGGCTTCATATTACAACTAATTTATTAATACTCGTATGTGCTTACACATTTTCGATTTGGAGACTAAGTTTATCAGTTTTCTACTTGTAGATGGTGTGATTCTACACTCTCTATTATGGTGCCCAAATACATGACACGCGAAGCATTTTATTCCCACATTACAAGCTGATTTTTTTTATGTTCGACACTACAGCAACTGTACAAATATGTTCAATTTTTCCAAACTATTTCTTTTTACCGAAATTGTTTTGCCGCTTATTTTGTTTATACTCACTAAATTCTTTTTTTACTTCTTGTTTAGTTTCTTCATAAATTGCTAATTTTCGCTTGAAAGCGTATAAATCGGTTGCACTTTAAAAATATTTTTTTTTGTTTTGATGATTAACTTATCTATAAACCCATTATATGCGAATCAAATCATATTTATTAACGAACACTTGACACCACACTTTAAAAAAGTACTCTGGATGGCGAAATCAAAAGCAAGAACGGCAAATTGGAAATATGTTTGGTACAGAAATGGCAAAATTCTTGCAAGAAAGACGGATGGAGACCGTATCATTGAGATACACTCGATCAACGATATTGAAGAAATATCATAAATATATGTTTCTTCCAATCATAGTATCGCAAATACACTAGTGTACAAAGAAAAACACCCCCAAGAAATGAAAAACGAAATCAATGAAATTATAAAGATAAAATTTGAAAATATCAAGTCGCAAGAGGATGCGTGTTCATATATAAAAAACAATAAAACAAAATTGTCATGTATGTCTCTAAATGTAAGGTTTTTGAGAAATAATTGGAATGCTATTATGCTATATGTTGCTGACATTTTGTTTACCATAGATGTCATTATACTGTGCGAAATAAACATTAGCAAAGAGGAAAATCATTTGTACCAAATTAAAGGATATAGTGGTGAATTCTATAACCGAAGTAATTCTAGAGGAGGAGGAATAGCAGTTTATGTAAAAAACGATGTCTTATGTGAAAAAGTAGTGACAGTATCCCACACGTATGAAAATGTCTCCATTAATGTTAAGCGTGGTAACTTAGAGGCCTCGATTATATCTGTATACAGACCACCAAAGACAAATGTTAAGTGCTTTATTCGTGAACTTGGTGCGCACATCGATAAAGTTGGAGCGAAAAACAATCTTATTGTTATGGGAGACATCAACATAGACATTAAAAATAAAAATAACACCGATGTTTGTGAGTATCTGTCAATGTCAATGTGAGTATCTGTCCAAAGGTCTACATAACTGTATATATTCGCACACTCGTGTTGATCTAATCAGAGACACAAAAACGCTGATCGACCACAGTCTAGTAAGAGTGAGAAATGCGGAACTTAATTCAGCGGTAATTGAAACATGTATTTCGGACCACTATGCCTTATATTGTGGAATAAAAACTAACACCACAGATCAAAAGAAATCTGATAAAGAACGTCATATCTTAAATCACAGCTTAACACAAAAAATACGTGACTTCAACTGGGATGAACTGAATGTGTTTACAGATGTAAACGAATATTATCAGAATTTCAAACAAATAATGAATACCTTGACAACATCATCGACGGTAATAGGAAAGAGAAGAAGTACAGAACATAGCTGGATTACAGCAGAGTTAAAAAAAGATTGTAAAGAACGCGATAGACTATACAGACGATATAAGAACAATAGACACAACGAAGATTATCACAGGGAATATAGAATTTATCGAAACGAGCTAAACAAGAAAATAGCGAAGGCGAAAACTAGCTTCTACAAAGAAAAATTTCAACGGTGTAGAGGTGATACTAAGGAGACGTGGAAGCTCGTAAATTCTATATTAGGGAAAAAGAAGAACAATCTAGATGATGTCCTAAAAAAGAACTTTACGAACAATGACAACGTTAAAGACATGACTAACAAATTCGCTAACAGTTTGTCATCTGAGGTACTAAGCATAGTGCACGAATGCAGTCAAAAAACATTTTCTGGCTATGAAAGTAGTGTACATCATTCAATCTATGCTGAACATGCATCTGTGGCAGAAATACAAAATATCTTAAGCTCTTTGGAGTGCAACAAATCGGCAGGGATAGACGAGATAAGGCCAAAAGATTTGAAGAACAACGCACAAACTCTAGCTCCAGTGATAACAAAACATGAGCTTAGACCAAGCCTCGATTCCAAACACGCTGAAGACCTCAATAGTTCGACCGATCCACAAAAGCGGGAAAAAAACGATATTTTGAACTACAGACCAATCTCAATCTTACCAGCTGTCGATAAGGTTTTAGAAGAAGTGCTAGCAAGGAGACTCTACGAATTTGTCGAAAAGTTTAACTTACTAAATAAAAATCAATTTGGCTTCCGCAAAGGTAGAAGTATAAATAGATTATTAGGAGACTTTGCGAATAATGTTTACCAAAGTCTGGATAAAAATCAGAGTGTAGTAGCTTTATTCGTCGACTTTAAGAAGGCGTTCGACACACTAAGCCACAGAAAAATCCTAAGACAGCTGGATAAGATTGGTGTACGTGGCCACATACTAGCATGGTTTGGAAACTATCTAAGCAACAGAACTTTCAAGTTTAAAATAGGTGATCATGTTAGCGAAGAGAAAAATGTTGTATACGGTGTACCACAGGGTTCAAAATTAGGACCACTTCTTTTTATTATATATGTAAACGATCTACTGTCAGCGTTAAAATATAGTAGGGGTTATGCATATGCGGACGACACGGCGATAGTAGTTAGTCATAGGAGTCCTGATGAAGCTGCAAAATTAATGCAGTTAGATCTAAATAGAGTCACAGCTTGGTGTCACGACCATGGCTTAATTATCAATGCACTCAAGACTAAGGTAATGCACATTCGCCCGCCCCATATCCCAAAAACAAAACTAAAAATAAAAATGCACGACGTAGATTGCCTACATAGAAATGGATGTGGCGGTAGTATAAAAGAAGATGATGACTGCTCCAGATACATCAACAATGTGTCAACATATAAATACTTAGGACTTACAGTTGATTATAACTTCAAATGGAGCCACCACATCGACACATTGAAGAAGAAACTGCGCCAATCGGCGTACGCAATATTTCACCTAAGTAACCTTTGTACACCAGAAGTACTTAAACAGTGCTACCACGGATTAGTCGAATCGCATCTAAGGTACGGTATATTAGCGTGGGGAAGAGCGCCACAAATGCACTCGCTTCAAAACACTCAAAATAGGCTACAAAAAATGATACGAAGAGCAGGACGTAGTAACGCTGAGCAGCACCAGAGAAACCAGGTAACAGATATGCTCAATATCTCACAAATATATAAATTGGAAATCCTGGCAAACTTCGGCAACGATAACACATACAGAATACAGACACAGCAGACGGTAAACACGAGAAAACGACAGCAGCTGTTCTACGAAGTCCCGAGGTTCTGGAACGAGTATAGTAGAAAGACCTTTAACGTCGCAGTTCCGATGATCCTTAATGAACTCCCAAGAGAACTTCGAAACCTACCCAAACAGGAACTTTTGCGTAAAGTAAAAGAAATGTATCTAAGTTCCTCACGATAAAAAAAAAAAAAAAAAAAAAAAAAAAAAAAAACTGAACTATGTTTGTAACTAGTCATCTTGTACTTAATTGTTTGTTTCTATATTTTTGTTTCACTTTTTGGTATTTTGAACTAATACTGTTGTCAACAATGTAAATCAATGAACTATGTTTGTAACTAGTCTTCTGCAGACAAGCCCTTCCGGCTTTGCAGATAAACGAATGTAAACAACCTGCATTTCGAATACAATAAAATTGAAATTGAATAAAATTAAAATTGAAATTGAATAAAGACCTATCGTCGATTACGTATTGAACAATGTCATTCATAGCAAGTAGATATTCTCTACAGCTTTCATTATGTCTTCCATTCTACTCTGTAGTTTAAAATAAATATCCGCCGCACATAATTTTTCCTCGAATTCTTTTGTTAATAACTTTTTTAATGTCACATAGGTGCACTTGTTCGGTTCCATGAACATTTTTGTAGACCTGACAAACGTTTCCGCAGGTAAATTGACTTTTCGATGTCACTCCATTGCAGAAGTTCCGCAATATCTTCAAATTCATCGAATTTTATTTTTGTATTATCCTCGTCACTTAATTTGGTAATGAAATTCTCGATTTATTTCACTGAAATTTTTGGACGTTTGTTTGGAGTATTATTTTTTTTTATCTGCATCCCTGTATAATGATTCCGACGCGACCGAATATACTTCTTTACTTTTATAATATTGAACGAGCCTTTCGACTGATTGAGCTCCTTGTCATATAGGAAAAATTAAGAAGGGGCGGAAACATTTTGCAATGTATCCGCTGCAAAAGGTTCGGGCACATCCCGTCGAACAGCGAAATGCAGCCTCGATGCGTTAAGTGCCCAAAGAACCACAAGAACGAGGAATGCGACCTTGAGAAAGACAAGGTGGCGGACAGAGAGCAGCTCGTGTGTGTCTTGTGTCGGAACCGAGGACACCCTGCAAACTATCGGGGATGTCCTAAGTTCCAGGACATCAAGAAAGAAAACCTGGCCCGTAAGCATAAGGTCGAGGAGAAGCGTCCCTCGGGTCGCTTCCAAACACCAGCCGTCACATCCCAGTTGACCTACGCCCAAATAGCGGTAGGTTCGGGAAAGACGGTACAAAAGCCCATGGCTGTTCCTAAAGTCCCAGTGCCTGTCTCTAAGCCACCGGAGGCGGAGGTGGATGTCTGTTCGATCTTGCTCGCAATCCAAGGGCAGATTGGGAAAACAGATCCTTGAGACGGCGACCCGAGTAGATAGTATCTGCTCGCTTCTGCTGGGCCTAGCGTATCTAAGGTCGTGATGGGTACGCTGGTAGAGAGCCCCTTGAAGATCCTGTTGGTGAATGTAAATTCCCTGTAAAGGATTAAGCGACGAGCCGTACTTTTTAACCTGTTACAGGACGAAAGCCCCGATGTACTCTTGGTTAGCGAAACAAAGCTAAACCAGAAACACAAAATCCGGCACAGTTCTTATAGAATAATTAGAAGGGACCGACCCAACGTTACTCAAGGTTGGGGAGTTGCGATCTTTATTAAAAATAGCTTTAAACATAACGTCTTATATAGCGGTGAAGTGCGGAGGTTCCAGGTGCTAGAGGCCTGTATTGTATGCATTCCTCTCCGAAATGGAAAGAGAATGTACATTGTATCAGCTTATGCGCCTGAAGCACCTCAACCCAATGTTTTCATTGAAGAGCTCGAGACACTTTTTCTTTGGAAAACTTCTACATTCTGCGATTTAAATGAAAAACATGGTGATTGGGGAAATAACATTCCTAACACTAGGGGGAGCCTACTAAGTCATTGGTGCGTTCTTCACAACATAACATTGAATATAGAGTCAAGTTGTTCGCAATGGATAGTCCGTCGTATCCTAGGAGCGGTTCCTATCTGGATCTCATGTTAATAGACTCTCGACTGAGACTGGCAGACACGAACGAATGGTCTATTAATTGTCTACGGACCATTGTATACGACAGTGACCATTGCGGACTACGTGCCGTGATCACAGTACCTGACGAGTTCGCGGAGATGGCAGAGTATATCCAAGCGCACCCCTACCACGACAGTAGGACGCTTTGCCAATTACCGTCTAATAGGAACCTGTCAAACTACGAGATTGACAGGTACCTCAAACAAATGGACGATATAATTAAGCAGACGATGGACAGTACAATACCACGCCAACGACATAACAATACGATAAACGTGTACCGAAACGCGACAATCGACGAACTGCACAGACAAAAAAGTATACTCCTGACAAGGCTCAAACTCTTGTACAGGCGGTTTACCGACAGACAAAACTCGGAAGTCAGGACACTGAAGTCAGTAGTTGAAAATCTCCAACAGTTGATATGCATGTTATAATGCATTGAATAATGCATATTATCCAGTGCACTGGAAGACAGCGGTGGTGCAACCAATCCCCAAGAGGGGTAAGAACACCTCTAACCCGGCAAATCTCCGGTCGATAAGTCTCCTTCCGAGTATCAGTAAGGTCTTCGAGAAGGTGGTTCATAGGGCCGTGTCTAAATGGGTTGATGACAATAAAAACATCCCGGATAACCAATTCGGTTTCAGAGCGGGGCATGACACTATTCATGCCGCGTCGAAACTCGTGTCGGATGTCCAATGGAATAAATGCAAGAACCATTGCACGGGTGCCTGTCTGATTGACTTGGAACAAGCCTTTGACACCGTATGGCTAGAAGGTCTTCATTACAAGCTCAGTTGGCTGGGCATAAGTAAACCACTGCTATATATGACTTTTGACATGTTAACAGGTAGAAAGTTCGTAGTGAAAATTGCCAACGTGTATTCTACCCAAACATTTGATATTAACAACGGACTGCAACAGGGTACGGTAAATTCGCCGATCCTTTTCTTATTTACTTCAGTGATTTGATAGCTTCTCTTCACCATTCAATAGCGTATGTGGACGATTTAATCGCGTACAGATCTATTTCAACGATCGAGGTCATTGTCACTCTCTTGCAGCGTGACTTCGAAAAAATTCAGCAGTATTTTGTTCAGAACGCCTTTGTCTAGGGCCTCTCGAGACACTAGGAAAAATTGGCGTGGGTTGTCAATTTTTGGACAGGACGGGCGCCCACTGGCGAAACAAAGTGTAGTCAGATACCTAGACCAGTATCCATATTTTGACATACATGTAGATGCTGCTCTGGCAAGGGCCCGAGGCGCTTTCGGTCTGACAAGATGGCTGTTTCATTGCAGCCAACTTGATTCCCGGGTGAAGGTAATTCGCTGCATGGGTTTAATCAGGCCCATGGTTGCCTATGGATGTCCCGTCTGGTTCAATGTGAGAGCCAGCTTAATGGAAATGATTCGGGTGTTTGAGAGACAATGTCTCAGGACATGTCTCGGGTTACTTAGGACACCCGAATCTGATTACACGAAATTTTACCCGAACGAGGTCCTATACAATAGGGCCAGGATTGTACGGGTGAATAACTTCCTGATCAAACTGATTGGAAGCCACGTTGCGAGAGCAATGGCTTCGGTCAATAGCCTAATCTCCGGGGCTTACCACCCCAATGATTTATATCACGAGAGAGTGCGCCTTAACTAATTGGCGGCTGGGGGAAGCTGTTTATACCCACGAACAGTGTGCTAGAAGCTAGAGCGTGTAGGTCTGGTCAAGACAAGAAAAGAATCGTATGGGATCTATTCTTCCCCGTTTAGCCGGGAGGGGCAATTTTCTAAAAAATTGACTTAATTTGGAAAAAAAATTAGTAAAAACCAACAGTTACATCCACAATGCCGCGATATACTTTTTTGTAAAGCCAGAAACCTCTTCTTTCATCCTGTTTTTAAACGAAGCTGTTTTAACGAATAGTTTTTGAGAAATTGATTTTCAAACTCAAAATTTTGAAAAAAAAAAAATGAAAAAAAAAATTGCGAACTATTTTTTTTTAAATTGTATGTAATTAAGTACTAATTTTTATTCAAAAATTCAATTCTCTTATCAGTTTTAAGTTAAAACCGGAAAACCGGATGCAAAAATTTCTTGTAGTTTTTGAGAAATTAAAAAAAAACCCGAACCATTTTTTTCTAAGAAAAACCTTTTTTTTGGTTTTAACGCGGCTGGACTTGTAAGCAAATTAATGTATGAAACATTCACGTCTTTTTTATTATTTTTAAAAAATTCGAAGTTTTATGAGGATACAATAAAGTGACACAGTATTGGAATAACCCTGGATTAATCCTTCTTTTTCATTGATAACGCCTGAAAACTGAACTGCCAATTTCGTCTGGGTCCGCCCGCCGCCGATGGGTTCTACCCGCTAGGACCTTAAGACAATAAAACCACAATTTTTTTTTATTGAAAAACAAAATATCTGCAACTCAAATGTAAATAAAATGCATCGCATTTTTAATAAAAAACCATTTCCAAATTGAATGTTAACTCATCAACACATTACGATGTCAAACTCATACTCTCGAGAAGAATTAACGGACATGCACTTCTGCTACGGTTTAGCTAATGGTCGAGATCGTGAAGCCGAAAGACTCTACGCTGAAAGATATCCCAATCGTAGGTGTAATGTTTTCAAGAATCCACCGACGTCTGCGAGAGCACGGAGTGCTAGAGCATCGAAGAAGCGAAAGATCAGTTACAAATGGATCAGGAATCTTAGATGAAAGAATTTTGGATTTGGTCCGACGTAATCCCTCCCTTAGTACAAGGAGGATAGCTATTATGCTTGGAGTGCCCAAATCTAGAGTATGGAGAGTGCTTCATACCGAAAACTTACACCCGTACCATTTTAGGCCAGTTCAGCAACTCACCTCAAACGACAAGTTTTTGAGAGCAGAATTTTGTCGATCATTACTGCTTCGAGATGAAACTGAACGAAACTATTTTGCAAGGATATTCTGGACGGATGAAGCACAGTTTACCAGAGATGGGGTTACTAACTTCCACAATTTGCATCATTGGAGTAGCACCAATCTACATAACAAAAAACAAAATAAATCACAACACCGCTTTAGCTGTAATGTTTGGCTTGGTATTGTTGGACAAACTGTAATCATACCTGCAGTTCCTACGAGACCTTTTGCCCGATTTGATGGACAGCGTTCCTTTTTTATGTGTGGGGATTCATGAAGAATTATGTTTATGAAGTGGAAATAGTATCTATGGAACAGCTGAAAGAACGGATTGAAGTCGCTGGAGTCAAATTGCAGGAAAAATTGTCAAGCATAGACTTATGTGCAGCCATTAGAAGGAGATATAATATTTGCCTGCTAAAAAATTGGGATCATATTGAAAATTTACTATAATAAAACTCCGATTTTTTTAAAAATAATAAAAAAGAGGTCAATGTTTCATACATTAATTTGCCTACAAGTCCAGCCGCGTTAAAACCAAAAAAAAGGTTTTTCTTAGAAAAAAATGGTTCGGGTTTCTTTTTAATTTCTCAAAAACTACAAGACGTTTTTGCATCCGGTTTTCTGTTTTTAATTAAAAACTAATAAGAGAATTGAATTTTTGAAAAAAAATTAGTATATACTTAATTACATACAATTTTGAAAAACAAATAGTTCGAAATTTTTTTTTTTTAATTTTTTTTTCCAAATTTAGAGTTTGAAAATTTATTTCTTAAAACAGCTTCGTTTAAAAACAAGATGAAAGAAGAGGCTTCTGGCCTTACAAAAAAGTATATCACGGCATTGTGGATGTAACTGTTGATTTTTAATATTTTTTTTCCAAATTAAGTAAATTTTTTAGGAAATTGCCCCTCCTAAACTAAACGGCTAAACGGGGGGAATAGACCCCCCCTCCCATACGATTTTTTTCTTGTCTTGACCAGGCCTACACGCTCTAGCTTTTTGGCACACTGCTCGTGGGACACCCTGTATATTAGTTAAGTTATAATAAGATATGTTTAGTTAGGTTAGGGTAGGTTTAAGGCTTATATAAATATATATAAAAAATGATCATATGCTAAGTTTTTGAAAAAAAAAAAAATTTCTTAGCTTAAGTTTATTATAATAATGTTAATTGTAAGTTATTTATACAGTAGTCGAAAGGCATATGCTAAAATTATTCTGTTTGTTTTAGAGTGTCCGCCTATAGTATAGATAGTTAAGCTAGTTTTAAGCATTTTTGTCTAGGATAAGATAAATCTAAGAAACTATAAATAAAAATGAATTAAAAAAAAATATATATATATCGTGTTTGTCATCCGGAGCGGAAGACTAGCACACGGCTGAGTGTGGTGACGGCCGTAAGAGAGGAGTTGTCTATGAGTAGTTAATTGTCGCTCATCGGTCGTCAAGCAGTTGTAATTATTAGAAGTAATTTTTTTCTCTTCACTGCTCGTCCGAAATAATTTATACTCTTTTTCTCTTTGGTTCATTTTCTTAAATGAATATACCTTAAATTATATTTAAAATACAGCCGCCATATTTTATTTGAGAATTCCTACATATAAACATTTTTATACATACTCGCATGTTTTAGTCAAGGGAGTAGAAGTTAGGTTTAGTTAGTTTAAGATAGGCTTAGGTATTATATAAATATAAAAAAATTATCATATGAAAATTTTTTAAATAAAGCAAATTTTTTTGAGCTCAAGATATGGTAAGATTAATATTACTTGCATATGTATATACTTGTTTGAAAACATAGATTTAAGTTGTTCCATTTATTTTAGAGAGTTCGACTAGGGCCAGTTAGATATTAGTTAAGCTAGTTTGAAGTTAGTTTGGCTGGGGAAACTAAGTAAACAATAAAAATAAAAAAGAATTAAAACTAAGAAAAAAGATTAAAAATGAATTAAAAGAAACAGATTAATGCTCGTAGTGGAAAATCTGTAGACATTCTATCACTTTTTCCAGTTAAAATATCATCCCTCTTAATTACATATATTCCGAAAATGAATGACATTCAAGATACACAGATACAAATATTTTTTTACTTGTGGTGAATAAGTGAAAGTAGTCAGTAAACACATGATTTTACCGATTTTGTTATCTCATTCGAATTATACACCCCCTTTTTCCTGGCCTCCTTCTCAGTAATACCCTTACCTAAAATTATTTCGAGACCATTTGTCATTTTAATACGAACTCATTTAGCATTACACTTGTTCGTCCTAAGTGTGGCAATATTTTATTGTGAAATCTCCACTTTTTCGTTTTTGATGTTACTCTTTCTAAGATACATTTGTAAATGTGTGCTGAAAAATTATGTTTTCGAAATGTCCTTAAAAATTATAACATTCTTGAATCTTATTTATATTCATGTATAATTTTGTGATAATTTTTTTTCCAATCCCCTTAAATTGGTAGTGATTTATGTATGATCCGCTGGTTAAAGTTTTGTCCGCAGACCTGCCGATTTTCGATTTAAATCGAACGCCTTATAAAAAGCAATTATTTTATCGACACAGCTTACGCTTCCCTTCGTTTCTTAACCGACATAAAATTAAATTTTCAAATAAGTGTATTCAGATCATATATTATTACCTGTGATGAAAAATGAATACCGCACGATACCACAGACAAGTGCAAAATAACATCACAGAAGATGAGGTCTTTATGTTATATTAATGCTACGACAATGGGAGACTGTAATCCATTTTTCATTCTTGTACTTATCCTAGGAAAAGCATCAGAGCAGAAATCTGACTGGATCTCATTCAGAAAAAAATTATCTTTCAGAAGGTTTCGCCGAAGGAATCATCAAGTGAAAACGAAAATTATGTTTGGTAATATCCGTATGTCTATACTGTTAATGAGATGACTGGCTAAGGAGGACATAAACATGAGCCTATATTCAGGTGTAATTGTTAGTTCACATACTCATAACCGAATAAGGGAAAGGGACACTTCCTATCAATTTAGTCTGACGGTAAGAACACCTTCAAATATAACAAGTTCTTATACAATACATATACTTCTCTAACTCAGTCTCAATCTACCCTGAAGAATTTTCATCACAAATGATTTGTATGACACTCTAAATGCATATTTGTTCTAAATGGAATTCGTTGAATTTATTTTTAAAGAACAATACAATCTGCGAGTATTATTGCTCAATAAGTGAGTTCAGTTTGTGTTTCTGGGCTTACATGCGCAATATATTTATTTATTAATGTCCAATATAAATTATTTTAGCTTGTCTCTGCATAGAATATGATCACAAACTTTTAACAAAAAAATCGAACTTGAGTTTAATAAAATTCAATATTTTAACTAATTTTCTAATTTTATTTTAAGTACATTTTTCTTTATTTGCAGT
Source organism: Merodon equestris (assembly GCA_958301585.1). Classification (NCBI taxonomy): domain Eukaryota; kingdom Metazoa; phylum Arthropoda; class Insecta; order Diptera; family Syrphidae; genus Merodon; species Merodon equestris. The sequence goes on along the minus strand of OY284414.1, from coordinate 42,855,800 downwards.
CCGACCTAGACAATATTTATGCTGAGAAAGGGTAAAAGTACCTTAAGACATGCTGTTTTTGATAACTTGCCAACAAATTGGGCAAATATATTCAACTATGTACTTTTGTGTACAATTTATTCAATTGTATATTAACATGCTAGAAATTTTTTTAAATTGTTGTATTGTGTTATCAGATATTCTCAGTAGTGTAACTCCTGTAATCAATCAGCTTCATTGATTTTGAGTTAAGAATAATTCTGGGAAATCTTGATCTAAAATGCTTCGCAGCACAATTACCTTTACCAACTTAAAAACACGATATTAAATTGACGACTTATCTCTCACTTTCTTATTTCAAGAAGTAAAAGTCGTATGGATTTAGCCTAGTTGTTTAGTTTAAAATATGGTTTATGTCCATATTAGGGTGATTATTTTCAGCTGGATTTTACACGTACACTGCATAAATAGCAATCCCTAGGAGGGGTAAAGACACCACCAACCCGGCAAAATTTCGAGTCCATAAGTCTCCTTCTGAGTATCACCAAGGTCTTCGAGAAGGTCGTTCATTGAGCCCTGTTCAAATGGGTTGAGGACAACAAAATGATTCCAGATAACCAATTCGATATTAGCGCCGGGCATGACATTCCCCATGTCGCGTCGAAACTCGTATCAGATATCTAATGGAACAAATGCAAAAACTAATGCACGGTTGCCTGCCTGACATTTCGATACACGACAGCACAGTCGACGGAGCATAAGTAAATAACTGCTATATTATGATTTTTGGCATGTTAACTAGTAGGAAGTCCGTTGTGAAAATTGCCAAGTTGACTTCTACTGAAAACTTTGAAAGCAAAAGCAACAGAGTACGGTGAACTCGTCGATTCTTTTCAGCATTAATCGAGCTCATAGTTTTGCTTGGCCATTTGACAGCGTACACCGACGATTTAAGTACATACAGGTCACGCCAAACGATCGACGTCATTGTCATACTGCTGCAGCGTGTCTTTAAATGAATTCAGCAGAACTGTGATGACAGAAATAAGAATCTATCATATTCAGAATGCCTTTTCTATGTCCTCTTGGCGTACTAAAAAAAACGGGGGCTGGTTTTCAATTTAGACTCGATGGACATCCATTGCAAAACAAACTCAAGTCATATATCTAAATCAATATTTATATTTTGAAAAATATGTATTGTAGATGCTACTCCGGCAAGCGCACGGGACGCATTGGCTCTGTCAAGTTGGTTGTTTCATAGCAGCTAATTTGATTCCAGTGTGAAGATAATCTGGTACATGGCCTCGATCAGCCTCATTATTGCCTATGGATTTCCCGTTTGATTCTTGGCCGACTTGTCTCGGATTGCAGAGGACACCCGAATCTGAGTACACGAAATTTTATCCGAACGAGGTCATATACGTTAACAAACATTTTCCCACATTCCCACTTGCCCCAAAATAGTGGGGCAAGTAGATATAGTCTTGGAGTCATATAATACTACATTGAATTGGGAACGCATATCACGTTGCTTGACTCTTTACTATACGAGACTTGTCCAAGGCCACCAAACAGTTCAATCCGTATATCATCACTTATACTAAATAAAATCGTGTCTATGGAAATGAGTACTGACGCCATGAACTTTATGGTGAAAACTTATCGAGGTAAAGTTCTCGATACGTTTATCAGAGGTCTCAAGGGAGACCTAAGCAAATTCCTAGGGATAAGGGAACCCACGGGCTCTCTGCCTAAAATTAGAAAATTTAAATTACCGTACCTTTCATGCTAATCAAACTCACGTCACCACACGAAAATTTGACAACCCTTCAACTCCTGTCCCCCAAGGAATTACAGAAAGATGGGTGCCGCATTCGCTAAAAATAAATCGCGAATACTTAGATGGGCAGGACACGAAGAAGGAATGGATAATGAACAAATACTCATATGAATACAAAGACCACCAGAAAGGGCCGCGTCGTAGACTTAAAAGCGATGAAACAGAGAATAGGAAAGCATAGAGGGAACAGACTTACGACAAGAAGACTTGGCGAAGCATTGCGAAACAAATTGTTTGTTGCCCAGGGGGTTTTAGGAAACGCACGAGATTTGTTAAGTCGTGCTAGCCCCGCACGACCTTAAACCTTAACTCGTTAACGTCTTGTATCATCCAACCCGGAACCGCCTTCGCATTTCTTCAGAGTGGCTTTTCGTTTGGTCTTCTTTTACGTAGGGACTTATTTATCTTGACGGTTAATCTTTCAACTTTCAAGTAGTACCATGCGATTGTTTCACATGTGCTTACTTGTCCTCTTAGTTGAATGGTGAATTCTCTTGAGGAGAATCCATCGGAAGGACCCGTAGAATTGACGTGGGTTCCAGTAGCCAGTCTTATTTTCCTTGTGGTTTTGAACTGGTGTAGTGATCGATGACGACCGCATAACCCGAGCGCTTCTCTGAAATGGTTCTTGTGTGTAACAATACGTCCCTTGGGGCCAAGTGTTCCACTCCCAAGGCAACGCTGTATTGTTGAATGTGGTTTCATTTTGTTTGTGTTCGCGGTCATAGGATATCTATATCCTGGGACCCGCGTTTTCATCCTTACAGAAGCCATTAATGGGAATTCGACTAAAGGGTCCGCCATCTAACGTTTTTTTTTCAAGTAGTGCTTATTTCGTGAATGGTAACACTTAGCTCATGTCCGATTTGACAGATAATTAGTTTAATCCTTCCGCTGAACGAATATGGTTGCGTATACGCTTGAACAACGCTGGGAAATATTGCGACATTACTTTGAAAATCATGGTAATGTTGCAGAATGTGTGCGAAAATTGCGTACGGATTTTGGAAGAAGAGAAGCACCGTCAGCTCCGTATGTTCGTTATCTTGTGAAAAAAGTGAAAGAAACTGGCGTCCTCATCGATAAACCAAAGCGTGAAAAGCCAAAAACAGTGCGTACACCCGAGAATATTGCTGCTGCGGCAGAAAGTGTGCGTGAAGCGCCATCAACATCAATTCACCGTCGTTCTCAACAATTGAATATTTCGGAGACATCATTGAGACGAATTTTGCATAAAGACCTTGGTATGACGCCATACAAAGTCCAATTGGTTCAGGAGTTGAAGCCAACTGACCATCCAATGCGTTTTCGCTTCGCTAAGTGGGCCTGCGATCGACTTACAGAAGATGCCGATTTTGCCAAAAAAATCATCTTTTCAGATGAAGCTCATTTTGATCTTGGCGGGTACGTAAACAAGCAAAATTGTCGCATTTGGGACACAGAAAACCCGCACGCATACATTGAAAAGCCGGTGCACTCAAAACGAGCCACTGTTTGGTGCGGATTTTGGTCCCGAGGCATAATTGGGCCATTTTTCTTCGAAAATGAGCAAGGAGTGGCCGTTACAGTCAATGGCGATCGTTATCGGGCCATGTTGAACGAATTTTTGTTCACAAAAATTGAAGAGGAGGATATTGGCAACATTTGGTTTCAACAGGACGGTGCTACGTGCCACAAAGCCGAAGCTACACTCGATGTTTTGCGCCCTGTTTATGAAGATCGCATTATCAGCCGCAGAGCTGATGTCGTTTGGCCACCTCGGAGCTGCGATTGGACACCGTTGGACTATTATTTGTGGGGTGCCGTCAAAGATAAGTGTTACGCCGACAAGCCAGAGACAATTGACGCTTTAAAGGACAATATTCGTGAAGCCATTGGTGAAATACAGCTGCACACAATCGATAATGTGCTTAAAAATTGGACCGATTGTGTAGGCTACTGCATGGCCAGCCGAGGCAGCCATTTGAATGAAATTATTTTCCATTATTAACCGGAAGGATTGTACTTTCAAATAAAAAAAGAAATTTGAGAAAATATTCAGTAGTTTTTTTATAGCATTTTCAAAAAAAAAAAATTATTTGGCGGACCCTTTATAATTGAATTCTGCCTCTTTATAACTTCCATCACCTTGTTTTTCTGAAATGTGATTTCCTCGACAAAGGCAACTTCTCCTCAGCTCCTAACGGAATGAGTGCCGGGCATGCCACCGGTTAAGCGGAGTTAATAATAACAATAGTAATAACATAATGTTTTGTTTTAGAATTCGTAAAACAATTAGTAAAGCAAGTTATCAACCGAGTGAAATTTTATTTTTGGTTCTTATGGGCGATTTGGGGAGTCGATTTTTTATATACATACATATGTATCTGGCATTATAGCGCATATAGCCTTATGTTGTCAGTCATCTACATATGTAGTTTGTGATTTTGTTTTCTACTGGAAGTGGCCGTTTTCCTAAGTCGAATTCAGAATGGTTTTTCCTAATCAAGTAAAATTACAATAATTTAGCCGATGCCTTGATTCGATCACCGACTCCCGAATGCGCTCGGAAGAGGGTTAAGAAAATCAAAACCGAATTAAATTCGGCAAATGAAATATCCAAAGATAGTTCCAACACAGTGCACGAGCACGGTTCGGTCGAAAGAGGCGTCCCAGCAGGAAAAATTGTCAGTGAAGATAGCACCGATAATGAAATGTGACCTTATCCGATTCGACGTTGCCAATTGCCTGTAGCTGGTTAAAATCGAGCGGATTGACCAGTTACAATAAAGCAAAAAACAGGATGACAGTCTGAAATATATTTTTGAATTAATAACCTTAATAACTTCTTAAGGTCTTAACCCCCGTTATCATTTGTATACTATGTGTTAATTTGAAAGCAGTTCCTTATACGAGTATGATTATTTATAATTGTGTATTATTAATAATTATAATTGTGTCTTTGTTAAGAACAGACAAACTGACTCCAAATAAGAGAGCCGTGTGACGCATCAAAAAATGTTTTTCAACTGTTGTACGAGTAAAATATTAAGAGAAGAAAGGTGCAACTCTCCATGGAACAAAATGGAATCGTTCAGTTGGAATGGGAATATCCTTATTATACAACTATGAAATGAACGTTTAAACATAATAGGAACGGAGAGCCAAGAGGGAACATGCGTACATCGTCATCAAGCACAATGTTATTGTTTTGCAAAAATGGCTGATAGCAGTTGTAGAATGGAACGGAAACAATATAGTCCGGGTGTTCTTTCAAAATATAGACAATTTAGTTATATTACGAATATTGTTGTATCGGGTTGACGCAGGTGTGCTGCGGAAGTTTCTGAACAAATACGATTGAATATAACAGGACGAAAGATGTTCAATTAAATTTATAATTTCTATAAATTTATTATTGTTTCCTATATAGATTAGTGGCTACTATGAATAATATGTGCAGTGAAATTGAGCAATAAATATTTTAGGATCTAATTATTTCAAATATATATAAGAAATAATTGGATTAAAAGATTTGATTATTTATTAGCACTGGTTACTCTTCTGTATATTTGTATTTATATCAAGAGCTCGACCTAAGAAGCCCCAACTGCACCAATTGTGCCATATATTACTTACACCTTAATGTTAAACTAAAACCACTGTAGGCGTCATTTGATTGATGAATTTCCTAAGAAAACCACTTTGTGCAAGGTTTCATAGGTTCATTAAAAGTTACTAACAAACTAACAATATAAAAAAAAACCTGCTTTAGCGCCTTAAATCAAGAAAAGAAAAGAAAATTACAAATAAACATCAAGACAATGTCACTCAATTTAATTAGATTTTAGTGAATGTAACTATAAGAATTTGAGCAATATCATAGTTGAATAAGTAGGTATGTATGTGGTTTTTCTTTGTTTATTCCTAACCTAGATTCCACTTTCACTTTATTCCTTCGGAAACGGCGTGGCCGCATTTTAGGTCTTTTATTTCAGTGTGCATTCCGTTGAAATCGCTGTGCAAACAAATCGAAACTAGGTCTTTCTGTTGAAAGGATCAAAAAATCGATTTCAGACTTTTTCATATAATGACGACTAATTAGACGAGCGCTCATTACCAACTGTTGTTGTTAAATTAAATTACGTTTTTCAATAAAAGTTTTTATTTTTTTTAAATTAAATATGTAGCGAAACTACAAGAATTGTTTAAATTTTTTTTTTCCGAAAGAGACTTTCAGCTTTCAAGGTATGGATGTAAAAAAAATCAAAATGCAGAACTGATTGGGATTTGTAAATTATCTGCACGTTGTGATGGAAATAAAGAAATTTCGTTCTCCTATCCTAAATGCCCTGTGCTCGATTTGTTTTAGCTAATTTGTCGCCGCTACATGAATAATATTGTGGCTTAGATCGTTTTGTCACGTTCGTGTGCCATAAATATTTGGCGAAGAATGATGTTTTCATAAAGAGTTCGTGACTAAAAGGCATAATCATTTATCATCGATGGTAGCTATTGGTTTTTGTTCCCTAGAAGGAGGTGAAATTGTTTGAACTAGCCCAACATATGAATGCTTATTGATTTTAGTGCGCACGTGAGTATGTAATCATGGTCGATGGAAAATAAAAAATAAATAGAAATGTCAGTGTATCAATGATTTATTACGGCCATTAGAGCTTACAGTTGTCTATCTGCCGACGGTATAACTAATGGGAAAAAAACAAATTCATCGCTCTTAGCAGGAGGCCTACCTATAAAACGATTAAATATGAAACCAAACCGATAACACACCTTCTAGGGTTTAACCAGATTCAATAAATAATTTCCACAAAGACCCACATTTGAACATGCTTCCAAACATAATCTAATGTGCTTGACCAGTGCTATAGGCACCACATGCATCCATAGTGTACATAATCCCATTCGCATGTAAGTTCGGTTCACTTTCAATTGCTGCACTTGCGTCAGACGGTAACGTGCTAAATCGTACGTGCTTTCAGCTAAAGTGCAATCGCCTCTCTTGAATTACAATTTAAAGGGCTTAGCTCTATCTAAGTACATACAAAGCCCTATTTTTTGAAATCGACCACAAGTTACTAGTAACTTACTGAATTCTGGTAGCATATGTGACCTGGAGTATATAACATTGATGTGGGTAAAGCGCATTCGCTCATCTAAGGGTTTATAGGATTTAATTTTTATAATTCAAGACACGTAAAGTAGTACAATAGGTTTCTACTGTTTTTCACTCTTGATATTCTCTTCGCAGAATTAAGGTAATTACAAAATCTCAACTTCAGATATTATATAGCTTTGTTTGCCTGATTTATATTTCGTTATACATATATTTCCGATAAATACATGTATTTAACTGACCCAACCCAATGTTAGAACAAATATAAAATTAGAGAAAATTAAAATATATATAAATATATATATAAATTGACTTCTTAAACATCTAATCTAATGGTATTCCAATTAGACGCGTTTCAATATGCCACAATATGTTATACCTAGTAAATATTAATTTATAAAATGTTCTTTATAGTTTTTTTTGTTACGAAATGTCATGATTAGCCTATTGTGTTCCTTTACAAAAAACCGAGGTGAAACTAATACTTTGTAGAAACAGTCGAAGACGTTTGGAGTTTCCAAAAATACCCTCTAAACAATTCACGGTTCTACCGAGCATTATGTGTCCAAAGCAAAAACATTTCTCCGTGTTGTTTAGGGCGAAGCGTCTCAAAAAGAGTTTGTAGGGAAAATTATAAAAAAATTAAAAACTGCGATTTTAAGTCAAAAGACGATTTTACTTTTTTACATAATCTCTCTTGACTTCAAAACACTTGGCCTAGGGTTTCATCTATGACCCTCTCAACTTCTTCATTGAATGCGAAAGTTTTCCAGACAAAATCTCTTAAAGTTTGGGAACAAATGGAAGTCTCAGGGTTCCAGATCAGAAGAGACCAAGCAAATCCTACCCCAAATCCTGCAGTTTTCCCACAGGTGGGTTGTCCCTTTTTTCTTCTTCAAACCAGTCCTTTTCTCGCGAATTTTACATTGTAATTGTTCTGACTTTTGGTTAATCAATTAACAGTAGGGCTTTTAAATCTCAGAACTCGCTGGCCTTGATCTTTGCGGCAGATACGATCGACTTTGCTTTTTTGGCGCTTACCGGCTTCCATCCACTGAATCGCGTGCATTGCCTTTGATCGGCATTCAGCAAATCCAATACCACATTGAAAAAACTTCTCGGCTCTCGCCTTTCTAAATCGACATTAAACTGTTCATTTGTGTGAATATTTGTATAAGTTAAATTTATTCTTAATTAAAAATAACCGGAACTAGACTGATTTTAGTTACAATTTTAGTAACAAAATAAATTAAAAAAAAAGTAAATTCAGTATGAAAAGTAATTTAATTTAAATTAGTATCCTTTCTGTCAGGAGACGATTTGGAATTGATTCGACGAGTTTTGTGGTATAGTCGAGGCTAATTGTATACCATTCCTCAAACAATACTTTTTAAATCGCCTCTGTTCCAAATTTGATTTTTCCAAATTTCAACTTCTACTTTTTATTACAAATTTTCTATAACACATATTTAAATCTGGTGATTATGGTGTTGTTTTGATAATCTGTGATCAGTGGTAAATAAAACATTCGAGAATAACTCTAGTCATGTGTCATTGTTATTGGGTCATTATCCTGATAAAAGTGGAATGATTCTTCTATGACTAATTGTTGAGGACATTTGGGCAAATTGTTTTTCTTTTTTTTAAGTTCAACTAATGGGATTTATTCACTTGAACAAATATCAATTTACCAATACCAGCTGCTGAACATACACCCCAGACCATCAAATGCCCCTACCGTGTTTAACTGCTGGGTGCAAATCTCGCGGAATAGTCTGTTCATTGGGTTGTTGCAACGTTGATACAAGGAGATTACATTTCCTCTCATCAGTAAAAAGGACGTATTCAAGAATCTTGTTTGAACTAATGCTTACTTGTCTTTTTTCTTTTTGGGACCTTAGAAATATTTCTTAATCTTTCTCAGGTCGTATTGATAATTTTTGAAATTTGTCCTTGACGTTTTCATTTTTGTAACACTCTGTTATTAATTACTGAAACGTGCTTGAAGTACAACGCCCCATTTCGTAAGACTATATTAACAACCATGGAATAATATTGAATTCAAAAATACAAGTTTTTGAGAAACTTTGGGAGAGCCATTTTCATTGTGACATCAAATTTCCTTTTATTTTGTTGTTGTTTTGTTCTGTAGTGAATTGCTTGTTTTCTGTTACTTTACTGCACGAAGTTGATCAGAGATAGGTGATTCTTGACTGTAATTTTTGGTGAAACCAAGAAAATTCCCGGACTCTAAGCAGAAATTTGTTACCGACCAAGAAAACGGGAGAACACAAATTGCTCTCAATGGAAGATATTGTTCGAAAAATGTAACGTATACCTCATTTCGGTCTCAGTTGGTGTCTACAAGAATTCACTAGACATGGAAAACATTTCTAGGAAAAGAGAGTAACGATAAAGATTAGACAGCTGTCGACATGTTACGTTCTGCTACATAAATTTAAAATAAAATAGTAACATAACATAGTTATCTGAAATTTATATAAAGGTAACAGCGCAGATAATAGTATAATAATATTTTCCGTATAATATATATATATATATATATATCTTATTTAACACCGTTCACTCCGAATAGCCGAGCTCAAGACATATTATTGTGTAAAATGGAATCAATATTTATTAAGAACTGGAAAAAGAATATTTTCAAACAACAATGCATGTTGAGGAAATAAGCCCGATCCAATTAGGTATTTTTAGTTTTTATTTCTGAAAAAGTTTTTGTTGTTATCTGCCAACATTTTACTTTCATAGGTATGAGTAATATGCATGTCATTTTGTGATGACAAACGTCAATCGATGCTTTAGTCACTCGTGTTAAAGTAAGAAATTGATGTTAAAGTAAGAAATATATTATTTCCTTTAACAGCGGAATGATTTCCCTTTTTTATTTTTATTGCTGGTTTTGTAATTCATATCTCTCTCCTGTAGTGGTTCCCTAAAAAATACCTTCAAATTTATAGATTTTGTATCTTGGTTTGCGGGAATATTTTCAGGGCAAGCAGAATACTATAAATTGTGTTGTCCACATCAGTAATATTAATAGTTTTGGTATACCGGGAATAATATATTAAGATATAGTCATAATGTGACTAATAAGTATTGGGACCTTGCATAAGATCTCGCTGTTTTCCAACAGAGTTATTACCAGGACTAAAGCATGTAATTTATGTTGGTAAGGCATTTGCAAAGCAGTAATGTAGATAAACTTGACTTTTGGTGTATGTATTTATGCAGTAGTATGTATCTAGATTCCTGACAAAAAGTGTTTAAAAATATTTGCAAGGAATTTAATCATACTGCAGCTGAAATGTTTGATGATATGAAATCTGCACACATAGTTGCTGCTGAAACCTTCGGTGAGTATGCTTACATGCAGAAATTGACTTTTATGTTCAAAATAACGATTTCGATAGGACAATCGGTGAACTACCGCTTCAACAGCAGAAAAGGAAAGTAATTTTTTTTGCATAATATCGTGATTAAAGTTAAAAAATCGCTCCTCTACGATTACCCTAAACGTAGGCCAGATTAGGTACGTCTGTGCAAGAAGATCATCTCAGAGGCAAACACCGACATTCCAAATGTTCCGCTGTTCATTTTTCGGATTATTAGATTGTAGTTTATGAGCTGTTCAATCCGAACGCAACCAGTATGGGAGATCGCTGCTATCGACTGCAATTGGTATATTTGAAGCGAACATTGAAGATAAAGCGGCCGTCATACTAGCAAAGACACGATAGGTGATTCTACTTTACGACAACGGTCGGCCAAATATTGCATAATCGGTGTAACTATATCTGTAAACGCTTGTATGGTAAATATTGAAATTGCCTCCAAGTATAACTTGATCATATTGACTGCACATGGCTTGGCTAAGCAGCACTTCTATTGTTATGAAATAAATGACCTACTCAATATAGAATATTACAAACGTCATCTCCATCTTGATGCAAACAAAGAATGGCAGATCTACTGACTACTACAGACCTAAGACTGCTTTCAGACGTTTCTAGCTTCAGTGAATATAAGTTCTGCTTTTTTTTTAAGGGGGCTAGTATGTATTTTTATTGTGCCTGCTAGCATATTTGACGAGGAGTTGAAGCTGTCAGCAGGAGCTGAACTGATCCCCTCAGGAATCTGGATTTCTCTGAGGAGGATACGCTTCCTAAGATGGCAGAGGGCAGCAGACTCACATAGTATGTGTTCTGCAGTTTCCTCGTCCTCTAGATAGAGTCGACACACGGTTTCAGATGAGGGGTTAATTTTGTTAAGATAATATGTCAGACTTCAGCGTCTCGAAAGGTAGCTGAACAATCTTCAAATATCGACTCTATTATATTCGAGGATATTGATTTGAGGACATTGATTTGGGGATATTGATTTGAGGATATTGATTTGAGGATATTGATTTGAGGATATTGATTTGAGGATATTGATTTGAGGATATTGATTTGAGGATATTGATTTGAGGATATTGATTTGAGGATATTGATTTGAGGATATTGATTTGAAGATATTGATTTGAGGATATTGATTTGAGGATATTGATTTGAGGATATTGATTTGAGGATATTGATTTGAGGATATTGATTTGGGATATTGATTTGAGGACATTGATTTGAGGATATTGATTTGCGGATATTGATTTGAGGATATTGATTTGAGGATATTGATTTGAGGATATTGATTTGAGGATATTGATTTGAGGATATTGATTTGAGGATATTGATTTGAGGATATTGATTTGAGGATATTGATTTGAGGATATTGATTTGAGGATATTGATTGTCCCAAAAGTGCAGGTGTAGCGATTTTTCTCACTACGCTATTAAGAGAAAATTAATCTTTGACTTGGGGACATACCTTTCATGCCCTTGTTCCCTGAAATCCACCAGAGTTTGACCTTATTTCTTTTGGCTAGGTCCTGCTGGGCATCTCGGCATTCCTTAACGGATTTTGATACGAGCCCAACGTTTCGAGCTCTGATTGATTGTCTGAAAGCATATTGCTGGTTATATTCTTACGCCAGTCTCTAAATTTAGGTTGACGTATTTTAGGATGGCATATAGTTCGGCTTGGAAGATACTTAGACTCGTTCCCAGGGCCTTCGATGTTTTTCGATTTGGCTCAAGGATGCCAGCGCCAATACCGGAATCCATTGAGGACCTCAACATTTAGCAAGGAATAACCGCTTGTCCAAGCTGTGCGGCTTAGGATCAGTATCTGCAATCTTTTATCAAAGGTGAACGTGCATGGTAATGCGTCCGAAACTGTAGTAATTCTATCCAGCTGAGGAAAGTGTTGCACTATGGACATGTGAACCAATGGTTGGTCTGCTTCCGAGCGGGGGAGACTAATTGCATTACGCAATGCGACCTTTTTAATAAAAAGGTGCAGTGCCTCTTGGACTGCCTTTGGGCAAGTTGGCATGGCCGAGACATGCTGGTCTCTAAAGGCGTTGAAGTTTAACTATTGTAGTTTTCTGTTCAACTTTTATCCACCATACTGCTGACTGTGTGACTAAGCATCCTTTTTTTTGTTTTTTGTTGGTGGCTTATGCTATCTTATGCTATTTACTGGAGCACTCAGACACAAATACTGGTCCATTGTACCGCCAGAAAGACACCTGACATGGCGTTGCAGCTCATGAAGAGCCAGAGCCGCACAAGTGACCGAAACCTAAACCCTAATGCCGAATCCGAACGGCGAGAGCCGAGATGCTCTTTCAAAGAACTTACCTTGTGCCTTCAAACGACATACAATACGAGGGTGGTCCGATAAGTACTTAGCCTACAAAAAAAAAAAAAAAAATTGGAGAAACGGCGATTCATTTTACAATATAGTCTCCTTTTAGCTCGATACACTTGACCCAGCGATGCTCCAACTTCTTTGACCCGCCTGAAAAATACGTTTTCTCGAGGGCTGCAAAGTAGGCCTCCGTGGCGGCGATGACCTACTCATTTGACTGAAATTTCTGCCCGGTGAATAACTTTTTCAAGTTTGGAAACAAAAAGAAATCGCATGGGGCCAAATCTGGAGAATACGGTGGATGAGGCAGCAGTTCGTAGCCCAATTCGACCAATTTGGCCGTGGCAAGGGCGGAGGTGTGAGCCGGTGCGTTATCATGGTGGAATAGCACTTTTTTCTTCGCCAAGTGGGGCCGTTTTTTCTTCAATTCGGCATCAAATCAGCCCAATAATAATTTGGCATAGTACCGTTTTGCCCTTCTCCAGGTAGTCGATGTGGATCACATCTTGTGAATCCCAGAAAACGGTGGCCATCACCTTTCCGGCCGATGGGACAGTCATCGGCTTCTCCGGAGCACGTTCGCCGGGTGAAGTCCACTGTTTCGACCATTCCTTGGTCTCTGGTGTGTACCAGTGGACCCACGTTTCCTCGACTGTCACGAACCGACGCAGAAACTCCTTCGGATTGCTCTTAAACAGCGTCAAACACTGCTGTGAAGTGGTCTCACGGTTGGGCTTGTTGTCCGGAGTGAGCAAACGCGGCACCCATCGCGCCGACAGCTTTCTCATGCCCAAAATGTCATGTATGATATGACCAACGCGATCTTTAGAAATGCCTACTCTCTCAGCTATCACGCGCACCTTCAATCGGCGGTCTGCCAATACGAGATCGTGGATTTTTGTCACGTTATCCTCCGTGGTAGCCGATTTCGGGGCACCTGAACGTGGCTCATCAAAAACCGACGTGTGACCACATTGAAACTCGTTAAAGAGTTTCCATACACAGCATCCAAACGCTCTTTGATTTCGCTGTGCGATTTCGCTTCCAAAAACAAGAATCGAATCACCGACCGATATAACTCTTTTTCCATTTTTCTAGAATGCCCGGACACTCCGGCTTTCACACGCGGTCAAAATAAAACTACGAGTCCGATCCTGCTAAAATCCGGCGACAGTAGCCGTCTACTAGAATGTACTACACGATAGTAAGTTGCTCTTGCGATACTGGCGCCATCTGGCGGTGAGGCTAAGTACTTATCGGACCACCGTCGTAATTATCAAACTTATCAATTCCGCCTTCGGCTTTGTAAATCGTTCTTGAATATGCTAATCAAATCTGGTTCCTCTGACGTCTACCGTAAGTTTATTCATTTTGCATTTCGTGGTCTTCCCAGGGCTGATACCCACAATTATCGCCTTATAAAGATCACTTAAGTCTAATCACCCACCAGCACCTAGAAGAACGTGCCAGGCCCCACATACTATTATAATATATAGTATATATATTTATTTATATTTTAATAAATATATTTATTTATTTTTTAATAAATAAATATTGACTTCCCTCACTGCTTCAAATGATCTTCCTTAACACCAATCCCCGAAGCTTTTGGTAAATGCTCCTCTTGGTATTAAGCTTATTTAGGTTAAGATTATTTAAATTATTTTCCGTTTTGTTAAAGCTTGCAATAGTTCCATTAGATGCTTCGATGCTTTGGATTTTATAACAAAATATTTTCTTATGTGAAATAGGTCCCTTATCAATGGATACACACTGATGGTTTTTAGTGTGTCTTACAATATATGTCATTTAATGCCATGAAAACAGTCATACTGTTCCGGTACAATTATGGTAGATAGGTAGCCTTCCATGCCGTTAGGACGGGTACTGCAGCGCTACGGCGCCCAGTAAGGTGGGGGGGGGGGGGGATTATTTAACTTTGATCGTAGATTGGAGCCATAAGGAGGGCCACATCACCCATGAGCACTGGACATTTTACGAAGGTAAGATTATCCTTCTTTCCATGTGCACAAGTAGCCCGGAAAATAAGTTTTCCGGTTTCACTGACAGGGGCTGGCGATGATGTCAGTGCTGCATCCTTTCTAAGGGCCACTGTTGCCGCGGCGGACAATTTGTGGAAAGATGCCATGCCGCAGGTTGTGAGCAAAGACGAGATCCCGCTCGTCCGCGCCCGTATACCCGTGGAACCCAGCGACCTACAAAACACCGTGCTTCTGTTGCAGAGGCAAAATCCTAACTTTCCGGTTAATAACTGGCGACTAAAGTTACAAAAGCTATGAACAAATCCCTTAAAAAGTCTTGCCGACATAATAGACCAACAAAGGGAACCAAACGTCCATGATGGTCTGCTGATCTTGGTACCCTTCGAAAGGAAAGCAGACGGCTCTTCAACAAAATAAAAAAAAAAACAAAACAGAACAGAGGACAGGAACCGCTACAAGAACAGCCTCAGAAAATATAAAAGTGAGATAAGAAAGGCGCAAAGGACATCCTGTCGCAATTTCTGTTCAGAAATAGAAGAGAATGATGAGGCCAGTAGAATGAGGAAAATACTGTCAAAGGCTCCCACTATACCCGCCCTAATTAACAAACCAGATGGCACCGTAACGGTGACTAGCGCATGGTCACTAGACCTCTTGCTCAATACACATTTTCCCGATAACGCAGAGACTA
Source organism: Merodon equestris (assembly GCA_958301585.1). NCBI lineage: Eukaryota > Metazoa > Arthropoda > Insecta > Diptera > Syrphidae > Merodon > Merodon equestris. The sequence continues at coordinate 42,840,402 of OY284414.1, read as the reverse complement.
GTAGCCATAATTTCGAACAACAACTGCGTTAATTTTAAAGAAAGTAGTATGCAAAAGGAAACTCCAATGGGCAGTAAATAGCTTCCTTCCATAAAAATCTGCAAGTCTGGATGAAGTCTTCCCGGTAGAGATGCAACGTTCTTACGGCATTCTCGAACCGTGGCTTTTGGTATTATTCTCATCCAGCCTAGACTGGCGCTACATACCACTATCCTGGAGGGAAGAAAATTTAACATTTACATCAAACTAGAAAACCCTCCCACACAACTGCTAAGACGCTAGAGAGATTGATGGACCTGAACATTCACGGAAAACCTACAAAAAAGTATGCACTAGAAATCGCAACATGCTTATTGTAAGAAGAAATCAGGAGATACAGCTCTACACACTATAGTTGGAGCCGTTGAAAAATCACTTTCCAACAAAGAATTCATAATGATTGCCTTCCTCGATATTGAATGAGCTTTCGACAACATATAACTACTAGCCATCACCAATACATAATGCTTTGGATCAAACAAATGCTTTCAAGCAGGTTGATTCATTAAAAATTGCAGTAAAACGTTGCACACCACAAGAAGGGCTACTATCCCGCAATTGTTGATTTTGTAAACGAAATACTCCTATTCCTGGAGGACAGCGGTTGCAAAGTCATTGCGTATGCAGATGATATTGCGCTAGCAATTCGCGGAAAACATCCCCCAACAATCAGAGATTTTATGGAAATTGACCTATGCGAACTGGGCAAATGGGTAAAGAACTGCATCGACCCTAAAAATCAGCCAATAATTTAGACTACCGAACCACTGATGTATATTCCAAGCTGAACTAACGGCCAATGGCGAGGTCGCCGACTGATTGTCTGTGGGATCGATAAACAATAGGGACATCGTCATCCAAGCGCCAATAAAAGCATTCGAGTTACCAATAATAAGATCAAAATTGGTCAGACACTGCCACACATCTCTAAATGAGATATCGAGCAAATGCGCTGTAACGTTGTGTACCCAGCACTTGTCACTTTGCATAGTGATATACCAGGTAACAGTGAAGCAGACGACCTAGCCAAAATAGGCACCGCACTGTTGACTGTTAAGGGGGAAATCGACCCACGAGTGGAAACGCAAAAATATTAAATCTCGAAACAGGCACTGCAACAAGAGAGATGATGTGACCTTGAAATATGCAACTATGTTAGGTATTGGGTCAGGTATTTTCAACGTAAAACCACAAGCCTATTAAAAATACGCAAGCTCACTCGTGCGCACTGATTAGGAATTACCGACGATGACGATATCGCAGTCAAGCTGTAAAAGTGTTAACGGTAACTTTTCAACTTTTCTCAAAACCAAAATAAAAGTCCCTCAAGGATCTATCCAGGAGCCGTGGCGGTTCTCATTGTTTAATAACGACATGCCTGTCCTTCCTAAACACTGCAGGGTGCATATGGACACTGACGAAGTCCAATTATTAAGAGTATATATGTACATCAGTTGCCCATTTCACTTTAAGACAGACGCTGCTACTAGGTAGGTTAAGTAAGGATCTTCCGGCAGTCAAATAAAAACAAACGTCACCATAGTCGACATCGATTATGTAAAGATTGGCTGTTTTTTTTTATAAATCAGATATTTTCCTTATATTTGTAATCGATTTAGTTTGCCTATGTTTTTTGAATACACCTTTATACATATTTACATCATAACTTAAAAGACTGCACATCTTATGTGTTAGCTTATGCTTTCAAATAAAATTTAAAAAAAAATCGAGCTCATTTTATATTTGCCCTCATTTTTGGATGATTTTCTCTCCAACGACTGGATCTTTCAGGCACATAATCGGTCAGTTGAGTGTATACGCCCCCGGCTTTTCCTACTCATCCTCCTAGGAGAAGTCAATAAGGCGTCACAAGTAATCAGGCCTTATATGATCAAAACTAAAGGGTCCGCCATCTAACGTTTTTTTTTTTCAAGTAGTGCTTATTTCGTGAATGGTAACACTTTGCTCATGTCTGATTTGACAGATAATTAGTTTTATCCTTCCGCTGAACGAATATGGTTGTGTAGGGAGGATATTGGCAACATTTGGTTTCAACAGGACGGCGCTACGTGCCACACAGCCGAAGCTACACTCGATGTTTTGCGCCCTGTTTTTGAAGATCGCATTATCAGCCACAGAGCTGATGTCGTTTGGCCACCTCGGAGCTGCGATTTGACACCGTTGGACTATTATTTGTGGGGTGCCGTCAAAGATAAGTGTTACACCGACAAGCCAGAGACAATTGACGCTTTAAAGGACAATATTCGTGAAGCCATTGGTGAAATACAGCTGCACACAATCGATAATGTGCTTAAAAATTGGACCGATCGTGTAGGCTACTGCATGGCCAGCCGAGGCAGCCATTTGAATGAAATGATTTTCCATTATTAACCGGAAGGATTGTACTTTCAAATAAAAAAAGAAATTTGAGAAAATATTCAGTAGTTTTTTTTTATAGCATTTTCAAAAAAAAAAATTATTTGGCGGACCCTTTATTATAGTTACATATGTGCTATCACCGGAAAAGGTGCAGCACATCTTGGTTAGAATTTCTTTGAATTCAACGCCTTGAGTTGTTAAGCTATATTGAGCGACCGGCAACCGTATTTAAAGCCTAAGATCAGCTACTTGCTCAGTTGATTGCTGGCGAGGCAAATCTCGAACCCGAGGCAATCTAAGTTAATGCTATTTAAGTATTTAAGACATTTGCTAATGACACCAGTGTAATTTTAATCCCATATTGCCCATTATCAAAAAATAATAAATCTTTGTCTATAACCATCTAGGACACCTCATTTTGCAATCGTTAAATACCATTGCGGGATATCTTTTTCTCCAATAACCGGACGCGTATTTCCTTAATTACTCGTGCCATGTAATTTTCACAATCCATAAAACTCAATTAACGAAATTAACGTTTTTTTTATACATACAGATGAACGTAGGTCAGATTCTAATTTATATGTAGGGTTCCGTAAATTGGTTAATTCTTTAACCTGAAACAACTGTATATTTGCCTCGAGGGGGAAATAAAATTAACCGAATGAAACTCGTCTAGTTAAACAGACGTAAATAGGTAATGAATAACTCGAAGATTTCGGTTCGGTTGCTAAGAAAAAAAGGAGAAGAGGCAAAACGACAGATTTTCTGGGTAGTTATTATGGAATTTATTTAATTTATTTCAGTAGCTAGCAATGACGCCTATATTTTAAGAATGGAATATTTAACGAATTCCGAGATATTTGATAATTATCATACAAGAGAAAGAATACGAAAAAAAATTTAATTAAAAGACATTATAACGCTTTTCCCCTTGTATAACAAGTGTTTTTTTTTTTTGCGACAAAATAACATCGAGGGTGGATATACCTGATTGTAGGAAGTATTAATTTTTGGTATGGCAAACTTGGGGTAACTATTTACCACAATTTTTATGTCCGACTAGATAATGGCCAGGTACGATTACAATTTTCCAAGTGGTTAAGGTTCCTCAAACATTATTTATCATATGTGGGTAAAGTAGTAAATTATTGGAAAAGCATTAGCAAAGTAATTAATGCTAACCAGGACCTCATTCCTCATTTATGTTTTAGGTAAATATCTTTTCGAAAAGAATATTAAAATACATATGTGCACATATTTATATACTGGTACATCTCAAAAAGGGAATAATCCGGACCGCTCTTTAGTTAGGTTAGGGTTTCTCTCAGTGTGTGACATTGATTAATGATAGTACTCTAGAAGCTGAACAGCTAGTGACTATCCCTAGGAACGAACTTAAAGTAACAATGAATACAAAAATCAACGACTCAAAGTGGTACAGATATTATTCATACATTTATTCTAAAAATATTATAATCAAATTTATAAGTATCGTATTCGTGCTTCATGTCATAAATCAATCGAATGTAATTTTTAAGCGTTTTGTTTTTAATTGTCAAAAAAAACCACAGAAAGATTCAATAATAGTATACCATTTTTTATTTGACAAGATAAAATACTGCTTGCCATTTAGGATTATTTTTAAAGAGTATTCTTTGTAAATGTTTTACGCGACTAAGTTTTAAGCGGTCCATACCGAAAGACCAATTTTGATTAACTTCTTTGAGCATAAAAATCTTAATTCGGTTTTACGAAAAAATGTCAGACTGCGCACTAAAACTTCCGCAACATTACTTACTTACTGCCTTACGACATTTTTTGCCCCCATTGAGACTATTCATTGCCCCTGTATCAAAGACAGTGACTTACTCACATCAGACTTTATTCTCTTTCGGACTGATGGCCCTGACAATATTGCCGGTCAGGACTGTTAAGATTTATCGATACCACGAAATCAGGGAAATTTGTTAATACAAAAACGATAATGGTAAAAGAGAAAATTCAAATAGTCAACAGCTCACAAGTAAGTTAGGAGCAATTCACCCAACAGCAAGCACCCACCCATGGTTCAACGCACGAACGTGGAGAATGAAAGAAAGTGCAGAGATGCCACTGTAGTACAGAATTACTAGTGTTACTATACAGAACATGAGTCAACGTGAGTCCAAGTGCATGTCAATAGTGGTGTATCTGATTTGATACTTTTCAATGCAGGTGTACCACAAGGGTCTGTCTTGGGGCCAATTCTTTAAAATTTATATACCTCAGATTTTCCAGAATTACCCGATTGTGAAACAGCTCTCTTTGCCGATGACACAGCTATTTTTTCGTCACATGAGTTAGCTCTCAACATTGAGAGCAATCTTAAATATGCGATGGAAATTATTTTTAGATACTGTGATAAATGGAAAATAAAGCTAAATATAGATAAATTACAAGCTATCTATTTCACTCGAAAAAGAAAAGCTTGTTTTCTGCCTACTTCTAGCTTGCAGGTAAATGGAGTAAACGTTGAGTAGAATAGCTCCGTAAAATACCTTGGTATATGTACATCTTGACAGCAAATTGACTTTTCATGAACACATCACCCAAACCCTTAACAAAATTAATATCGCAAAGAAAATTCTTTACCCTTTCATTAATAAAAAATCATTTTTGTCTTTAGCTAACAAAGTAATTATACTAAAGGTTATATTTCAAGCTATAATCCTATACGGTTGTCCAATATGGGGAAATTCCGTACAGTGCCATATTAACAAGTTACAAATAGCCCAAAATAAAATTTTAAAAATTATGTCAGACCTACCTTGAGATTATTCCACTTTAAAACTCCACAAAAGAGCGGGTGTTGACCAGGTTTCTACAAGAATATTGAAACTGACGAATAAGTTTATAAATTCCAGCGTTTTTGCTGATAATCCTCTAGTCAGTGACCTATTTTCAAATGTATAGAGTTTATTATATATACATATATATGTATATATTAAATATTTTTATTTATGTACAATATTAGTTTATTTATTTATTTGTTTATTTATTTATTTATTTTTATTTATTTATTTATTTATTTTTATTTATATATTTATACTCAAACAGGCATACGTCCTTAGATGATCCTCTTGCCCTATTCAAAGTCATCAGTTACCTTATCCTATCCGTCCCATATTCGTTAAAAAAACAAAAAAAAAAACTGCACCTCATATTCACCCTGGTATAGCAAGAAACTTCACTCTCTGCATAACAAAAAAACAAAGAATGGCAGGTCTCCCTTAAGTCCCGCTCTGTTTCCGAACTTTCAACTTACCTGCAGTTTTATACAGAAGTTATAGCATAGATTTGCGAATCTCTCAATATACCAATCTCAAGAATGCAAAATTTAAAGCTGGTAACTATATTAAACTATCCCTATAATTTTACTCGTAATTTTCTTAGTACTTCTTCCAATGATTTGAAAATAATTGCCACCTTTTTTACTTTTACCTATTTCTTCAGCCAGTCATCCACCAAACAGGCCCTTCAACCCGATCATAACTACATCTCTAAAGACTCTGGCGAATATAACCTCTGGCTTAGTCATCGAGAGAACAAGTAACTTAAATGCCGACTTCTCGTCCGATCCTGACTGTCTCCCCACTATAGTTTTAAAAAAAAAAAAGAGCCACCCATCTATTCTTACCCTTCACAGCCTTATTTCAAAGTTCCATTCCACTTCATATTTCAGAGTGACTTTGAGAATATATTCTACTATACAATATTTTTTAACTGCAAACCTATCTTCTACCCAATATCGGTTCCTAAAAGGTCGATCGACAATCAGTAAACTAATTGAGTTTTGGGTTATAGTCCTTACACTTCTGAAATTCACTGTTCTTGGTTTCCCCCCGCTTGATGCTACTCTGGATTCATCCTATGGATCAAATACTACCCCGAAGAAGTACAATGTTATTTTCAGATCTTCTATTTCTTATCCAATTAATGTCACTTCCGGAGTCCTCCAAGGCAGCCACTCGTGACCTCTGATATTTATCCGAAACGTCAAGAACTCTCACCTTTCCGTAAAGGCTGATAATATAAAAATCTCCAAACATATATCTTCCTCCACACCAAATAAAAAAAAATGAAATAATAATGCTAAACAATTTTAAGCACAGATTGCACCTAATTGCAAAGTCTTTTAGCCACGGAGGGGGAATATATGTTGTTCTTAAAAACCTACATTTTCCCAGGCTGAAAAATACGAAAAAGCCGGGAAGGGTCTGCAATTACATTGCGTGGTTTACATATAACTGGGCAAATGAAGACAAGATTTTAACAGAAGTATTGCTCTACCAGTGTTGTTAGGTTACCCAAAGGTATATTATAACATTTTGGCAAGCATCAAGTCTATGTGTGAGAAAAAGGCTAGATAGCCATATCGGTTCCCCCGCGGTACCGCTGTTGAAATTTTCGCTCTTAAATTAGGGTTGTAATAGAAATTATGAAGTTTTGATTTTGCTACAGTGAACAGGTAAGCGAACACCGTGCACACGAAGTTGGGGGACGACTAATTGTGGTGAGGATTGTTAACCTTGATTTAATTGCAGACCCTGATTGTGCTTTTTTTACCTCATAAAAGAGCCACTGTATCAGCTTCGATGTATGGTTGAGATTCCTTTTTCGTCTTTTGCTCAGCAAACACACGAAAACAAAGTGTGTCAACACCCAAAGGCAAGTGAAGGAAATGCATCATCACTGACTAAACCTCTGTGATTATCAACTTTACTCCAGACATCTGGCTAAAGTAGGGCTCTAGAACTTGAAATGAAAATACGTGGAAAAAAATGTATTCTCCGTTTAACACACAGTTGGATAAATTTGGATTATCCGGTCTAGACGCCCACAAGAAAACTGCACATGTATTTCGCTGTGGATGTAAATATGAGGCATTTGAGGCATTTATAGTTGCATGCTAATGAATAACATGTTATTGAATTAAGAGCTAGTGGAGATGCAATAAATTCAATTGTATAATTCCTATAGAAACTCTTTTTAAATTGATAACTTTCGCATTTCAAGATGTTCCCTCAAATATGCTGTCAGCTAGGCCTCATTTTACATATTTATGAAATGTATTTATGTATGTTCATATATATATAAATAATTTTATGTATTTGATGAGAGCTTTTCCTAAGACTATAATAACTTTTCAATAAATTCACTGAACTCTATAGTAAATAACAATTCATCAACAAATTCTCGGTTGCTCCCATTGTTAGAAAACAATAATCCCTCCTAAACCTCAGACCAAGATTTTAATCCTACAAATGAGAATAAAATATCCCAGGACACATCTTTTGTTTGCATCTTTTATTAGCAAATAATAGTTCGAAAGTAATTTATATAAGGACTTGAGTTTAATTGCTTTGTTTGGTTTTATGCCTAAGATGGCTCCAGATGGGAATGGCAGCATCTATTTTATAGTCCCTTTAATCCAATAAGTTATATTAAAGGCATTAATCAATGCAGAGAGTTGCTTTTAGTGAAATTTGATTATAAAGGCATTTTCGAATTTTCAGACTTGATTACTCTTGGGATTTGTGGTTGAGAAAAAGAAAGAGTTACTTAACAACATACACCCATAACTAACTAAAGTGAAGAATTAAATGTCAATTTTAGGAATTTGTTTGAATACCTAAGCTTTTTATTACATTTGTATGTCATAAGATATTGTTCTAACACAGAATTATTAAGAAGGTCAAAATTCAAGCCTCTCTAATTCATTTTAGGTGAGGTTTGTTTTTTTTCCGTAGGTAAGAGAAAGTTACTTTTTTATGCCCTCGATCGGCAAATTCCTAGAAGCTTTTACGTAACAAGTTTATCTACAGGTTTTGGAAAACTATCCAACTATCGGTGTAATCTGACAAGCCAGACAGGCATAACGAGGCTAGAGATGGTTTTGTATAGTTCCACCATATGCACAATTTGTTTTAGAGCTTTAAAATCGAAAAGAATATATGAAGGTTATTTTAGCTTGGAGTTGGCGGTTTTCCGTTGTGCGAATATTTGAATCATTAACAAACAGTCTCAGTCATTTGAAAGTGTAGAGAAAAATGTTTATACTGTGCTTATATTAATACTCGCTCTATAATTGGACAAATCAAAAGAATCGCCTTATTTATGGATCAATCCAACACCGTCCAGATTTCTTTCTGCAAGAAAAGCCTTACAGACAACTGGTGTATGTTCCCATCCAACTCCATCTCCATCTAATTTAAAAAAGTTTCGCAGGCACAGCCCATCGGTATCTACGCTTTATTCATCGTTATTTTAATTTCATCTAGGTTGGTTGAACGAAATTCTCTCTCATGAGAAGGAATGATTCCTTCCGCCTGAAAACTTGGCATCGTGATGACACTCGTGGTCGAACCTGTGGAGATGATGAGAAACGCCCAGCAATTTTACTAAGATTACAATGAAATGCGCTTCATCAAATTCACGGTAAGTGCAATCAACTTGAGCTTCTTCCATCCATCGTTCAACTGGAACATTTGTCGGTCCATCAGAATATTCGCAGAATAACGTAGTCAGTGAAATAGACAGTGTGAAATATTTCCCAGGGAGTTTTTAAAGTTTTAATGATGCTTCCTAGAAAATTACGCGTCAGCCTTGAGAGTATAAGTATACATACATATATACATAAGTTGCTGGTGTTAAAGACGGAACATCAACTACTTTTCTTATTACAGTGAACATTGGAAAACGTGAACTAATTAAAACCGAGGGTGTTCATGTTTATGAGATTGTTCATGTTTTGGAATGTAACATTTTATGATTTAAATTGAATTACTACCGCATTGTCTTACTATCGCAATCAAAATAAAACACATTTTTTTCGATTTTATCTCATTTATGCTTCAATTCATGAATATTTACACATACTGGGACGGCTCATTAACAAAATTGATACGATTTATTTTTTACATGGACGTTTTAAAAATAAAAGGTTTATGTAATAAAAAAATCTGTAATTTTTTTCTGTTATATTTTTCCCAACATTTGAATAGCTGCATTTTCTCGTAGGCGGCTAAGTACATTTAGGTCGCTTTGGTCAACACCTTCACTTGCACACCATTCCAAAGCCTTGTTAAATATTTTAACTGCTTCAGTTGCGCTTACTCTTTGAACATCATCTTTTTCAACATGGGACTCGTCGTCGTCTTCCTCCTGCTCATGTTCATGGTTCTGAGACGGGTCAAATTCAAAATTGTCTTCATTCCCTTCCTCGACAACTGATAATGGATAGTCAAGCTGCAGTGAAATTGGAAGCTGGTATGTAATTTGATTAAAGTTTAATCAGATCTATAACAAACCTGAGAATTCAAACTTTGAAGAAGTAGTATTGTAGATCTTATCAACGGCTGAAGCTCTGAGTCCCATTTCCTTTAAAACATGGCATATTGTCCTCTTCATCCTCCTCTTTTCCTAAAAAACTTAGAATATTGGCCCAGCATTTAGCTAAAGTCTCTGTGTTGATTCTATTCCATGAGACTGCTAGGAGAACAACAGCTTCTTTCAAGGTCAAGCGTTTCATGCACTCAATAAGATTTGATTCGTTTGCTGCAATCGATGCTAGCAAACTGTTTCTGTAGTACAATTTTGTTATTTTTTTGGCATTCTGATCCATAGGTTGGATCAGCGGAGTTACATTAGGCGGCATGAACATGACGCTTATGTTCCCATCTTCCAGCTTTAGTTCACTTTTGATAGGATGAGAAGGTGCGTTATATAACAATAGAAGAGCCTTATGTGGCAAGTTTTTTTGACTCAGAAAAGTTTTAACCTAAATATGTCCAAATTTTAAAAACCTTTAATTAATTGGATAAGTAAAATGTTTGCCTGTGGTATAAAGGACTGGTGGAACCACTCCATGCAAATTGACGTAGTCATCCAAGACGATTTGGAGCTTTTGTAGTCGGTCGGACAAGCAAAGTTTTTGAAGCAGGGTGGGTTCTTCGCTTTTCCTATAACCAACAATTTAAGCTTGTGTGTGCCTGAAGCATTTGAGCAATACAAGAAAGTAAATCGCTACTTCTCTGTCTTTGCGCTTGGAGCAGATTTCTCTAATGCTGAAACGTAGGTTTTCTCTAGCAAAAGTTTCCAGAACAAGCCCGACTCATCTGCATTGTATAACTGATCTTTACACAGTCCCATTTCTTCAATTTTTTCTTTTAGTTTTAATTTAAACGGATCAACTAAGTGAGGCTGCGATGATTGAATTCAGTGCATTTTTATGTAGAAATGTAAAAAAAAAATCTGTTCACGTTTTAGAGCTTTTAGATTTGTTCACGTTTTAGATCAGTCAATGTAAAAAATACAGTGTTCACGTTTTGGGGTAGTTCACATTTTGGGGGGTTCACGTTTTCCAATGTTCACTGTATTAGGAAAATAAGTCCAAGAGAAGAGATGGAATATCTAATGCTTAGATATCCTTCACCACTGACCCCATTCTGTTCAGTAATGCACTGAATAATGCAAATTATACGGTACACTGAGAGATAGCGGTGGTATAACCTCAGTGGGATTCGAATACCTACACCAAACCCAACGAATCTACGGTAGATTAGTCCCCTTCCAAGAATCACCAAGTCCTTCAAAAAGGTGATTAACAGAATTCTATCCAACTGGATTAAAAACAATAAAACTCAGCCCGAAAACACTATTCTCTTTAAGGAAATATTTTTTGAGAAACTTGATTATGATGCGCTTCTTCTTATTAGGTCACTAAATCTAGACTGTTCTGACTCTATTTCAGGTATTGGTGTTGGGTTAGCACCGACGTTTGGGTGAACTTTGAATTTGATGTCTTTTATTTGTTTATTTTTTTTTTTCATTCTTGCACTAATTTACATTGAAAGTCTCAATGAATGTCAGAACTGTAAAAAACGAGGTTAGTTCAAGAAATAAGGACATTTTTAATTTCATGATCTAAGCATGTACATACATACATACATATGTACATATGTACATTGATTTTCGTTTTTTTCTCTTCCCCCCTAATATTTGTTGACATTTTCAGGCATTTGGGATATTTAGTCTATTTTTCATATAAACGTTAGATGTGCTTTGGTGTGCTTGGCGATTTTTTTTCTACTGAAAAAAATGCGTATAAAAAATAAAATTAAGCGCTCCAACGTACACTCAGCGACGAAAAAACCCTCGCAATACATTTTTTTAAGTACAAAACGGATTTTCTTAAAGATTTAATAGTTGAATTTTATTTATCTTTTTTCTTTTCATAATTTGATATATATACTATACAACAACAGTTGACTTTACATTTTTATCTAAAATATATTTCAAGTATTAACAAAAAACAAAAAAATGACGATATCAACATTATAAAAATAATTAAAATTTTATTTTTTAGGAACTCAAAAATCACATTTTTTATAAATATGTACATATACATATGTATGTAAGGCACGGTATCATAACTGTTATATTTTGACAACAAAGGCAGATTAAAACTTAATACTTTGTGGCTGCGCCCTTGTTTTTGATGACGTCACGAATTCGGTTTGCCATCGATTTAAACAATTTTTTTAAATAATTTTCGTTTAGTTCCTCATACCAAACTTTTTCTATATCCGATTTCATCTCAGAGAGCCTTTTTGGTGACTTTTCTCTAATCTTTTTTTTGCCACCAGTCCTCAATTGGATTCAGGTCCGGACTGTTTCCTGGCCATGGCAGAGAGGATATACCCAAGAGATCTTCATGATTTTTTACCTGAACGTAGAGAAAGCATTAACGTAAATAAAAAAAACCAAATCAAAAGTTTACCTCAAAGTTAAAGTTACCGTTTTGGCTCAGTGACATAGGGCTGAGTCATCTTGAAAATATAAATTTTCGGAATACTCAGAACATTGCTCCAAAGTTGTCAAAACACCTTCGTTGATGATCTCAATGCACTTTGCAGCATTAACGGTTCCTTCCAACATCAGAATAGCACCAACACCAAACATTTTAATGGCACCCCATACCATTACATACGGGGAATGTTTCACGGTAGATAAAGTGCATTCCTCGGAATACCTCTTTCCCTTTTTTTGCGGCGGACTAGCGCATTGCCATCGGGGCCAACATCTAAAACATCTTGGAAAAAACATCTTGTCCCCAATCAGTCCAATTTTCATCATTTTTCGCCCATTGCAACCGTTGCTGCTTCATTCTGTTGGTAATTTTTTTTGCAGGTCGCCGTGCTCTTAAACCCTTATTGTTCAGCTGTCTTTGCATGGTTTGGTCACTGATTTGTTTCCCAGTTTAAGACCGAAAGCTCTTATTGATGTCTCCAGCATGCTGTAATCGATTAGACACTGACATTCGATGAATAAGCCGTGCTTCTCTTTCAGTTATTGACCTTGGCCTTCCAACTTCCAACTTTCAGTTCAATTGAACCTTCGGACTGGTAATTCTTGGTGACATGGCGCACACTCCACTCGTTAGTGCCAACCCGACGACCTATTTCTCGTTTGGAAACATTTTCCTTATGCAAAGCAATGATTTGGGCCTTTTCCACCAAAGACAGTACCATAGCGAAAAATACAAAATTTTGACTTCAAATACTTTTTCTACTAAAAAAATCGATCTGAACGCGATCACTTCACTTTTTTTATTGCGAGTAGGCAGAAAATATGTTTAAATAATAAGAGAAGGGTGCAGAATTCGTAAAAGGCTTCAGAATTGTAAAATTTTACAACTTAATTACAAAATATTTCTAAGAAATGCAATACGAAGTTTTTTTTTTTGTCGCTGGGTGTACTTGAAATGTTGGCTATGGCATTTTAACCTCTTCTTCTGTGGAGAAGAAGGTCGAGAAGATGTGAATGATGATACCCACCACGGACGCACCAGCATCGACAGTGGCTTGAGCATAGTTCAGGAGTTGATAAATGACAAAACATTGGTATATGGTATATGGTTATCATGTCGAAACCAAAACCCGATCATCCAAAGGGCAGCGACCAAAAGCCAGCGCCGAATAAAGCACGTCAAGTTCGATCAAATGTGAGAGTTTTGCTCACTGTTTTCTTCGATTATAATGGCGTGGTTGAAGCTGAGTTCATACCGGAAAATTTTAGGGTCAATAAAGAATATGACCATGAAGTTATACGCCGTTTGCATGAAACGCCCGATTTATGAGAAAAAAATTAGTGGCCGTTGCATCATAATAATTATACGTGCTTACTCATTGTCGCTTGTGCTTAATTTTTTGAACAAAACCAAATGGACATAGCCCCCGGGGACATTTTTCTTTTCCCAAAACTGAACAGATATTTACTATAATTGGGGAGATAAAAACAACATTGTTAAAAGGGAACATAATTGATATTGATAAATAGTTCGAATTTTTCGAGAGTGAGATAAGTTTTGAAATGAGTGTTGTTTTTAACTTCTTTTAAGGGACAGTAGTTTAATTTGTCTCAATGCCCTCAGTTCAGTTGATCTAAGCTCACTTATATTTTTAAAGGTACATACATATGTAGAAAATATACACTTTGCTATTATACTCCTTTTTCAATCTGTTTATTTATTTTAGGAAAGTTTTCAGGCTTTTTGCTCGCTATGATTTTAAAATTAAAAACTTCTTAAACCGTCAATGAATCTGCAGTCAACTGATCGACTCCCACCCATTTTAGCCCTAAAAATGTTACACATCCATTTGTTTATTACCACTGATTAATATCATTAACTTCTATAAGCAGTTTGAAGGTACCGGCTTTTCAAAGCATGATTTCGTTATAGTCTTCTATATTAGTAGACTTAGTAAATCATTGACTTGACAACCATCATCTACAAAGACCTTAAATCTGTCAATATTACTGCTCTTATCGAAGTCTCTCTCGATTCTAAATGGCATAACCTTTTTTTTACATCCACCATTAATAACCTATTTGAGAATCATATCCTAACCGAAAACATCACCAATACCAAATATTAATAGAGACAGGACCCATATAAGATTTTTTTTTATGAACGCGTGCACAAGAGGTTATGACTTATGTCAAGTAGTCAAGACACAGCACAGCCCGAAGGTATTTAGGGAGAGAGGGAAAGAAGGTACAGGTGCACATTGATTTTAATTGCTTATGGATTTTAATGAATGGGAAAAGTTTAACCGGAAGGGCGTTCCATATTCGCGTGGTTCGGCCAAAAAACAAGTCTTTAAATTTAACTGTGCGTCCGAAGACAGGCTTGAGTGTGAACAGATGAGCATTTCGGGCGAGACAAAGGGGTTGAAATATTTCTTGCATCGTTTGAGGAAACCTAGACATTTCGCAGCGTTCTTACTAACCTCGAATTTGTGATCATTCCAACAAAGAGTTTTATTGACACACATACCAACGATGGAAAGTCTTTCGGTTTCATCGGCACAAGCGCCATTCAAGGATAATGGCTGATCATTGATGGTTAGCTTAAGTGACAGTAGAAAATATCGTGTTTTGGAAGCACTCAATTGCTTATAGTCCATTTAATTATAATATCAAGGTCGGAGTTGCGTGAGTGAGTTTTGGAACGGAAATGAAAAGCTAAGAGTATTGTCATCAGCGAAGGAGTGTATTAAATTAGAAGTAGCAGATAAAAGATAATTTGTCAAGAAATGGGGAAGAGCGTCGGTGACAAACAAAGCTCTGGGGAACACCAGCGTTTATTTGATGAATATCAGACTTGAAATGTTCCAAAACAGCTTGAATTCTAACCCATAGAAGACGAGACTCATCGTACCATTAGCTCTTGCTTTCACCGAGATGGTGCAAAGATTGGTTCCATTTTTCGGTGAGATATGCTATCAAATCACCTTGGACTTGTTGCTGTGGAAACCGTATTGCCGGTCATTAAGAAGTTTCCGCGATTTAAGATATTTCATAAGCTGACCATTTATCAGCGTTTCCATGACTTTAGAAACCAGGGACTTTAGTACTATGGGTCGATAGGAGGTGGGAGACGAAGATTCGCCGATTTGAATCATGGCAAACTGCCATCTGAGAGCGCTGAGCTGACTGCTACAATGATAATGTTTTCCTTCAAAACTTTATGATTTCCGTTTAAACTTGATTTCTGACATCTTCTTCTTCTTCTTTTCCTCTTTCCGGCGTTGTTATGGTCAGAAGTGTAGGACCATAACCTTCCCACTTAACTGCATTCCTACTGGTCCGCTTGTGGGGTCCGCCGGTTTGACCTCAGAAAGTAGCGGCAGGCTTCCCGGTTTGGGATTACTTCATCGCTAAGGCCAATCAAATGCTGGTGTTTTTGAATTTGTTTGCACCAATTGTTTTTCGGCCTGCTTTTTTTTTTTTTTTTTTTTTTTAGAAAAAAGCGAATGCGAAAAACTGCACATATAACGAATGGACAGTAAACAGTTAAAAGAATAATGAGCGATGAGTAATTAAGACCCGGAAAAAATCGCCAGGAAGGCCAGGAAGGCCAGGCCGTAGATAGGAGAATGTTACTAGATGGAATGGAACAGAACCGCGGAATGTGGAAGGCGAAGGGTTGTCAATGAAGTCTTAAATTCCCGGGGTCCAAATGGTCGTTAATAATAATAATAAATAATAAATTTAATTTTCGTAGCTTTATTTCCTTACGAGTTTCTACACTTAATAGCATTTCTTAATGGCTTTCTTTGTGTCCACAATAATATTTCTTCGACAAACAATACAGAATACAATAAGAACATTTTTGTCTTGTGGCCCACCCAACCAATGTTTTCCAAAATATTTGTTCTTCCTTATTTCCTTCAATTCAGTTCAAATCAGTTACATTATTCGATGGTACGCGGTTTTTTAATATAGTTTTGTGGAATGTGAAGTCATACTTCAATTGAGATTCGGCAATTAATAATTGGGCATTACAAAAACAGAAAAAGTCAAAGGCAAATTTGAAATATTGCTGATTTGACCTGGGAAATTGTACAATATATTTATTCAAAGTTTCCAAAAAGTGAAAAGAGTAGTCTATAAAGTTAAAATTTTTGAACAAATCCAAGAATAATCCAAGACTAAGTGTTCCAAGGCTTTGAGATACATATACATATATGGTGGGACAAACCCTGAAAATTGTGTGCAACTCTGAAACAATTCGAAGAGTCCCGAGCAAGGCTGAATGGGAGAATTGCATGAAAATATTCATTCGTTAGCCAATAAAAACTTTGACGAATTCCAATATTTAAGTATCTGGAAGAATCGAATTTGTAACAAAGACGGTTCAAAAATCTCGTATAGAGTAAAATTAGCCCCAACTGCATGAAAACTTCGTCCAATTAATTCCAAGTTGCTTAAAGTTAGACGTCAAATAGAAACGACACAAAAAAAAACACATATTGGAGTAGCTTTATTACTATATTTATTACAATACATAATTTTTTTTAGAGCTTACATAACTAGTCGTGGGACATTTTCACTGAAGGATTGAATTTGCTTTCTGTTTGGTTATTTGTCATTTTGCCGTTTTTTTTTTACTAAAATTAATTTAGTTTTTGTTAAATTAAGAGTATAATGACCTTTTTTAATGTGCACGTTTTACCTATTTGTTTTATTGCTTTAACGAAAAGGATAGCCACTGTATACACATATGTACATATACAGGGTGTCCCACGAGCAGTGTGCCAAAAAGCTAAAGCGTGTAGGTCTGGTCAAGACAAGAAAAAAATCGTACGGAGGGGGGGGTCTTTTTCCCCCGTTTAAAAAAAATTGACTTAATTTGGAAAAAATAATATTAAAAATCAACAGTTACATCCACAATGCCGTGATATACTTTTTTGTAAAGCCAGAAACCTCTCCTTTCATCTTGTTTTTAAACGAAGCTGTTTTAAGGAATAGTTTTTGAGAAATTAATTTTCAAACTCAAAAATTTGAAAAAAAAATTGTATGTTAAGTACTAATTTTTTTCAAAAATTCAATTCTCTTATTAGTTCTTAGTTAAAAACAGGAAACCGGATGCAAATATATCTTGTAGTTTTTGAGAAATTAAAAAAAAAAACCCGAACCAGATGGAGCACCAGCACACTACAGCTTACGGGTTAGAAACTGGCTGGATGATCATTTTAGTGACCGTTGGATCGGAAGAAGGAGCCCCACGGAATGGCCACCTAGATCACCAGATTTAACTCCTCTAGATTTTCATGTGTGGGGAGTCATGAAGAATTATGTTTATGAAGTGGAAATAGTATCTTTGGAACAACTGAAAGAACGGATTGAAGTCGCTGGAGTCAAATTGCAGGAAAATTTGTCAAGCATAGACTTATGTGCAGCCATTAGAAGGAGATATAATCTTTGCCTTCTAAAAAATGGGGATCATATTGAAAATTTATTATAATAAAACTCCGAATTTTTTAAAAATAATAAAAAAGAGCTCAATGTTTCATACATTAATTTGCCTACAAGTCCAACCGCGTGAAAAGCAAAAAAAAGGTTTTTCTTAGAAAAAAATGGTTCGGTTTTTTTTTAATTTCTCAAAAACTACAAGACATTTTTGCATCCAGTTTTCTGTTTTTAACTAAAAACTAATAGGAGAATTGAATTTCTGAAAAAAAATAGTACTTAATTACATGCAATTTTGAAAAAAATAGTTCGAAATTTTTTTTTTTTCAAAATTTTGAGTTTGAAAATTAATTTCTCGAAAACTATTCCTTAAAACAGCTTCGTTTAAAAACAAGATGAAAGAAAAGGTTTCTGGCTTTACAAAAAAGTATATCACGGCATTGTGGATGTAACTGTTGATTTTTAATATTTTTTTTTCCAAATTAAGTCAATTTTTTAGAAAATTGCCCCTCCCGTACGATTTTTTTCTTGTCTTGACCAGACCTACATGCTCTAGCTTTTTGGCACACTGCTCGTGGGACACCCTGTATAATAAGTGTTAATATGCGGATTTTATGTTAAGGTTTTCTTAAAATGTTAATATTTTGTGTGAAAATAATAAAAGACCAATATATTTCATTTTATATTAACTCACATATTTTAGAGATTATTATGTGGGATTTCATGTTTAAAAACATTGATTCAAAAAAATAATAAAAATCAAAAATTCAAAATTACAATTATATTTTTATTTTAATTTTACTTTCGCTTTAAATAAAACTCTGAAAAACATTCCCATTCCATTTGCCAATGCTGTTATTACTAAAAAAAAATCAAAGTAATAGAAAAAAAGAAAAAATTCGACATTTGAACGAAGAAAATGAGTATACTAGGTAATATATAGGTATATTAGGTAATAGTGTTCTTCGATTGTGGGAAAGGCGAAATATACCTAAGAATTCATAAAATGTTGAATATGGGACCTAATACCTTCGGCGATATCTTTCATAAATAAAAAAATTAAGGCAGATTGAATATGAAAAGCAAACAGGACAGCCCAAGAAGCTTACCGAGGAGGAAGAGCTGCTTGAGTCCGAAAAATTTGAGTGAATCCTAGGTGCTCCGAAAATTGTTAGTGAAATATCTCAGTTTCAACAGTACGCCGCGCCGTACCATCCATTGGACATATTACAACGGTTGAGTAGCTAAAAAGAAGCCCTTTGTGAAAGTATACAACCGAAATATTCGTTTAAAATTTGCAAAGGAGCATATAGAAAAGGATCCAAAGTAGTGGAATAACATCATATTTCTAGATTAAAGCAAATTAAATATAATATTTTAGGAAGCGATGAAATGACTATGATATGGCGAAAGCCAAATGTAGAGTTAAAAGGTAAAAATATCATTTCAACAATAAAACATGGCGAACATATTAGGAGCCCGTCGAAAAATAAAAATTTCGCTTTTAAAATATGCCATCACAATGACCATATGTACCTACATATGTATATATTTTTCAAAATTTATCGGAACGCCTTCCCAATCTTCTGATATAAGTTCCAAAGAGAATTTTCGGGATTATTTGGTTCGCTGTATTCGGGACAATCCAGTATTTTCTCTAAATGGACTGAAAATAAGATTACATAAAGAATGGGGCAAAATCGGTATTAAGTGACTAAAAAAAAATATCTCTAATATACTAAACCGTATTAATGAGCTTACTAAAAATACGGCTTATTCCGCAATGATATTAACAAATATTGAAATATTTTTTTTCAAGTAATTTGTTTTACAAATCTGAGTTTCTCTGTAAACAAAGATTATTTTGTTTATTATTTATAAATTCTTACTTAACATAATTTTACAATAAAATATCACCTGTAAACAAAGAAACGACATTTAATGTTAAAAATTACGGTATCGATTCCTAATGGTACACTTTGGATTTTACCAGTTCTTTGTTTTGACCATCAATTACTCGGCAGGGTTCTGCCATTTAAAGTGTGGTCCATCATGATTACTTTTAGCAGACTCACAGGGTGGTCAATTAAATTAAAGAAAATATATTTTCTTTACATGTATTAAAAGCCGTATATTGATACACTCACTGTAATTGATTTTTTGTTTATACTTTAATAAGAATCCACATGATTGAAGTAAATGGAGAAAATTCGTTATTTACTTAGCTCAAAAACATTGAATATTTTTTTTATCACACTAGCTAACGTAAAATATTTCCCTCAACCCTTATTATTATACTCCAAATACATATAACTTCTGTTAAACTACATATAGCGGCATTTCAAATCTTATCGATTTGTAACAACTAGATAACAAGTCTAAAACAATTCAACTACATATAAGATTTATCCATCCAAGTCGAAGGAATAGTTCCCTGATAGTTGCTAGCACCTAGTCCTTAATGGACTCAAAAACTTGCATGCAATTTTCAAAACCATTCATATGATAATGACTTCAATATTCGCAGCACCAAGTTCGTTCCCATACATTGTTGTCATCACTTGCGGAAATTTGCAGTACCTTCATTCATTTCTCGAAAGGATTTGCAAATGCTCCCGAGATCAAATATACAAGAACGACAAAACAAGAAAAAATAAAACACACTCGTTCATGTTGATGTGTGTGGATAAGTTGCCGTTAGCATGTAGAGTACATTTGCATTTTTTGTCCTTTTTGTGTGACGATGCCCTGTACCTACTAAATTTTTCGGTGTAGTCTTTGCTCCTGCTTCACAACACCTTATCTCTTTGCTTCTTGGTTTTCATATGTAAATTCCTGTCCTTTGGCATATATTATCATTTTTACAGGCAAAATGTTTATTTTATCTAGATACTAGCTTGGCATGGGGTATGTTTCTCTTATATTTTAATCGTATTGTGTATTTCCATGTGACAGGACAAAACGCATCTGAGGCAGAAAAGGCGATTGAGGAAAATAAATGCCCGGGTGATTCTATGACAGGAGGAATAATTAAAAGATTTGCCATATTGTTGAGAAACATAGAAGCACACATGAGCTGTATTTTTATATTTACTTACATACATACATATGAGAAAGGGGGAACATCATCAACTATACTAAGGTGAAAAAAATCTTCAGTAATAGTTTGGTTGTTTCCGGAATTTATGATGGGACAACAATGAAGTTGGTTCTACAAAGAGATGATGCCTGGTTGAATTAGAATTTTATTAAACTATCTCCAGCAGTTATCGAATAAAAAATTCCAGTAAGCAAGCAATTCAAATAAAAGTAAAACATTATTGATATAATAGAATTTTGGAATGTAGGTAACATTGCAAGATCCACCACACATAAGTTGACCGTTCATTAGACGCGAAATCTAATTTATATAATATAATTAAATTTTATAGGTTTCTTATATAGAGTCCGCAATCTGACCGCTGGATGATATATCGACTAGATGACTGGCCGCATTGAAATTCTCTTTCTGAATCAATACTGTTTACTACTCGTATTTCGGTCTCTAATTCGGTATATCAATTCATCGGTTGGATGAATTGACAACAAAAAAAGATACTCGGTAAATGTGTTATACTCAAGTTTATTTTAAGTACATATGTCACGAGGGGACTATTAAATAATCGCAAGTTATTTCCAAGACCTTTTCTGAACTTTTACTCATCTACTCTTATTACTCAAATTATCACTTTTCTTAGTTCACTCAGGAAAAAAGTGTCAAAGGCCATTTTTGACAAGGTCGAAGATGGATCCAATGCGAAAATTCGTGTTTCAGTTGCTCTTTCACTAAAGGCATTTATGTAGTTTTATTCCTCTCTTATCTACCGTAATGAGTGCGAGTTTCAATTACATCCCTGAAGGTTGTGCTGTAATTCAAATGTAAAACCTGGCTTAAAGATGATTTCTTAATACATAGTACTTTTTTTCGTATTAACATTTAAAAAGTCGATATCGAAATAGCGATTTTCGGGACCAAGGATGACTCCATTAATTTTGACATTACTTTTTCTATATTTTCTTTAATATTACAATATTGTTGTCATCACAGGCCTTGGAAGACCAGAACTGATGTTTCCCTAAATTCCATATATTGTATGAGTCAATTCTTCCCATAGGTGAAAGAGACCCACTGTTTAATGCTGACTGCAGGCGATTATGTCAGTATCCCGTTGAGAAGAATAATTTTGGCTTCTGATGTCATCAGCATAGACGACAAAGAGCGTCCCGGATTGGAAAAGTTTGAACCCGAAGATTTGTAAGCATCAAGCCATTTCCCATCATTTGAAAAAAATGCGAAAATAGGATATTACCTTTGCGGGATATCACCTTTGTTAGTAAATATTTCTTTGACCACCGGTAAAGTCACATTTGATGTATGGCTTGTTGCTCCATCTTGTTGCATCCAAATCCTGCTCGCCGCGTCGTCACGTATTCCACTGAGTTCACAGTAACCTTATTTCCTTGATTATTTTCAAAAAGAAATACCGATTATGCCCTTTGCTGATATGGTAGCCCATTCTGTAATTTTAGGTGAATGAAGTTGGCTTTTGGTGTTTAAGGCGAGAGTTTTCCCTGCTCCAATATTGACAATTGTGCTTGTTTACGTGGCCATTGATGTAAAAATGGGTCTCGTCCGTAAACAATACATTCTCAAGGCTAGAGAATCCCTCCAGCATAGTGTCAGCCAATAACGTACGTCGAATATAATCCTCCAATTTCAATCCGAAGCTTATATGGATGTAGTTTGAGGTGAAGATGCATAATTCGCCGCAGACTAGTTCTTGGTATTGTCAGAGCCGCCGAACCCTTACGCGTAGATGAATTTGGATCGTTCCGTTCGCTCGAACTTCTTGAGCCAAGTTTTGATTAAGTTGACACTTAAACTTTCACTTACACGACGTTATCCGTATTTAATTCTAAATCGTGACTAACATTGCATGAAGCGACGCACAATTCCTCGCCGCTCACGCTCCTCTCCGTCTAAAGGTTTTTAAGAAATCAAGTGTTTCCATTTGCAAAAGTTTATGGCCAGTGTTAATGAAGACCATATTTGTCGAGTTGTTGTGAAGATTTTATGCAAAGATCTTGGTCTAAAAGCTTGGTTTAGCCAAAATTGAAGCCGAACGATCTTTCACAGCAGTGAGTGAGTTTTAGAATCCTGCTTTGTCCTTTTCTTTATTTAACGTTCACTATTTTCCCTTATATATGTAGATCTGTTTCAAAGACAAAAGTTAACAATAGGAGAGAGTTGAAAGGAGTAGGCCATATGTGGACTGTCTGGATTTATTTGAATTTTAGGACATGTTAGCTTGTTTTGTTTTTTTTTCTTGTGAATGTCCGTGTTAATTATTACTTCGCCGGGTGAAGCAAGCCATGCTACTCCGGTACCCGTGGTGTTTCTGCTGTTCAGCTTGCATGTTTCTTACTAGTTCGCGGATATTCGTCCAGTATTTTTTCGATTATCACCATTCGGTAGAGTACATCACATAAAATGGCGATATTAATTTCTATGGGAAGAGATTTAAATCTATGTCTCTATAGAGGGGTTAATGCCCAATATGAAAATTAAGGAAGATTATCGACCTTTTGGTAGTAAACGGCATTTTCGATAATTTTCCAAAACGTCGCTTAACAATACTATACTGATGAATTTGAGAGAAAAGAGTTAAAATATAGAGAAATTGATAGCGATTCATTGGCCAGAATTGCAGAACCAGAAATGCACTACTTCAAAGACTATACCATATTGTATCACAAAGAGTTGACCTTTGGAGTCGACAACGTAGGACCAAATTGTGACAGAAATTTCAATTCTTCATTCGAAAATCCCTAATTCCAATTCGAGTATTATGACACACACTACAATCAATTAAAGGAGCAATGTAATGATCCAAGGCTCTTGTGATTTATCAGATACATGTTCTTTTCTATCGGGATATGTGAAATTGGTGGGCTAGGTTAATATGTAAACCAGTGACGTTTCTTCCATGTTTTGCGTTCTGTTTTATGTCTTCTACCTAAGGCGTAACTTTTTCGCTGTCTTTTTCCTTCGGGTTTTCCTCTCATTATTCTTTTGACTGTTTGTCCACCATCACTGGTGTTCTACGTGCCTTGCCCATTTTAGTCTTCGTGATTTTATTACTCGGACAGGCTCAATTGGGTAGTTTTCTCCATTCGACTACTCTTCATTTTGTTTTCCATTATATGTGTAGATTCTCTTTAAGGTCTTCTTTTCGAAGACTAGCGATATTCATTGGTATATATTCCATTGTGTTCGATTACCCTTTTTAAATATGGGAATACTGACTTAATTTTTCAATTCCTCGAGGATGGTTTCATTGTACCCATATACATAGTTGTGATGAGTACCTGTAATTTCTCCGTTGATTTCCATTTTGCATATTTAATTAATTCCGATGGTTCGATCCTAGGTCAACCTCTGTGGCCTTGTTATTCTTAAATCGATGTATTGCTTCTTTTACATCTTCGTTCTGTTCTCCATTTACGTTAAGCAGTTTATCGAAATATCTCCTCCATTGGGTGGCAATCCTTTCGTTGTCCGAAATGAGCTCCCCATTATCGCTGCGCATTGAGCCTGATCGAGTCTGGTTTTCTTTTAGTTCGTGCTTTTAGCCATACATTCTTTCTGAATTTCAGCAAACTTTTTCTTTGCCATTGCCCATTTTTTTCGCGAAGAAGACGACTGACTTCTTTTCGTAGGGTCTGATACGAGTATCTTATACTCGTGACCTCTTCACCATTTTCTTCATTTTATCCTTTGTCGAAGGAAGACTTTCCTGCCTAGTAATAGCGTCGTTTGTTCATCGCTGTTTCTTTTACAACACTTTTCACTAATTCCGACTTTTCCCATACTGCTTCTACCTGTTTTGCTTCGTTGTTAGTTTCTAAAGATCTAGTAGGTCAAATCGGTTATTAATTTCGTCCTTACGTTGACGCTTTTTACGTTGAGGTTTTTTTATTTATTCAACTTCGATTTTTTTATACATTCCTGCCTTTCGCTTCTGTGAATTTGGATATGGCTTTTAATTTTGGCGATGAGAAGGATGTGGTCAGAATCGAATTCCGCTCCACCTAATGCTTTAACATCTAGTGTCTCCTGTTTATCAAAAAATGACCAATTTGTTTGAACCTCACTCTATCCGGTGATGTCCAGGGAGCCTTGCGCATTCTCTTGTTTGAATTTGAAAGTGGATAGTTTTCAATAAAATAACTCAAAGAACACTAACCATATTTGACGTTAAGCTGTTTGAATATTATGCTATAATAGAGTATTGTTTTCTTAACCCGGCGAGAGTATGACATGCCCACCCTATTATTAACATAACTGTATTTTTTTAATTGATCACACAAACGCATTGTCGTTTCGTGTAGCTGGAGTAAAAGAGATGAGGGAGGCGATAGTGGTGTGTTGGCAGTGTCGCGCTAACCATCGGTCGATTACGTTCTACTTTTTTTTTTAGTTTTTGATTAATTGATAATAATATAATGGGTCCATATTGAAAGAAGTGCTAGAAGATTCTCCAGTCGAGTCGAGCTTTGACAAGGAATCCGACCATTGCAGTGAACACTGCCTTCAAACTGAGACGGAACAGGAAGTTAGTGATCAAGGCGAAGCTGGGAAGGTGAAATTGATGATTCGGAGGACAATATTCCATTTTCAGTTCTCAGAACACAGCGTCGTTCATCTGTTCAAGTACATGAACCACACTATACGTCGAAGGATAATCAAAGATAGTATAAACATGTTCCACGAACAAATGTACGCACTCGTGCTGAGAACGGCTTTTAATCTAGCTGGAAGACTCGTTCAGCCCATATCACAGTTAGCTGGTTTGTCAGTCACGAACTAATGATGCATCTACTACCTGAGCATAGGCTTATTTCTACTGGAACTGTTCATAAAAATAAAAGATGTATCCCGGCTGATTTTTTGAAGACTGAGAAGGAACCGAGAAGTTCTTTGTTCTGATTTCAGAAGGATATATCTGTGGTGTCTTATGCTCCTAAAAAGAATAAAGTAGCCATACTAATGTCTACTTTACATCATGATGAAAAAATTGACGATACCACAGGACACCAGAAAAAAAAACCTGAAATGATTTCTTTCTATAACTCAACAAAAGCAAGAGTAGATGATGTCGATGAATTGTGCGATGCGCGAATGGTGCAAGATGCTTACAGTGTTTTGCGTAACAGCAGCGTTGGCCGATGACGATATTTTAACGATGCTGAATATAGCTGCTATAAACGCAAACATAATTTTTCGGGATAATCAAAACAACAACACAGAATTTATTCATAATTTGAGACTAGCATTGGTCTATGAACATATACGATTGCGAAAAGATCAAAAAAATATTCCAACGTACATTCGACAGAGAATATCATCTCAAATCAATAAACCTCTACGTCCATCACCCCAAAATGCTGCTAGTCGCTATGACAGTTGCCGTGATTGTCCAACTAAACACGATCGGAAAACAAACACGCATGTACAGCCTATGAAAACACCATATGTATGGAACATTCAATATTTTTATGCAAGGACTGTTACGATCTCGACATTAGTTCTTAATATGTTTTTAAAGGATATATTAAGTTTTTTTTATTTTATATTGTTATGTTCTCTATTTTTTGTTGATTTTTTAATAAATAAGAAAGAAAACTTGTTTATTTAAGGGGCTACTTCGAAAGTGAGCAATTTGTGTTTTAAAAGTTAAGTGAAATCCGATTTTTTCAGTATTAATATAAAAATTCTTAAAATATTACATTTGTTTCATTTGCAACTAATTATTATATAACCTTTATAATATCTAATATAATATTTTGCAAATGTTAATATTTATTATAATAATATTTACAAGTAATTTTGTAAGTGGGTGTGTCATACCCAGCCACATGCTCTATGTTACATTTTGTCACCACACTCTCGCGGTTTAATATATGCTATCTTGGTTCAAAAGCTATTTAATGAATAGAAATTTTAAGGCAAAGATAGAGGAGTACACAAGTGAGCGGGAGTATATAGAACACGGTGTACCACAAGGTTCGAAACTAGACCCACCGCTATTAATAGTGTACGTCAAACGCAGCTATCGTAGTTAGTCATAGAAGTGATGAAGAGGCAGGAAACATATTACAGAGAGAGTTCAATGCACTAATAGCATAGTGCCACGACCATGGCCTGGTCATTAACGCAGAGAAAACGAAAGTTATCGTCCTCATTACATTCAGACGGTGAAGCTGAAAAATGCATGATTATAGTTTCTTACATAATTTAGAAGACCATGAAAAGCTAGGAGATAATGATGAATGCTCTAATTACATCGAAAACGTTTCAATATACAAGTACCTAGGAGTCTGGCTTGACTACAATCTGAAATGGAGCATGCCCATAGAGACATTGTTAAAAAAACTTCAACAATCTCTATTTGCGCTCTCCCATCTGAGTTATCTATTTCGTATTAGTGGAATCACTTTTGAGATATGGTAAATTGGTTTGAGGCAAAGCGCCAAATATGAGACCACTAGAAGCATTGCAGAGCCGTATATGGAAGCTGATGAGCCGATCACAAGTTAGGGGCGTGCAACAGGGTGCCAATAAATAGATGCTAAGTATAGCACAACTTTTTAAACTTGAATCTACACTGTGAAAGAAAATATAAGACTCCTACGCAACAAAAATACAACACAAGAAAGAAACAGTAGGGAAAATACCCCATCCCTTGGTCATGGAAAATAGAAGAAGAGGATATGACGTCGTAGTACCAAATGTATTAAATGAACTTGCTTCTGAGCTCCAAAACTTAAACAAACGTGAAATTATTAAAAAAACGAAAAAATTGTATCTGCACTCTGTATATTAATCAAATCAATAAATAGATGTTCTTTGAAGTATTCTTGATTAATTTGCACATGTCAAAAAATTGGCTATTGTTTCAATGTCAATGTACATATTTTATTTATTGTTATTTTTTCTCTTAAACGCAAAATATTTAGTAAATTATTTATGTAAAGTAATAAATAATAGACCACGATTTTATCTAATTTTCTGCAGACAAACTTTGCAAATATTCTCTGTATATGTATGTATAATGTTTATACATATAAGTTTTTTTTTTAAATGCGAATAAAGGGAATTGAATTGAACTGAATTTGAAAAATTGAAATTTACCTCAGGGTCATCAGCTCTGACTCCTTTTTTTATGGAGCAGAGGTCCATTAGGTACTTCGCCCCATACCACTGGCATCCCGAGCTCCGGCTATATTCTTATCCCTAACCTCCCGTAAGTATACACAGAAAAATATACCAGATAAAAATGTTCATAATTTAAAGAAATACATACATATGTACATATATACAATATAAAATTGTCTATCAAGCCAGACAATGCGCAAAAACAAATTCATTTCCACCTAATTGGTTTTCCGAGAAATAATGAATGCTAAATCATTCCATTGATATCGTCAATATTCTGAGAAAATACTTATAAAAGAATATGTACTATCCAATGAACTTGAAAGGAATTTCCCAACAACCGCGGTGTGACCTATTATCCCATTTGGCTTAATTCAAAATATGAAACTTATACCTATATTTCTTCCTAAATTTGTGTACAAAATTGAATTTGAAATCAAAACGAAAGTAAAAAATGTTATTTGTTTTTTGTTATTTGTATTTACTAGTACAATGATATTAATCAACGTTAATTACAGTGAATAAATTTTCGAAAATAATATGTTAAGTATGTAATTAACTCCGAAGTCGTTTTTTGGCTTTAACCATTAAAATGACTAGACTTGAGAGCAATTGTAATATATGTATAGTTATGGCGGTAAATTAGGCCTTTTCGCGCTCAAGTTAACATCACCGACAATTAGCTCTTTTAAGCTTTTATTGATATTTTGACATGGCCGTATGTGAAGGAGGCAATCAGTGTGTCTATGGAATAAACATGTCATGTAGTGACATCGGTGACACTTTGCCGTTAATGGAAAGTATAAAATGAGCAGCGGCTTTTATTATTAATTGTTTTTAATTCCTGGAATTTATCATAAAACATAAATGGTATAACGTGGTTTTATTAAAACAAAAACCGTTAATAAGTTAAATTAATCGCATTTGTAACATATCTGTTCAATCATAATATTGTGCAATTGTTAAATGACATACATATAATGGGACATTTAATCTGTCTGTTGAACATTTTAAGGAAATCGGAAACATTTTAGACATTGTACTACGCTTAGAATCAATTTCAAATTCCAAATCCACAAAACTGTCGCATAATCTTATGTGATATGCTAGTAACTATGTATCTTCTGCAAACAAGGTAACTATGTGTTTCACATTGTGATTCGGTGACCTTACCTATTTCAAAAAGGATAAGTTCTAAATCTGAACTCAGGACAATGGCAGAAAACTAATTTTATGCTAGAAGAAGTTGAAGTGTGCAGTATGAAACGGAGTAAAATGTTCTACCGCGTGTCGAGTGGTAGAACAGGGCAGAGAGCTAACACATGCACAACTCTTTATTTTTCGAGTCTGCACGTTTTTTGTCTGGTGTTGTCCTTCAATCGTCAAGCACAATGAAACGAGATTCACATATACAATTTTTTCTGCCGGAGTAATTCATCCTGTGTGCGCTTAGAGTAGGGCATTACACTAGTTGTCCTCCTGGTAGAATTACTCCGGTGTCCGCTGGCCCAATGAGTTCTACCCTTAATGTAACTCAAGACGATTACCATAGATCTCGCGGTGCAATCTCTTTCAATAATGAAGTGCACAAAACTCGTCTGATGCTGAATATTTCCTGCGATAGGTTCTCTGGTCGCTATATTTTTCACATTAACGCTCAAAGTCGGAAAAAGCACACTTACGAACTTAAACTGATATTCGAGGGGGAAATGTCGATATTTTATGTACATATGTGCCTACGGAAAGCATGCCCGATTGGTGGCTGGAGGGAGCTTCCTCAGTGGACATTTCAATAGCTTCAGCCTCTTCAAGGCAGAGCTTGCCTAACAACAATGGCAGGCTTACATAGGCTAGGGTAGGGTAGGGTAGGTTAGAGTGGGATAAAACAAAAAAACAATAAAAACCAAAAAAAAGTATAAACATAAAAATTTAAAAAAAATATATATACAGGGTGTCCCACGAGCAGTGTGCCAAAAAGCTAGAGCGTGTAGGTCTGGTCAAGACAAGAAAAAAATCGTATGGGAGGGGGGGGTCTATTCCCCCCCGTTTAGCCGGGAGGGGCAATTTTCTAAAAAATTGACTTAATTTGGAAAAAAAATTATTAAAAATCAACAGTTAAGGCCACAATGCCGTGATATACTTTTTTGAAAAGCCAGAAACCTCTTTTTTCATCTTGTTTTTAAACGAAGCTGTTTTAAGGAATAGTTTTTGAGAAATTAATTTTCAAACTCAAAATTTTGAAAAAAAAATGAAAAAAAATATTTCGAAATATTTTTTTTCAAAATTGTATGTTAAGTACTAATTTTTCTCTGGTCTCTGGTTTTTTTTAATTTTTTTTCCAAAATTTTGAGTTTGAAAATTAATTTCTCAAAAACTATTCCCTAAAACAGCTTCATTTAAAAAGAGGACGAAAGAAGAGGTTTCTGGCTTTTCAAAAAAGTATATCACGGCATTGTGGCCTTAACTGTTGATTTTTAATAAGTTTTTTTCCAAATTAAGTCAATTTTTTAGAAAATTGCCCCTCCCGGCTAAACGGGGGGGAATAGACTCCCCCCTCCCATACGATTTTTTTCTTGTCTTGACCAGACCTACACGCTCTAGCTTTTTGGCACACTGCTCGTGGGACACCCTGTATATGTATATAAAATATATATAAAGTATATGTATATTTATATATATGTATATACACAATATATACATATTAGTTAAGTTAGAATAAGATATGTTTAGTTAGGTTTAGGTAGGTTTAAGGATTATATAAAAATATATTAAAGAATATATCCCCTCGTGCAGGAACGAGTTAAGAATATCCCTGCAGCGATACCTATCGCTTGTCGTAAAAGGCGACTAAACAAAGGTAAACAAAAATCACATCTAGGCAATTTAGAAAACACCAAGGTGAGCCTAGGGACACATATACCACCATTAAACTGCCCCACAAGTGTGCATGCAAATCAGTGGGTTGACACGACTGGAGATCACCGGTGTTGTAAGAGTAAGATCAATCAAAAAAAAAAATAAAAAATCTATAGCATGCCCGTGTCAAAAAGGAAGGGAAGAATGAAAACGGTCAAACCGTAGCATTATGGAAAAGAACGCTAAAAGGAAAAGCACTACCCCGCCAGGCACTACTAATGGTCGTGATCCTGGGACGAGCAGCAATGCTCGGGTCAGAGCTATAGGATTTCCGGGGGATAGCAAAGTAATGCAACGGCGTAAGCCACATTTAAGAGTCGCGAGTTGGAACGTTGGAAGCATGAGTGGGCGCAGCTATGAGCTTGAAGAAATGATGGTTAGAAGGCGAGTAGACATCCTGTGCGTACAAGAGACGAAATGGCGAAACACCGGTAATCGGGCACGTTTCTTGGACGTTAAAACAAAAGCCTACAAGATGTTTTACTATGGATTGGAACAAGGAAAAAACGGAATCGCCATCATCCTTGCGGCAGAGTTACTTGACAACGTCTTAACCATTTCAAAGTCCAGTGACCGTTTGATGGCTCTCAAATCGGTGATGCATGGTGAGGTGTGGAACATCGTAAGCGCATATGCCCCTCAAGTAGGATGCGAACAAAAAGAAAAAGATGCATTCTGGCTAGATTTCCACAACCTTGTCAAAATCATCCCAAAGGAAGAGCTTTTGTTTGTTGGGGGAGATTTAAACGGACATGTCGGGAAGACAAGCGAAGACTATGAAGGCTACCACGGAGGGCTGGGATACGGCACCAGGAACTCTTCAGGTGAAGATATCCTAAACATGTGCAAGTCGTACGGTCTTATAGTGCTAAATACCATGTTCGTCAAACAAAGCCGGCACCTGATCACTTATAGCAGCGGCGGAAATGAAACTCAAATAGACTATCATTTGGTATCCAGTTTCATGAAGCCACGAGCTAAAGATTGCAAAGTGATCCTGGGAGACGCCATCGCCCCTCAACACCGTCTCCTCCTGACTGAATTTTTTATGGATGCGAGAAAGAAGTCAAAGCAGCAAACGAAAGTGTCTGAGAGAATCAAGTGGTATAAGCTGGATAAAGGAAAAGGCGAAGCTTTTATTACCATCATGGAAAACTACCTCTCTTCCATTATCGATGAGGTCGGTAATGAGGAATGCAGAGCACAAGACATGTGGGATTCCCTACAACAATCTGGCCTGGAGAAAGCCAAATCACTGCTCGGAACATCTAAAGGCCCCTACCAACACGCAAAAGAAACCTGGTGGTGGACAGACGAAGCCAAAGCAGTGATACACGAAAAGAAAATGGCTTTCCAAGCTTGGTCAAAGTGCTCTTCTACTAATAGAGAGGAAAAAGCTCGCCGTGAAAAGGTATATATGTAGATGTTGCAAAGGTATCGCGAAGAAAAAATGCACCGAATTCAAAGCGAAAAGCATGGAAGGCCTCTATCAGGAGTTGGAAGAAATATCGTCTTCCGCGTCTGACAGGAACCAGGCTACCCAGGAGCTTCGACAAAACAATTTGAACAAAGGAGCAAATATCTTTAAGATAGCCGCCCAGAGAAGAAGAAATGCTCAGGAGATTCGTTTCCCAAAGTTTATTAACAATGCTGAAGGCCAACTCCTTGTGGAAGACGAAAAAATTCTCCACAGATGGCGACAGTATTGCGAAGAACTTCTGAACGAACAGTTTCCCCGAGTGTACTTTCCAAGAGCCGCCCCGAATCATGCCGAAATATCCGACATCACAGTCGAAGAAGTTCGGTACGCGGTTAAAAACTCCAAGAAAAGAAAAGCTGTTGGGCCGGACGGGATACCCTCTGAGTTCTGGAAAAAGATGGGAGACATCGGGTCTAGATGGCTCATGGTTCTTATCTCCAAACTTATGAGAGGCGACACTATGCCTAATCAATGGAGGGAAAGCTATCTTCTTCCATTGCACAAAGGAAAGGGTGATACGCGAAATTGTGATAACTACCGTTCTGTCAAGCTGATGTCGCAAACCATGAAGATCGTTGAACGGGTATTAGATAGCCGACTGCGGAAAATAATACGACTATCTGATGACCAGTGCGGGTTTGTCTCGGGTAAATCAACAACAGATGCAATCCAAAGTATAAGGATCATGATGGAAAAGCATCGTGATTCTTCAAAGGACTTGCATATGGTGTTGGTTGATTTCGAGAAGGCTTTTGACCGGCAACCAAGAGATCTTTTATGGGTAGCGCTAAGACAAAAAGGAAACCTACGTGCGAGTGATCATGGACATGTACAAGAGAGCAACGACAAGAGATGGAGTCACCGAAGAGTTTGCAATCAAAGTCGGTGTACACCAAAGGAGCGTCCTCAGCCCACTGCTCTTTATAGCAGTCCTTGATTGCTTGCTTGAAGGAAAAGTGACGAACCCCAATGTGCACCAGCTATTCTTTGCTGACGATGGAGCCATTATAAGTGATGATCAGGCGTCCCTACAACGAGCACTTGATGTGTGGGTGGACATTTTTGAGGAACACGGGTATCGTATTAGTTCAAAGAAGACAGAGTATCTGTGCTGCCCGTTCTCTGACCCTCATCAGCCTATTCCAGACATTTACTTGAATCGAAGAGTGCTTCCCAAGTGTGAAAAGTTAAAATATCTGGGATCTATGATTAATAATGAAGCAACTTGTGATGACGACATCAACGACATCATAAGCGTAGGGTGGATGAAGTGGCGGGAAAACTCCGCCATCTTCTGTGATCGAAAAATGGCCCCTAAGCTGAAAGAAAGGCTCTACACTTCAGTTGTACGTCCGGCGCTCACATACGGTTTACAATGCTGGACAATGCACAAAAAGTATGAGAACAAATTAAGGGCAGCTGAGATGAAGATGCTTCGCATGACAGCGGGAGTAACAAAGCGTGACAGAATTAGAAGTTCAAAGATCCGAGGAAGCCTCCACGTAAAAGAAACCATCACAAGAAAGATTGAGCGCGACCGACTCAGTTGGTATTGCCATGTTCAAAGGAGAGATCCTTTGAACCCCGTCCAAAAGGCGATATCAATCACCGTTCCAATTTCAACACGCAAAAAAGGCAGGCCGAAAAACAATTGGTGCAAACAAATGCAAAAACACCAGCATTTGATTGGCCTCAGCGATGAAGTAATCCCAAACCGGGAAGCCTGCCGCTACTTTCTGAGGTCAAACCGGCGGACCCCACAAGCGGACCAGTAGGAATGCAGTTAAGTGGGAAGGTTATGGTCCTACACTTCTGACCATAACGACGCCGGGATAAAAAGGAAAAGAAGAAGAATATTAAAGAATATATTAAAGAATGATTCAAGTTTTTTGAAAAAAAGAAAAATTTTTCTTAGCTTAAGTTAATTATAATAATGTTAATTGTAAGTTATAAGATAATCTAAGAAACTATAAATAAAAATGAATTACAAACAAAGCATGCCCGACGAATGGAATCTCAGCATCGTTTGCCCGGTCCACAAGAAAGGAGACCTCTATAATTGCGCCAATTATAGGGGAATAAGTCTCCGCAACGTCGCATACAAGATCTTCTCTGCCGTATTGTGTGAACGCCTGAAGCCTTTTGTGGATAACCTGATCCGCTTTTATCAGTGTGGCTTCAGGCCAGGCAAATCCACAATAGACCAAATATTCACACTGCGGCAGATCTTGGAGAAGATCCAAGAATTTCAAATCGATACGCACCACCTTTTCATCGATTTTAAAGCCGCGTATGACAGTGTGCATAGAGACGAGCTATACGGTGCCATGTCTAGTTTTAACATCCCTGCCAAACTCGTCCGATTGTGCAGGTCGACAATGGAGAATTCTCGCTGCTCCGTTAAGATCGGTAATGAGCTAACCCAGACCTTTGGTGTTAAAAAAGGATTTAGACAAGGCTGTCATGCAATTTCTTTAAAATCATACTTGAGAAGATCGTACAAGAGTCACTGGCCAACACAAGAGGTACGATTTATTTCAAGTCCTCCCCACTGTTTGTGTACGCAGATGACATTGATGTGATCGGGAGATCGCAGCGAGACGTCAATGAGGCATTCATAAGCATTGAGACGGAAGCGGCCAAAGTGGGTCTTAGCGTTAACGAGGGTAAAACCAAATATATGCTGTCATCGAAAAAAGAAACACAACACCGACGTCTGGGCCAGAACGTCATGCTTGGCAGCTATAATTTCGAAGTAGTCAAGGACTTCGTCCACCTTGGCTCGCTTATGACCAGCGACAACAACACCAGCGCTGAGATAAATTGCAGAATAACTCTTGCCAACCGCTGCTTCTTTGGGCTCAAGAGGCAATTGAGAAATAGAGCCCTCTCTCGAAAGACCAAGATAACGTTGTACAAAACCTTAATCATCCCAGTCCTCCTTTACGGCGCGGAGGCTTGGACTTTAACTAAAGCGGATGAGCATCCTCGGTCGTTTCGAGGGGAAAATTCTGCTTTTAATCTATGATCCCGTTTATACTATCGGTGTATGGAGGAGAAGATACAACGAGGAACTGTACGGGCTGTACAGCGACATGGACCTGGTACGAGGTCTCCGGATCCAACGTCTAAGATGGCTGGGCCATGTATATAATAAAGTAAGTATGTAAGTAAGTAAGTATGTGCCTACGTAATTTGGCACCCTTGCTGGAAGTATTTCTTCGTAGAAATTATCTGCATTCCTCCTAAGTTTAAAGGACGACATCTTTGTAACTAGTCATCGAACATTCCAGGTTTTGCTAATAATCTGCTTAGTCATAATGATTCAAAAGTAAGTAAATAAGTAAGTTAGTTCAAAAGTAAGTTTCAAAAACTTGTTGAAACAGACGCTACTGCATAAGGGTTTCCAGGCCGCACACGATGTTCATGTAAAAACATACTTATGCTCAATCCTACTACGTACTATCCTAGATTTAAGTATTGTACCTTTCCACCAATCCAACCAGAACAACATTGACTATGTAGAGCCTCCTAAAAACCTTGGCGTTTGTGTTAATCAACAGCTTAAATAGTGGGATCACATCATCAATTTATCAGGTAGATTAGGGCGTCGTGCGTATACTATACTACTAATTTTTATTTAGCAGTAAATCAATGTCCGTCAAGACGCTACTGATCCCTATTTTAACGTACGCACTCCTAGTCTTCTGCGATCTCGAGAGTCATAGCTCACGCGAGCTATCAATTGCGGTTAACAGAACAGTGCGTTTCTTTCTACCCATCTATCGGCGATGGAATCACATCTCGTAATTCGCTGACACTCTGTTTAGCCAGGACTTTCAAAACTATGTTTAGTTTAGGGTGTTAACCTTCTTTTTGAGACTCAAACAGAGCAAAGAACCAGCATATCCTTACCAGAAACGTCGGTTCGTTACATCTGAGAGAGATGGAACATTGATATTATCTAACTTTACGAGTAGTTGCATGTTGACAGGAAAGCACTTTTTAATTTATGGCGTAAAATGGAATCCGCTCCCAGTTAATGCGAGGAGATCTGTGAGCACCGGCAACTTCAAGGTGCAGCATTTTAGTTGCATCACTTCAGGATATTTTTAGGGGTATTTAGGATTGGCTGGTCTGGCTATTTTTTTCTTATCTATTATAAACTAACTCGTTTTTTCTTCTTAGTCTATTTGGTTTGTTTTTGTTCTTTGAATACACTTTTACACTTAAGTCAGAGAATTCAGATTCAATTTAAAAATTCAAAATCGAATGCTGTAGGTGCAATGTTATGGAGATATGGAAGACATATGTATCTCTGTGGTACGTCGCTATATATTTAATATATTGTTTTTTGTTGTAGGGATATTAACTTGACCCTAGGATCATGTCCTAGGTGCACAAGTGCAATGTTGGAACAATTAAATATAAGCATCTGCTAAGTTATAGCGGGGATGATCCCTGAAATTGGCGAAAAGTTTATAAAAAATTAATAAATAGTAATAAGAATAAATAGTAATAACAAATGTTTGGAAACCCGAATTGGATCACCAAATGTTTTCGTATAAGGACGCGGAGTTGTTACATTTTGATAATAAGGCTTACCCTATTATACATATGTACATATATGCAGTATCAACTATTCCTTTAATATCAATTGTATTGTTCGCAAGGTTAAACTCAAGATATTTTGGACCACTTTCTTCATTTTAAGACACGAAAGTTAGTTTTATGAAAATGACCCGGTAGGTTCATAAATTGCTAGCACAACGAAGACACCATTTCAATGACGTCCATTAATAATAAATAATCATGACTTCCAAGTGAATTAAAAAAAAAAAACGGAAGAGTAAAAATAACTGTAACTAGAAAATTTCATCAGAAAGGCACTTTGGTTCTGCATACTCCTTGCTATTAACTTGTTAGCGGTGGTTATGTCTGAATTGCAATCTTCTCCGGGGCTTGCCCGCAGTTCTGGATACACACTGGTATGTATATAGATATACATATTTGGAATATTTTATTATATTGTAGTGGACTGAATAAGAAGTTCTTCCCCGGGGGAATTTCTTTTTAAGTGCACTTTGCATTTACCTCCGAACATCACTGCGGGCTGAAATGGATTTTTGCAAAATTAAAAAAAAGTTTTGTTGGTGGGATTGAAACCAATTAGAAATTGTGTTTTGTTGTGCTAAAGAAACAGAAAGAATGATTTACTTGTCGACTATTTACATTTTGTCTTTACTTTCTGGCCAGCGTTATTTTTCAATATGTGTAATACTATTTTGAAACAATAAGTACCAATATTATTTCAAGAACGGCTTAATTTCGAATAAGTCTCAAAAAAACCAGTGCGTTCAATCAATAATGAGTTCATTGATTGAAGTAATAAGCTATCTGAAAGTATTTTTCTACCTTGTCTGCGGAATTCGTTTCATTTCGTTACACATGTTACCCAACTTATGAACCTTCAAGGTAGAAAACGTATCGTTATAGATTACAATATTTGTCACAAATGTGCGCGATGTTAAAGGAGAGGATTAAAGAAGAGAGGAGTGGGCCCGTATGTGTGACCTGCAAAAGCTAGGTCATCCTGCCAACTACAGAAACAGCTGGAAAACATATACATCAACACCATCTTGTCACCAAAAGTGTCTAAACAAAAGCAAGCAAATGGACTAAACAAAAGCAAGGCTCCAAATGTAAGAAAAGTTCTTGAAAAACCCCAGGTTACAGGCTTGAATCTTATTATTCCTTCGTAGTAAGACCGATCAACTCCGGAAGCAGCTCAACGAACAAGCGACTCGAATAGACATCTATTCGACGCTGTTTGCCGAGTCTGGTAATCATAATGGATACGCTGGATGAGGTTAACTTTAAAATTCTTGCAATGAGTGTATATTCAACGGTCACAAATGAAAGAAGAGTCCTAATATGTCGCTAAAAAAAATACTCCGATCTACTTTTGGTTAACGAAACTAAGCCAAGCCCACAACACAATTTGGTTACAAAACAGATCGACCTTCAAAATGAGGTGGAGTTGCTGCCTTAATATAAAAAGTATTGCAGAGTAGCGTTTTGAATATGTAAAGGGTTCGTACGGAGATTTCAAGTGTTGGATGAATGCATGAAGGAGGCGAATGCATGTAGAGACTCTGTAAGCACTTGAGGCACCTTAGTCTATAACCGATCTCGAGACAATTTTTCGTTACATAATTAGCCCAAGAGGAGATAAATACGCCTGAGAGGAATTAATTTACAAATCGAAACTTGGCAAAAGACGTAATTGATTAACACCTACAGAAAATGGACGTTATTATAAAGCGAACAATGGAAAAAACAATTAAAAATAAAGAACACTAATAATCGACGAGCTTTACAGTTCTCTCTAGGCTTCAACGGCTATATAGACAGTTTGCAAAATCATACGATCCGGGGATAAGAACAATAAAATCAGCGATCTAACCTCCCAAAAATTATTAAAAGAAAAGTACAGAAAGTTGCAGGCTTACATTGGGGCACTAATACTCCCAACGGCCGAATCTCCCGAACGACATACAGCGTCGGTACGGAACGTAGGCATGAGTCCCGACAGTGTCGGCGCAGGTAACGGCTTCTTTGTGGTTAAAGATTCACAGCAGAAAGTCAATTCGATCGGCGCTTTTTATAAGGCTGTGTGCGGTGAAAAGGTCTGCTCACCGCAATGACAGTATCACTATAATCAATAATGAAAACATTGCGGGATATTAGAAAGAGAAAATGCGCGGTCATTGGGCAACATAGGAAACC
Source organism: Merodon equestris (assembly GCA_958301585.1). Classification (NCBI taxonomy): domain Eukaryota; kingdom Metazoa; phylum Arthropoda; class Insecta; order Diptera; family Syrphidae; genus Merodon; species Merodon equestris. Next base: position 42,801,241 of record OY284414.1, on the reverse strand, counting down.
ATTAGCTGTGAGAAACCTGGTTAGATATTTAAGTATCTGGCTGGATCTAACCTATATTTCAATTGACCTATAGATGCTTGTCTTGCTGGAGCTAAGAAAGCCTTGGGTACAACAAGGAATTTATTTCACTGCATTCAACTTGAACGCAGGGTAAAAATCATATGCTACGTGGCTTCAATAAGACCCATCATCGTGTATGTTGGTTCGGTGTAGTTTAATGTACCCATCTTAAATGGAAAAAAATCGTGTGTTTAAGTGGCAGTGCCTTATGATCTGTGTTGGAATGTACAGAACGTTAGGGTCCCAGTTTATTGAGTGTTACCTTAATAAGATCCTGTACGACGGTGCAGGCCTAAACAATCATCTTACAAAAAGGCTTGAAAGCCTGATCCCCAAGTTTCATTACCCCAATTATAGGTATTATCGGAGCACACTCCGATCGGGCTTTTTCCGTCTAGAAACAGTTCTCCATATTGATTCCGAAAGGTTAGTGCCAAATAGAGATTGTTTCCCCTTCATATACCACCGCCATCGGGGAGCCAAGGACAAACGGATATATTGACATTGAAAACGCCTCCCAGGACGGCGCGATATTCCTGTAAGATTTTCCCTACTTCGTAAGTTAGATTAAGGTTAGCTAAAATATTTTCTGTGGGTGGGAGCGTCATCATGCTTAGATGAACTTGAGAACTGATCGAAGGTGATCACTCGATACGAAACAAGAAAAAAAGAGGTTAAAATCAAGTCCCGGTCTGTATGTTCATACCTCGGGATCTAGATTTTTGAATAACGTTTTCCTAGAAAACCAAATTTTGCGATGTAGTTATACGAAAATTAAATAGATAGGTTTAGCGTTAGTATTTAAGAAATATAGTTAGGCTTAGAATAAGAATAGAATAAGAACAATAAAATCTTTAAGTTTTTGAAGAGTAAATATAGTTTAATTTTTTCCTAACTATTTAAGAGTATGATAAATTTAGGTTCATGAATACATTTGAAAAAATCAGCACATTCAAAACATATGTACCAGAATTTGACGGGCTCTTTATTTGACTTTGTTTTTCTTAGCTTCATAGTGACGAAATGTTTGTTTTGACATACGAAAACATGTGAAGGACCTGTGGAGAACTTGGTGACAGGACTGGCTGAGATCTTGAAACAAAAACAAACACCCCCATTTATTGGGCTTAATTCAAGTTAAACTTAATCTTAATGAAGGGATCGAGTCAAGCAGGGATTGGTGAATTCTTTAGACCAACGCTTCACGAAACTGAGTACAGAGTTGGCTTTAACAATTATATCGTAGATATGTGCGCGAAAATTGAGCTCTTGGTCACATAGCATGCCAAGATCGCGGATAGCCTGAACAGTGGAGATCGGCTGATTATTGAGGAAGTAGTGACGAGGGGGAGGCTTGATTCGGTTACGTGAAAAGGTAATTGATTTGCATTTGGAAATGTTAAGTTCCAAACAATTTTTGGAACACCAAACGGAAAAGCTGTTGAGATCCGATTGCATAAGGGAAGAATCTTGTTGCGAGGAAATGGTCTTGAGAAACTTGGTGTCGTCGGCGTTCAGTGACAGATGGGAATGTTTGATGACAAATTCAGTGACGTTAATGGTGAGAATAAAAAGAAGTGCACCTAGGTGGCTGCCTTGAGGAACGCTGGAAGAAGCTAAGAAGATGTTAGAATTGGCAGATCTAAAACGAACACTGTAGTAACGGTTTTTCAAATAGGAAGATATCCACTTCAAAGAAATGGGGTCGAAGCCAAGGGAAGGCAATTTGTGGAGTATCAGACTGTAGAAAATTTTGTCAAAGGCTTTACTGAAATCATTTGAAATGTCGACCTCATTTCCTTTCTCTAATGCTGAGAGTGTGAAGGACACAAATTCGACAAGGTTTGTGGTTGTAGACCTGCATTTAAGGAAGCCATATTGTTCCGAGGAGATTAGAGATTTCCAGTGGAAACTTAGAGTGTCATACAAGATACTTTCGAAAAGTTTGGATATGTACGACAGTTTGGCGATGGGCCGGTAGTTATTAACATCATTCTTCGGACCTTTTTTGTGAACAGGAGTTATGAAAGCGGTTCTCCACATCTGGGGAAATTCTCCAAGTGACAGGGATGAGTTGAATATTTTTGAGAGCGAGACAGAAATAATAGACGAACATTTTTTTAGTAATATACCAGGGAGACCGTCGGGCCCAGGAGTAAATTCATCATGAAGTTGGTTTAATTTATTTTCAATGATCTGGGAGTCAATAGTACGTGGGAGAAATGGTGCAAAGGAGAAATTTGGTGAGTAGTCGAAGTAAGTGGTGTCCAGTGCAAAGGAGTCATCGCGAAAGATTATTTGAAAAAGTTGACAAAAGAAGTTGGTGATAGTTTTGGGATCATTCGAGGTTTCGCCATTGAAGGAGAGTGAAGTTGTGTAGCCATCAGATTTCCTTTTGTAGTTGAAAAACTGAAAGAAGGACTTAGAATCGCTAATAAGATTAGCTTGGGTTTTGATCAAATGGCGTTTAAAGAGAGAGTTTTGCAGTTCGGTGAATTGTAGATAAGTTCCAATGCAGTCATTGAGGGATTGAAAGTGAAGATTGCCCACAGTTTGTTTCTTGTGTTTCTTAGTGAACCGAGCCTGCGATTATACCATGGGGGGGAGGTAGATAAATGTTTGGATCGGGAAAGGGGAACGTAAAAAAAATGTAATTGAATATTTCTAATAAATATGGCGTCGTTTATTGTAAGGCTGTCAAAATTGAAGGAGGCGTTATTGAGATATTCGTTGATTATGTTGAAATTGACTTTGTGGAAGCCTTAGGACTTAAGCGGAGGGGAAGTATTCAGTGGTGCAGAGTCGTGAAAAAATGAGAGAAGAAGGAGCAGAATGGTAGTTGTCGATGATTGATAAGGAAAGGGGACAAAATGCAACAGAGGAACTGAGAGGTCTGTTGTGAAGATCAGGTCTAGCTGTCTACCCATGTAATTTGTAATGCACTACCTTGGCTAAGGTTTGAATTAGCTAGGCGATCTAAGAAGAAACATTCTTTGGCAGCATAGGGATTAGTGGCAATGTAAAATGATTGATCGCTTGATGGAGCCCATTTAAGAGAAGTAAGATTGAAATCACCAAAGAGGAGGATTTCATCATGGGGATCCCGTAAATCATTTATGCTATCAATGGCGAGTTCATAAGATTCAATAGGTTGAATTGGCAAGACATTAAAGCAAATGATATAGAGCGCTTTACGGGCCAGTACAATCTTGATTGAAACGAAGTCAAGATACGGGGAAGAGGATATTGCAATAAGAGATGAGTCGAGCTCTTTAAGATCCTGGCGACAGATTGGCTGAGATCTCGGTGGCAGATTTCGTTGAGATCTTGATAGCTGGACTCGTTGAAATTTTGGTGACGAAACTGGAAGCAACGTTGATTTTTGCTTGCGTATTGTGACGGACATGTCAATGTGTTAGTACCATTCATTAGCGCAGGACTCGAAACATTCGCCTTGGTGTGTTCTTGATGGGCACCTTGTGGAGAATTCTTTAAGGCCTCGGCAGGCTTTGTTGGCACCCGACTCGAAGCAGTTGTTTCTACTTTCCTGATAGCTAATGGACTCGATGCGTTGTTAGTTGCGCAGGAAATGAAGCGAGCATATTATATTTCAGTCACACAAACTGGGATGGACTTGCTTTGAACCGTACTCGATGGAATGGTTTTGATCAATGGTGCAGCCTCACTCATTTATTCAGCCTTATTCCACGATGTCGCCTTGTTTAGTGATGTAGTCTTATTCGGGGACATAGCTTTGCTCAGCAACATAGCCTTCGATTGGTAGAGTAACCTTACTATTAAATGGTGTCGTTGCATTCGACGATGTTTTCCTGGCTGGGGGTGTAGTCGTATTCGGCGGTGTTGCCTCGCCCGTCGATGCGGTTGTGCTACCTTGTTATTTGAAGTATTTATAGAGCTAGCGCCATTCTATGCCGGCTTGTTCGATGACAATTTGCCCGGAGTTTAACTATGAAGGTTTCAATCTAATTGCTCGGATGACATCAGAACCTCACCTAGGAGTCTGATTCAAAGCTTTGTGGTCTTTGCCACATCTTTGATTTTTCTTCTCCAATTTTGATGGAGAAGAATTAACTCGATTTGAATTATTAAACAGAGAACAGTTTCTCTTGGCATGTGGCCGTTCACGTTCACGAGACCGGAATCAATCTCGTCCAGTGGCTGTCCAAGTGCTGCCTCAATGCTCATTTCGGTACCATATAAATGGGATCTGCTTACACCATTAGTTGCGTTCGGTTCTGTTTCAGCATGGTATATCGTAGTAAACGAAAATTCACCATCGGAGCTGGATGCATGGATATCTAATGTTGTAAATCCGGTGAATTTTATTATTATTTTATATATAATACTTTAATTTTTTGTTTTCCAATTTAAGTGCTGATAAAGAGTGGAGGAATGGCGGTGAGTTTTATTTGAAGTCCGGGGTTATTTGAATGCAGGCTTTCGTATTGAAATTAAAATAGCAAACTGTAAAGCTGTCCTCTAAATTCTTGTATGGCATTGAAAGCAAAATTAAAATACGTCGCCACCGATATCCCCTATTCGTATTTCGCTATTTCGCAGGCTGAAAAATAAAAGCATAGACTTATTATCGGAATCCCATGATGACAACCATTCACGATACAAGTATTACAAGTATTGTTGCTGATAGAAACAGAGATTTTCAAAAAAAAAACTTATTGGCTTGCCTTTCTTTTTACAATTTTGACACAAGTTTGTGAACCTACGAATGGGAGAAAACAACTATTTGAAGCAGCTACTATTGACACGCTCTTACCTAACTTCGCCTTGAGATTTTTACGGATAACAGTTCACCACTACTGATATTTAGCTTTTTCACTGAAAACAAGAGTATATTTTTAAGTCCTTTCTTTTCATAAGCAAAGCGTCTAGATGGCCTCAAAATTGTGTACCTTCTTCGCTTTCTCGTCGTTTTTCATATATTTCGGTGAACGGAGTGACTTACAACTTAGAATCGATGTTTCTGAATTCAATAAAGTTGACGTGCAACGTACAAAAACAAATAAGTGAAATCTAAAAATTCAGAAGTAATTCAACGTTTTAAATTTCTTTACATTATGTACTTTTCTAGGGAGCGCCGTGGCGCAGTGGGTAGTGTGTCGGCCGCTGATGCAAGATGAGCGAGTTCGGATCCCGATAACACCAACGCCATCGAATGATTATTTCGCGGCTTCCCTCCTCGGCGGGGTACTGGCAAAACCCCCCGTTGTACACTTGCCATGAAAAAGCTTCTCGGCTCTCGCCGTTCGGAATCGGCATTAAGCTTTAGGTTCCGTTCACTTGTGTGAAAAACAAATCGCACACAGCATAAGTGAATAAAAAGAAGCTTGGCTTTGGCTCCACATGAGCTCTAACGCCATCTAAGGTGTCTGTCTGGCAGTACAATGGACCAGTATTTGTGTCTGAGTGCTCCAACAGATAGAAGAAGCCCCCCAAAAAAAAAAAAAAAAAAAAAAAATGTACTTTTCTGCACAGCGTTGCGGTGTAACTCTGACATGCGGTAAGAACCTGTCCAGAAAGTGCATGACCAAAATGACATAACCACAAAAAGTGCAAATAAAACGTATCCCCATGTTTACATTTTGAGTGCCATGTTACGTTAGATACAATTGTCAGGGATTTTTTTTTCTACTTTCTCATTCCCTTCAAGTTAGGTGTATAGTATCTGAATACCCCGGTAGTATGTTTGATTTAAGAAGAGTATGGAAAATCTGCATGAAAGAATCATCCGTATTAAGCGGATATATATACACATACATACGATATATATTTTCCACCTTAAATCCGACTTCCTTGAAGGAAATATCTTTTTTTTTCAAATTGATTAAGACTTCTATCCTCAGGAAAGATATTTTTTCGTGAGCGCTGCAACTCTGAATTCAATTTTATTTTAATAGAGATATGAAATGCCATGTTCGCAAGTATTGAACGTTTACCCCGAAGCAGATTCCTCGAGGAAGATTCCACGCATAACCATGTTACTCGCCTGTGGAAGCGCGGCTATGTGCACATATCAAATATGCCGGGATATGTATTTAAATTAGATTGCATTTGTTTCGTTCGTTTTTTCAGGATTTTCAAATTCGTTGGTGAGATTTTTTTGCGCTGTTGAATGTTGCCGGCGAGATTACCGCTAAGCCGATTTCACTCTATTCAGAAATACGGACAAAATGCGATTTGGGTTTGGTTTTATGAACTGAAAAATTACTACATGCGTTTTTTTCCTTTTGGAATTGGCTTTGGAATTCGTGAATATGTTTCTTGTTTAGCTTTAATATTGACTACCTTAAAGCCCCTCAGTTCAGGTCAAAGTTTGAGTACTTCGTCGATTCCATTATGTTATTATCTATATTTTGATATTTAACCACTTCAAGCACAGTTAAATTAGAAGTGAAGGGAAACAAATTGTGACATTTACATCTGAATAATATTTTTAAAAATCCGATTCCATACTTTGAACTACAAAACGGTGGATACCAATTTATCTTTTCCACTGAAATTGATCTTCGAAATATTTTATTCGCAGATAAATATTAACATAAGCGCATATACCCGAGTCCAAGGGATTCAAAAAAAAAATAAATTCAAGAAACTCATAAAAATTTAGATTCGGTCCAGATTAGCATTCCTTATTTCCATGTAGATATCTTGTAACCATTTTCATATTTTTCATCCTATTTTTACCCGAACACATATATCATATTTTATCGCCTCAATGAGATACAGCCTGGAAAAAGCGAACGGAAACTAAACAAATAGAAATATGAATCACAAAACAGGAAAAAAAGTAGCAAATATCTCGCGATTTGGGCTACGTTCAGTCCTTGTGCATATTCGCAAAAATATGAATTGTGCTTCAAAAGTGTTGTTCGGGAAATAAAATGCACATTTGTCACTGTTATCAATCGCGTTCTATGATATATGCATACATATGTAATTTTTAAGGCTCACAATATATTTAGATAAACAAATAAATTGGGAAATGTCTAACTGTGAAAAACGATAACGGCTAAATTAGTATGTCCATACACATTTTTGCACGTATTTAATAGGTTAAATGTGTGGATGAAAGTATGCAGCAGTACTTTATTACATATGTAAGGAATCAGGTGTCTCATAAAAATAGTGGTGCTAATTAAGCAATATTTGTGGATATTGTGAAATAATGAAATATAATCCTTAATTTATACCTCCTTATCATTTTTCTTCTTATGCTACCTTGCTAATTATCCTATTACAATATTATTTAAAACTTATTTTTAGGCAATTTTGCTAAACATTAAGCAAAAGTGCTTGGCTTAAGCAAAATGCAGCGAGTAACTTAATTAAAAGTTTGTCACCCAACTGTTGTCAATATTTTAATTAATGGTACAAGTTGTGCTCGTGTTCTTTATTCATATTGACCGGGCTAGCAATTATAGCATCCTTTAGTGAAAAAATGCTGTTACGAGGATGTCTATTGGTCTCACGCTTAACTACGACCCATACATAGTACTCCTGGGGATTGAGGTCTGGGAAGGGGTCATAAGTTCGGGCGCCATCGTCATCGAAGAAGTAGAGTCTCGTTAGAAAGTGTATTGTCTGTGCCCGCGGATGCTCTTATTTTAGGGTTTCACAATGTTTTCTGAAACCTCGATGTAGGTGGCGGCATTAACATGACCATTGTTGTTCATAACTCCTAAAACCATGACAGTAGCTGGAAATTTCGCATGGGGAGCCTTTGTAGGTTCTGAACATAGCCATTTATCATTTTTGCGGTTGGTTTTTTGGTCTTGACTAATCTTTTTATAAGCGCTCTAGGCTTATTCAAAATACGCTTTGCACGAATAATTCTCTGTTTCTGAGTTTGTCGTCACAGATTGTGCATAGGGCAGGATTCACAATGAACGTTTCTAGGGCAAGTCGAACTTGTAGGACCCTCGCAATGGCTTTCATTGATTTCAAAGGATGTTCGTCAACGATTGCTTGTATTTGTCGAATAAATTGCGATGTTCTAATAGTGTCTAAACAGTCCTCCTGTTTTTTTGCGTTTTGCCACATTTATTTATAATCTGTTATAGAAACTGGTGTTAAATGAAAAGAAGACCGGCTTGTAAGGAGAGCACAATGCAACTGAACTCTTTATTATTATATTCCAAAAGCTTAAAACCTAAGTGAACAATATTTCCAGTGAGAGCATTGCCAAATTCAAACATTCAAATTCTTTTACTCCATTTTTGTCAACAATCCCACTTTTGACTAGTTTAATTTAAAGCATAGTTAACTTGAAAATGGATTATTTACAACTCCCATTAGGTCTCTAAATTTCTCAAAGCTTAAGGATTTAGTAAAAATGTCTGCAATTTGATGCTCAGAAGGACCATAATTAATGCAAAACTCATTAATTTCATATCTCTCACATATAGCGCACATTAATGTGTTTATGAAATTCCGGATTTTAAATCAATCGAATTGAACCCTGGTTGCCCATATTCAGATCAGCTGCCGAAGATCTCTTAGCTGAGATCAGTTTTGCCACATCATATCTTTCACTGCTTGCGATGCTGTAACGTATTCTGATTCGGTGTTTGATAACGCCACACACTTTTGTCTCTGCAATACCCAGGAAACAGGTTCACCCCCAAACACAAAAATGAATCCAGAGGTATTGTAGAAACTTTACCAGGGTAATCAGCATCACTGTAATAGATCAAAAATAAATTGTTAGGTTCTTTAAAAAGTATACCCATTTGCTTCGTGCCGCTAATGTACATCACGATCCTACTAACCGCTTTCACATGCATTTGAATGGGCGCATATAGGTATCGGGACACAACTCCCACTGCAAACGCAATGTCCGGCTGGGCGGCCACTGCCAAATAAATCTCACTGCTTCCCTATTTGGAAAGCTTATATACTTTTGAGATGAGGCGTCTTCAATCGGGAGTTTTTCAGGTGGTGTTGAAACTGGTCTGCTGTCATTCATGCTGAACCTTTTTAACACTTGTTCGTATAACTTGCTTGGCTAACATGAATTTTACCGTTTGTTCCCCATAACAACTGCATTCCCAAGAACTATTCCGCATCCAAAAGTGTAATCTCAAATTGTCTTCTTAAAAATTCCACAAGTTTAATACCATCTGCTTTCTTCACTGTTGCTATTAGTCCATCGTTTCCAACAAAGACGCAAGGATCCATTTCAGAAACTTTTAAGTTGAACTCTTTTAGCACATGAGAGTGATATTTCTCAGAGAAAATCACAGAGGTTGACGCATGTAGATATCTTCATTCAAATATCCATTTAAAAATGCTGTTTTAACATCGATTTAAATACGAAATAATTCCTCGCAGACATTGCCAAAACTGTTCTACCAAACTTCACATGGGTTTTTGTCCTTTTTCGAACTAACACCCGTTCGATTAAGTGTGAAGACTGCAGTGTTAACTGTTTCGGCCCTAAAGATTTTGATAGGACACTTCCACATCCTTGCAGCTTCTACAATGGTGCGATTTTCTCGTTCGACACTTCCATTCTGCTCTGGGGTTTAGGGCACTGTAGTTTGGTGGCGAACAGAGTGATTGGTCAAGAGCAATTTAACCTTCTTCATCTTCACTGAACCTGGGAAAACCAAGATTCTCTGATGGCCAATAATCGACATCATTTCGAAGTTAGAATTAGTGAAGCTGTTTTTCTCTCTCTGTTTTTCAGGTCATGGTACGGCCTAATGCTATCAGTCACCTTATACAGTTTCAACTCCCACTATCATCACCTTCTCCTGAGGATCTTCGATCAAGAAAAGGCCGTCATCTGACTCGATGACTTCATCTGAAGTCGATGCTGACTGTTCGTAGCAAGCTTTATTGTCTGACGTTCTCGAAAGCTTCAGATACTGAATGTCATTTCGAAATATTTTATTTATTTGCGGGAACATATTCGCGCTGTTTGATTTTACAGCACGAATTCTGTTGCCCAATACAAACTTACAAATATTCTGTAATTCAACTGTTGGTGATTTTTAAGTAGTGTCTTCAGTGTTCTGACCCCCTGAGTTTGCCTGTCAGTGAACTGTATGTACAAAAGTTGGAGTTTTGTCAGGAGTATACTATTTTGACTTTACAGTGCGTTGATTGTAGCGTTTTGGTGAAAGTTCGTGGTATCGTGATGTCCTTGGTGTGGTATTGTATTATCCATCGTCTCTTAAATTATATCGTCCATCGGTGTGATGTTCTTTGTAATCTCTTAGTTTGACAGGTTCCTAATGGACGGTAGGAAGGGCTTACTCGAAGTGAGGGTTCTCGTCAGGGAACTGGTAAAGAATGGCAAACGTGCCCTACTGTAATCGTACGTAGGGAAAGCCGGGTTCGAAGTTCCGATTTTGGAGTAGGACGCAATATAAAAATATATACTTAAATAGATGCAGAATTTAATCTAGTTTCAAATTTTATAGTCGAATTCATTGAAATAATAATGTATCTTGGCTTAGGATAATTTTTCAGCAGCAAGTTGATAGGGAACAACTCGCGCCATGAAGGCCCCTTGTTCCTCACTTGAGGTAAGTTGTTCCGCTTTCAACTCCTGTCATTAATAATGCAATATTAGTTGGGAAGTACGTCTAAAATAAATAAGGCACACGTAACCGACAGTTTCATTTACTAGCCAGATCAGTATGCGCGGGCTTAACTCCGCTACTGAAAATTTTTGATCGAGCGAGCAAATTTGTTGTTTTATCAACCTTGCTCTCGCTCCGCATGGCACTTTTCTAAACTTTACTTCGTTATTTCTCACTATTTTTCAATCAAACAATTTCATTTGATAATTTATGGCTCATCTACAGACCTAGATCTATCGAATGACATGCTGCACACATGTGTGGTTATAGCCGATATCTACATTTAGTGCGTACAAGATTAGTCCGAAATTGTTTTCGGACCACTATATTCCCCGTACATGCACGCGCTAGGCCAAAAAGTGGGTGATTGCTCTCGCTCCGCTACGCTCCGCTCGATTGGTCATGATCACCACTTGAAAACGACAGTTCCGATTGAGATGCAAATCAAAATGAATGTACATGGAGTTTATGCAAATAAATTGCGCTATTAGTGAAACATGTCGTAAGTGTTGCCGCACAGCAACTACATGCTTGCGGATTGTTATGGTGATAGGCATGTGTGAGTGGGTTAATATGAGCCATAACTCAGGTAGAGCAGGTGGTCACCGTTAGGGGACGTGAAAGTGAGGTGACCACTGTGAAAATTTCCAAGAAAATCGTTATTTTTATTATTATCAAAGTGAGATTATAGATGTGTTGGTCGGAGTTCATTTCTCTGACAATTTTTGTAAACATTTCTCAGCTTCAACGCGCTGTTTCATCCGATCCGAATCATGTATATGGGATATTCGCGAATAAGGAAAAGGCTCCACCAGGAGACCTTGCAGTGACCTTATCCTAGAAAACATAACATAAGAGAGTCCAGCAGCAAACTCCGTGTTTCCGATTCCGATTACTGCTTTGTCGATTGTCTGTCCTTGAGATGCATGTGCTAGTTTGAGTGGTAGTTGCATCCTAGTACAACTTTCTCCCCCAAGCTGATATCCACTCGTGATAGGTGCTATTGGAACACATCCGTCAACGGTGGGGCCAGTGTACTTATCGAACTTGATCAAAACAGCAACAGGCATTGCGGTTTGAGCGTTGTCTGTTGGACGATACACAATATCTTTCACCTCACCTCTTGCACCATTCACCAGTTTCTTGTCGGTCCAAAGGTTTCGCGTAAGTATAACTAATGCGCCGACAGATAGCTTAAGAGTATGAGCTAATCCTTGAGCGTCATTAGTTGTGGCTTTCTCAGCATTTTTGCTGTTATGTTTCGCTTGAATTCTGGCTACTGGAAGATCTAACGAACGTAGTTTCTCTGTGTTGTATGTCATGACTTCTTGTTTTGTACTGTAGATGCGCAAGGCATCTTTGAAGGTGCTTTGTTCTGCAACACAAACACGACTCGTTGATCTCGACATGAACAGTTGCCAGTCTTCTTCAGTGTTCCTGCCAATGCTTAGTTTGTCTAATGCATCACGGAAATGAACATCAGTTGTCGATGTTCCCAACTGACGATGAGCTTCTTTAAGGATTACTGCTTTCGTGAAATGCTTCTTATAGGCAAGTTGTCCTTGATCAGATAAGCTGCTCGAGTAACGACCGGGTTTCTTCTTTGCATACATTGGTTTATCCCCAACTGGCGGTAGTTGTTTGATGTCACCTAAGAGGTATACGATCATTCCGCCAAAAGGCTCGTCACAGCCCTTGGCCTGGCGACATCGCTGTTCGACCTGACCCATCAAGGTGGAACCGACCATGCTCCACTCATCTATTATTATGACTTTAACTGATTTCTGGAAAGCAGTCAAAGCTTCATTCGTAAGAGGATTGAATTTTCCAGATATTTTCAGTACAGAGTGAATTGTCTGTCCATTGATGTTCACACTCGCCGCCCCAGTAGGGGCAAGTAGCTTGTATGAAGATGAGCCGTAATTGAGGTCTGCAGTCAACTTTGCAACGATTGCTCTAATAAGTGTTGATTTGCCAGTTCTGGCTTTCCCTTGTATGATTATCCGATTGTGAATAGCTGACCCCTGCATTTGACTGTCTAAAATGAACAGGACATTCTGTTGTTCGTGTGTAAACTGAACGTCTGGGTACACTTGATGTTCAGCCACCATTTCTGTTTGTTGTCTGGACTGTATAAGAAAACTTGACAGTAACTCCGGCTGTTCAAAGTGTCCGTATGAGCTGCTCGAGTCATGCTCAATATCCATGGCTCGTAAACCAAGGTCCACGTCACTCGGTGGACCGGCTGGTCCGATCTGTGCCATAAGCATGAATGGGTCTTGACCATCGACGTATAATTCAAAATCTTCATCTTCGAATTCATCATCTTCATGAAGAGGTTCTAAATCAAGTTGTTGTGTAATCTGACGTGCTTCAAAAAGAGACTTCCAGGTCATATCACCAAGAAAATCAGCTTCTGAAATCCAAGGCAATGGATATGGGACGTGAACTAACACTTGGATTCTGTAGTACATGTCATTGTCTGCGTCATTTTCTTCTATTAACTTGAGTCTCGGAAATACTCGTACCACTGCTGCTTTGCGTCGCTTGGTATATCGATCGCCCACAACTTTGCATTGCGAAGAGAAATCGAAGAGCGATAGATGACTGTAAGCAGCGTTGCGGTTCTTATATTTCTCGATGAGAGACTTTGTTCCTCCGATGACCTCGTCATCGTTCAGAGTTTGCAGTAGCACCTGCTCTTCAGAGTCTGAATTTGGAATAACCAACGCAACAAACTCTCGAGTTGATGACCAAAATGGTAAGCCAAGATTCACGTGAGCGCACTCTTGAGCACAGTGATCACGTCCCGAGACTGTTTTCATGAGCAACTTTGTAATGGCTTTCTTGGCTGAATCATCGTCACTGACTTCGTTAGTTAAGATATTACACATGAGTTCGGCCAGCGTTGTGGATCGTGGTTCACATTTGGATGCATATTTGGCGATATATCCACAAACGGCATTCGTTGATACTATGGGTGTGAAGTCTATGTTGGCCCGCCAAGTTTGTAGCACTGATCTGTTATGACGATTGACTCGAGGATGGTTTCGTCTCTGTGTCAAAACCCAAGAGCCATCAATCTTCGTCAAAGTTGTTCGTTCTTGCAAATCTTTTGGGAACTTGTAGCGGCAGCGTTCAGATCCACCACCTTTTGGTTTCCGCATACAATGGACACCGCATGTACTATGAATCTCAACAATACTACAAAGCTCGGCGTAGTCGTGATCAACGTCACTGATGTCGCTTGGCGAAAGTTTACACGGGTGGACAATAGGCGGCCTGACGTTGACATCCGGATGTTCTTCGGTGGAGAGTGCATCAAAGAACTCGATTACTCCTTGGAGTTCAGAAGCAGACATTGAATCGAGTTGAGTTATGTCAGGGGCATCTTTAATCCACGCCAAGCCATGAAGATGAATAGAACCTCGATGCTGATATTCAAAACGGAACCAATGATCAGTGATATTGAACTGTTCTTTCATTTGTTGCTTGACATAATGTTCGCCACGTACTGTGAAGAAGTAATCAACTACTTGAGGATTTTCCCGAATCAGTGAATATCGCTGAGTGCAAGTTAAGATACTATGATCGACAACGTCTGGTGCAAGCAACTTCCACAACTCTTTCCAATGTAGATCAGCAGATGATAGTGTAAAGAAAATAGTTGGCGGCCCTAGCTGATTAACCATGTCTAGCAGTTCAGCCGAACGTTTGAACCAGAAAGCTGATGATGTTCTCAGGTTGGCATTGAAAAAACCGATTTGTTTGATAAGCGTGGGCTGCTCTACCATTCGATCTTTGAGTTGCTTGACTGTCAAATCACCAAGACCAGCGCGACTCACTAAGACCTTCCCTTGAGTAGCAGCTCTCCACCGCTGGTTACTGTTCATTGCAAAGAAACGGAATCGTGGATGTTTTGCAAACGGCCATCATCATACTTGAAGAGATGGGTAAAATAGTCAATTGGGTCAACTTTGATACGTCTACCACTCGTGTCACGTAGATCAGCTCGTCCAGTTGGGAATAGTGTTGGAAAGGCCATGACTACATAACCGTTTGTAGTGTATTCATTGATGGGTTCGTTACTCAGCATTGGTTGTTCGATTGGTTGATTTGCGTTGAGAGCAGCTCTGATCAATGTTTCCTGAGGTATGTTCACATGCGAAGCTACACCAGATTCGTGTATGAAGTCATCTTGAGCTGTGTTTAAATCTAAATCAATCTGTGGAAGCAAATCACCAATATCGCCACCAACACCTTCCATGGCTGTTAAAACGTCTTCAGCAATTTCAACATCTGCGTAATACGGATTGTTTACTTTTAGCCACAGCAATGCAGTCCTGATCCTTGGAACTGATACTTTAAATCTGTCTTTATGTGTTCCTTTGGCAATCAACATTGTAGATGCAGTACTTGGATGGTGAGGAAGGCGTTTAGCAAACTCATTGGTATCTTGAACAAAATTGATGACACTTCCCGAGTAACTATACTGTCCACCGCCTTTGAGTTTGGTTATCGAGCAAATGGCCTTGACACGACCCATCAGTTGCTCTTCAGTGTCATTAAGGTCCTTGAGTGCATCGGGAACTTCACCAGGATCCATGTCATTAGCTGCAGAGAACTTTATCGGCTGTCTCGAACATCTGGAACAAAGATCATTCCGAGCCATGGTCATGCTCAGCCAGCGTTCTTTACATGTGCCGCAGTAGTTGTACTGTAAATTGTTGCCTAGTTCTTGGAGGCATGTGGGAATTGAATGCAGATGATGACTGGTGGATTGATCGGGCTCTTGAGTCGTTCGAAGTGCTGCTACCCTTGTTGCATTCGCAATTCTTTGCCGTCTTCTCGTGAGAGAAGCATGTCTCTGGCTAGAAGGACGTCCGGCTCTCCTGTTATTTTAAGTGTTAGTGTTAAAAGTTACTCAATCAAGTGACTTACCTCGTAATTGCGGGCATTTGATTTATCAAACGTATTAAAATGTGTCCAAAATGTTAAGGAATGTCAAAATCAGATGAAAAAGGTATTCAGGTATTCGAATTTATCGATCATTTCAAATTTTGATTGCACGTGCCTGCAAAAATCTATGGCAACTTTTCTAAACTTTACTTCGTTATTTCTCACTATTTTTCAATCAAACAATTTCATTTGATAATTTATGGCTCATCTACAGACCTAGATCTATCGAATGACATGCTGCACACATGTGTGGTTATAGCCGATATCTACATTTAGTGCGTACAAGATTAGTCCGAAATCGTTTTCGGAGCACTATATTCCCCAAATATAGTGAGCCAAAAAGTGGGTGATTGCTCTCGCTCCGCTACGCTCCGCTCGATCAATAAAAGAACAAAATCTTAATGTTTTTGACAAATTCTCATTAAACTTTAAGGCGTTCTCTTTGTTTTGAATAGGAATATGAGTCGCAACATATTATACAATACCATTCCAGGCTGCCTTCTTCATTATCACTTCCATGATCATCTTTCAGGACTTTCCGTTTCGCATTTTTTATACTATTTGCGGATTTACGTGTCACTTAACGATTTCACTTGTCTTCATCGGTTGCCTTTTTCTTACCGACTCTTTTCTCAATTTTCCCCTCCTTTATTTTACCATTGCCCATACATCTTCTTCCTTTTTTCAGCTAAAGCGTTCTTTTCATGAGTGTCTGTCAGTATTGCAGATTTTCTTATTCGTCGCTTAGTTGATGTAAACGATCTTGGTGGTGCTTTTGGGAAAAATGTGCTAGATGTGGTTTGAATGACAACATTTTTTTGGCAAATTAGCAATATTAGAGTGTCCTAGTTGAGGTTCACTGGTTTTTGATCCTGTTGTTGCTGGACGTTGCTCGCTACCTGGGTTGTCTTCCATATTATGATACACCTGAGGCTTTTCATGGTCTGCTATGTTTTGGGGCAGTAATTCTTCATTTTGACCCAATTCCAATAATGAAACATTAATGTCGGACATAGGTCGGCAGTTACGAAAGACGGAGCAAAGTCTTTATCCGTAAATATATCAGTGTTGTATGGACTTATGCCTTCCTTTTTAAATGCGTTCATGATGTTATTTGGGGTCGCTGCTAAAGGCCATGCATGCTTTACAATTCCAGGTATCTCATAGGTAGACATTTTTTGCCTGGGTTATTACGTAGCCAGATTCCTAAAGCTTGGGCACAATATGTTTTAAACGGTCCATTAACGCCAACATCTAGTGGTTGCAAATTATGGGTACAATGTGGCGGGAAAGACAACATTATAACCGAATTGACCTTTGCCGTCAATATGTAACGTTGATCTTTCATAAATATGAGAAATTCTTTAGCCGTCATCAGTTCTGAGCTATTTCTAAGCTCCAATACTTTCTGGTCCCCAGAAGAAATAAGTTTTTACACTTAAGGCGAGAAAAAACAAACAAAGGTGGTATAGTATTTCCAATTGCATTCGCTGCTAATTCGATGGTAACCTAGGTTCCTCGTTCCGCAGACACTATGGCACCCACCTACTTAATGCCCATTGTGGTGGTTAAAAGAAAATGCGCATCCTGCACATTTGCTTTGGGAGTTCTTATGGATAAAGACGGGTTTTTTTCAGAAAACCGTTCAACCAATCATCTCCAGCTTTTTTATTTCTCTGCCAAGAGACTGGAATGTTAGGCATGTCAAATTTAATAGCACAGGTACCTATATGCTAACTTCCTCTTCCTCTTCTTCCTCATTTCTTCTGGTAAGAAACCAAAGTTAACGCATTTTAGCAAATATTTAGTCAATATCTTGTCCTGGACGTGGTTGAGCACCTGTCTAGAATAGTAACCTACAGTTGGTGTTATGCTGGCCTTCAACTGTTTGACATAGCGAAATATTGTCATATGACATATCTTTAGTTCTCGAGCTACAGTCTTAAGCTTATGACCGTCTTTAATAACAACATCAGCTGCCCGCTGCAAAAGGTCAATTAAAACCTTGCCCCGTTCGGTTTTCCGTTTATAGTTTCTCATCCTCAGACAAAGTTTTGATTTTATTATTTACGTGTTTCATTACCGGGCATGTTGTTCCGCGGCACAACTAGCCCCCTGCCAAAGAAACCTTAAACCCCAATCCGATATTGAAAGTGGCCTCCAATTATAATAGAATAGGTTATAAAAGCCAATAATCACTATATTTTGCCCAACTGATAATAGCAAGTCACATGTAAATAGCTAGAAAATTGATTGAAATAGGCCAAAAAAGTTGAAGGACGAAAAAAGGTACTTACGTGATGTTTATGTACCACTAATCGACTACTACTCTTACACGCCGTCATTAAAATGGCTAATGCAATAGGGCGATAATATGACGCTTCGCGACACACTTCACACCGATTGCTATCTTTTTTCTTCACGAAGGTTTTTGGATCGGAACAACCTACCCCTGGCATTTTGAACCCCGGCCTCCTCTACCAAAACAAAAGTAGCTAAGAAAGCATATATTACAGAACATGAGTATCAACATAATAATAAAAGCATCGAAAATTGAATGCACTTACATCGCGAAATTCAAAAAGCCACCTTATTTCTTGAACAAACCTATATTTAAGAATTGGCTAATGGGAACATTAATATCCATATATATATGTTTGCAGAGTAAACGCCAAAAAAAATTTTAAGACAGTGAATTACTTTTGATTCTTTACTTTTTAAGTAAACTCAGGATCTCAATGGCAATCACCTTATCTACCTAAAAAAATTCAACGAACTCTGACTTCCATCGGAATATGCCCAATTTAAACCACATCATTTGGCTCTAAGTGTGTGGTTGGAATAATTAAGTTTCCAAAATATCTCTTTAAAGAAAATGATCATCCTGCATGTATTTTATGAACCGAAAAAGGTTTCGAAATGAGCAATAATAATACATTACTTCCTTCTTAAGACCATCATACTTGTACGATTTTCCTGCCGAAGTTCGTCTGATTTAGAATGAAAATCAAAACAAAATATTCACACAAATCCCAACCTAATTCCACTCTAGCTTAAAGTTTGTAACGAGTTTTTGAAACAAATAAAATTCAGTAATTGTTCTTTGGTTCAATGCTATGCAATATCCTTAGACTACATATGTATTTACATAGAACTGCAGTTGTAGTTTTGGGATATGTACTCTTTAAAACGAAACTTTAGAAATTCCCAGACGAGAAAATCATGTTCTGGGTACGTATGCTGTCGTTTTGGAAATAAATAAAATATTCCAAAGCAGGAAACTTGCTGTAATTTGACCTGACCAACCGAAACTTTGCAACATTCCATTTGCGCTCTGTCTCTGATTATAGAGCTGCAAGCATTGCTCGAAAAAGTCAACCAATTAGGGCATTGGAGCTTTAAAGCTTGTAACGATTAAGTCGAACAAGATGTCAATGATCGCCCGAGATATGATAGAAATATTATTATTGCTCAACTTAGCAACGAGTCAATTTGATAAGCACTGATTGACGACACCGTTTTCCACAGATGTTATGAAAATATAGTTCCATCCAACGAAAATAGTAAAAAGAAACTAGTTGTGAAGGAATAGCGGTTGTGCCAGATGGACTGCAATTTTGGCAGCACAGATGAAGACAAGTCCGATGAAGACAAAAACCGTTCTCGACACATTTACAAAATACAATTATTTATGCACACAACCGAATATATTATATACCTATATATTCCGAATTCAAAGATAAATACAATCGGAAATATCAGACAATTTCTTCTTTCTTAACATTTATTTTCATAGCTAGTTTCTTTTTTTAAATTTATGCTACCAGCATAAAGTAAAATGCTTAACACGTATACTATAGGTACATGCTTCTGAACTTTAGGCAAAAGGGTCGCAATTATTTTTATGCGTAACCATAATAAAGTATTGGCATGTGACACAAAAATATAACCCCAGAGATGCTCATAAGCTTCACGGCAAGCAGATTTATGACAATAAATACCTATATATGTTTTACGCAATCGGCAGTCCCAAGACCCATTTCGCATTATAACCCTTTTTAGATTTAGATAAAACCTCATTTGGGGAATCGTCCAATACAGAGTTATAGACCTTATATCATTCCATATCTGATTCGCTTCAACTGAGTATTTTAATATTTTCACATCTTGCTTCCATAATTTTGTTTTTCTTTCGAGAATAAAATTTAAAAAATAAATGCTGATAACAAGTGGGTATTTTGAAACAGAAATTCGTTTAAATGTATAGCCTTGGGGCATTTCTCATTTGTTGATAAATGCAAAAGAATTAATTTGAAGAATTTAACGACTTATGTATGTTAATGTTGTTATTATAACAAAATATTTGATTTATGGATAGTATGGGTATACTAAACTGGTTGATGTGAGTACAATAAAGAAATGCTAAGAACGGGTGTTTGATCAATTTGAATGGATATAGCAAAAGGCAAAAACAACTACGCTAGACTCTGCGATATGATATTTTGCTGTCCTCATTGCTAAGTTTGGGCTGAATTTCACTCCTTGTGAGATGTTTGTATAACGTGGATCAGCTTATCCAGCTCCCCTTTGCCTTACAAATCGAAATGAAAAAAAATCGAAAAGTTTGGAAAGCCCTCTTTACAATTTTGACCATATTTCCTATTATGGTCGATATTATTTTTTGTTTTTATTGTTCTTATTCTACTCTTTTTTCATAGACAGAGATCTTAAAAATATTTTAAAATTTAAAGCCAGTAAGACCCTGTGCGGATACTTTCAAGAGTGTACGCTTCTTCAGGTTGTTTTTCATACAACCTGAACGGAGTGTAGATGGTTTGTGTCGAAGATGTTCGTTCGTTGTCCTAGATAGGACTCGAGAGCTTCCACTGAATATGCGTTTGTTGTAGTTCACAGTAACTCTTTTGTTTCCATGTCATTAAGATGTTTCATTTGTTTTGTTCATTTTAAGATGCTTCATCAGCACATTTTGATCATCTCTCATTCACCGCCCGACAGTTTTTTCGTATAGGAATTGTTCTTGACTATGGACGGACTTGAACTACAGACCTTCGGCTCAACAGTCGGTGATGATTACCAGTGCACCACGACCACCCCTTTTAATTATTGCATTTCGACTTTTCCATTTTTATTGTATCGTTTCTAATCGTATAGATGTACAATGCCATTGTGCATTCTATTCTCATCTACGGAGTTATCGCTGGCCTTAATAAACAATATATTACAACAACTGAATAAGTAACTACTCGAGCCATAAAGTCCCACCGACAGAGCCTTTAGCAGGCGGCGCTATGCAAATGTTTCCTCTAGACCCATTATCTAAGATGCCGCTACAGATCGTAGTGCGAAACAATAGCAAAAGCTTTGATGGCGTGTCAGATCGATTATCTTGTACCTTATTTCAGTACTTTCACTTTGGAAACCGCTTGCGTAAATTAGAGTACGAGTAGATGTGATTCCATTAAGGGTTATTCCCCTTTAATCTTCTTGAAATCATCAATTTACGTTTTTCAACACAGAATTAAAAAGAAAAAGTAACAAGCCATCTCCTTGTTTTAATCATAATATTTGACAGCACTTTGTAACAACTTGATAGCATAGATATTCCAAAATCCAACCATATTACTTTGATGAATCCATGTATTATGATTTCTTTGTTAATTTCTGACCTGCCAAGGCTTTATTTTGGGGCATGTGTAATAACAGTTTATTTTAGTTTTCTTTCTTCGCAACACTTTTTATTGTTGACCATACTGCTTCTACTTGTCTTGCTTTGTGGTTATGCTACAATATCTAGAGGTCAAATCGGTTATTGATTTCATCCTGGTAATGACGTAGGATACGTGTTTCTTTAACTTTTCAACATTAAATTTACGCATTTCTCTGTTCCGCTTTTCTGAATTTGAGCTCGGCTTTTAATTTTAGCAATGATTAAGATGTGGTGAGAATGGCAACCTACTCCTCTGTATGCATTGGCATCTAGTAAGTTGATATGGTGTCTTCTAATTACCAGAAATGTACTGCCCTAAGCCCATGATAATTTGATTAGATCTGAAAAGTTTTTTCTCCCATTTATGGACTGTATATCACTTCTTTTCCTATTTTTGCTTTAAAATCCCCGAGTACAGTTTCTACATTGACGACTTAGAATGTCTTATACGAGTATGTATTTCATCCATCGTAACACGCCTTCGTCCTTATCTTCCGTAGGAGCGGCTACGTTCAAAAGCACATAGTTATAGCTGGGACACGGAGTTTTGGCCATCGACATTTAGTCGTTGTAGGGCAAATACTAGGTTGATTTTGTTCTGCACAATTTTGTTGCTGATGAAGAATCCTGTTCCAAGAGTACCCAATCGAAATCAAACGAAATTACAGCCTTCCTTAAACATTGTTCTGTTTTAGAGTCAAAAGTCTTTACTGCTCTATTATCCCATTTGCTAATCACACGGAGTACTGTTTGTAAAGCAACCGGGCTGTATATGCTTCGTATGTTGCGACGAGCAAAGTGTGTCAACGATTTTTAATGTTATTTTTAACTTCCCAGTGGGATGTTTTTGTAATCCCAAATTTTGACATATATCCACATTTCAAGGTCACCAGAATCCAAATCCAACGTTTTTATAGAGATGTCTGTGTGTGTGTGTATGTACCTATGTGCGGATGTGTGTTCGTAATCATTTTTCGTCTCGATTATCTTGAGAACCAAAGATGATATTAACATGGGACTAGATACATTAGACGCGTAATTACATAACATAGAACTGAATGAATTTTCAGCGAAATCGGTCCAGCCGTTTTTCTTTTTTAAACGAGAAAACCAAGAAAAAAGGCAAACAAGCTGAATTTTAAAATGAATGAAGTGCACAATTTATTCATGCAGATTTTAGATACCTTCATATTCACATTGTTATGATTGAGTATTTTAGCAAAAAGGCAATCGGAGTTGTGAAAAATGTCATTAAAGAAAGTTATAAAAAAAACAACACTTTTTTTCTACAACAAATCTAAACTTATATCAGGTCTGGAAGTATAGCATCGGTAAGGCTATAGAAATTAATAATATAATATTGCTATTAATAATTAAATATTATTAATAACAATTGAATATTGTTAATACCAATTGAATATTGCTAATAACAATTGAATATGGTTAATAACAATTGAATATGGTTAATAGCAATTGAATATTGCTAATAACAATTGAATATGGTTAATAACAATTAAATATTGTTAATAACAATTGAATATGGTTAATAACAATTGAATATGGTTAATAACAATTGAATATGGTTAATAACAATTGAATATGGTTAATAACAATTTAATATTGCTAATAACAATTGAATATGGTTAATAACAATTAAATATTGTTAATAACAATTGAATATGGTTAATAACAATTGAATATTGTTAATAACAATTGAATATGGTTAATAACAATTGAATATTGTTAGTAACAATTGAATTTTGTGAATAACAATCGAATATTTAGAATAATAATTGAATACAGTTCAAAAAAAATTAATATTGTTTGTGACAGTTGGATATTGTTGATAACGTTTAGAGAATAGTGTCGATAAATTTTTGCTTATAATAAAACAAAATTTTAATAGTTCAAATTAAGTGTCTGTAATGATATCGTAGGATATAAAAAATTGAACAATCTTCTTGCAAGCAAAGGTTGATTTATTATTATGTAATTCATACAAAAAAATGTGTTGAAAAGAACAGTCGAAAAAGAACACGTTTAATGAAATGCACGTTTGAGAAATGAACGATGATTGAAGGCCCGGTTGTAAGTAGAAGTTGTTAATTATAAAAAAAAAAATATTAAATAAATTTGAAATTATAATAATAATAAATAATAATAAAAAAAAGAAATTGTTCTTTCATTCTTCTCACTGGGAAGTTAGTCGTGTGGACCTTACGGTTCACACCTTGATCACTTTTTAGTGTGGTTTTGTAATGATCTATTTTTATATATGTATAATGCAGAGTCATCAGCCCCGCGCCCATCTCTGCCATTTTTTTTTTGTTTTTGGAACAGGGATCCATTAGTAATTAAGTTGCCTCTTACAACTTACATTTCGAGCTGTATTCTAACCCCTATCGCGCAGAAGTGTCAGCGGAAGGGCGATGAGTGACTTGTTTCTTAGCGATCTCAATTAACTTCTTAACTAATGGATTGGTGAACTGTTCCTTTATTTAAATTCTAATGCATGAATTTAGTTTTTATTTTCGATCAGGTAGAAACCGCAAGTTGAACTCCAATAACTGATCTCGAAAGTTTTCATCATTTCCTCTCAGGACTCGAGAGGTGGTGAGATGGACTTCTGAAAACCCACCTTATAATATACAACAGTCACAATCAACATACCTACAACCTTTCTTTATACATGTTTTCTGTATTCTGTATTTTAACTATATTTTTAAGGTGACTTTTTGAATTTCTTATGATTAATATTAAGCATTTGATTTTCGAATTATTTATTTATTCCTCCATAATACATAATACACAGTCTTATTTAGAAGCAATATATGAGATAAACACATGGTCTAATCCCAAAATGATCGAAGACTTCTTTGCATTGCGAAACTTTAGCCTGCATGTGCTGAGGATGGCACCAGATTTTCTCTTGATTTTTTTGGCTAATTAAATTAGGGGTGGATGGGTAGGTCTTTTTCGGTTGTGGATGTTGAGGCAGCAAGGTAGAGAAGGTCGACTAAGTGAATTATTGCACTCTCTAGGTCCTCGTTAAATGTTGATGTAATTTTGGCCTCAATTTGTTCATTGATTAAATCACGATACGCGTCCCCGTTCGCCTTGTGGTTGATTAGGTATGATAAATGTTTGCTAAGGTGTACTCTTTATGGTAGCCATCAATTGCAGATAAGTGGTCAGGCGACAGCTCAAGACAAGATTTTATTGTTCGTATGTTTGGGTTAATGTTTTTGGAGACACAGAAGTCTTTAAGATTTTGTTTTTCTGAGCTCAATAAGTGAGTTATCCAATTCTTGCAATTGTTGGCAGTGAGGGCAGTGAGTGTGTCCAATTTTTTTTTTTTTTTTCTTTTTTGTTGATCAAGATTGAACCCCAGTCTGTATCTTATGATACACCTGTTATTAGCGAAGTACAGCCGCAACTATACGAAAACCTCTTGTATTGAAAATCGCCGATTGTGATTGGTGTAGATCGATAAATGGGCAAAATACGCCTAAATTAAAAGTAATAACGATTAAAGCTCTTGGAACAAAATATATTGCTATAGTGAACTAAAATCAATAAATACTAGTGATAATGACACTAAGAACCATTATATCAGTTGGTGATCATGGGAGCATGCTACCTCTTTTCTGTAATTGACTTTTTTTTAAATATTGCAACCTAGAATATATTCGAACTTTTCCCCACTAATGACATTACCAGAATTACAGACTTATAATTTGAAATAGTAATTGAGAAGGAAGTACTCTAAGTTGGTTTAGACTTGAGCGTATATTAATTTGCCGCGTGTAAAAAATTGTCTGCAGCTGAAGCAAACAGGATCCTTGTTGAGGCAAAACTGTAACAAGTAAATGTCACAACAGCTACCAGATATTTGGAAGCATTTTTTGTTGCAGAAGTGTGAACTTCTGCTTTAATAGCGGAATAGAAATGTTTGTGAAATGCAATGAAATATGGATTGGAAAGCCGGCAAAGGCAAATAACCATGATCGAAGGTTTTGCTCTGCGTTTGGTAGGATCAGCAGGTTGTATTAATAAATAATTTTTTTGCTGCTTTTATACAGAATTAACTATAGGAAAGCCCCTGGTATGACGCCATGACAACAGAATTATTAATTAAACTGCCCACGAAAATATATGACAATATAAGTAGAGCTTGATATTTTCCAAGAATTTGGAGAGTAGCTAAAATTATAGCAATACTTTAGCCAAATGAGGATGAGTCATATACCACATCGTTTTGTTCCATTAGTCCGTTGGCAGTTCTATCTAACATACAATATTTGAAAGATTATTTTGCGATGGTATTGCGTTGAGTGTTAAAAAGGTTGAGCAAAAAAACAGAATTTGAAAGTTTTTCTTTGTGAAAAAAGCTGCAAGGCATAATTACCAACACTAATCAATGGTTTAATATCTAAAATACATCAAACAAAACGGTACAAATTGTTTTTACAACTTTAACAATACACATACTCCGATCACTGAAACAATATGTACACCATAACAATGCAACACTCAAGCAAACATAACAAATCGTTGAGACAACTTAATACTCGTATTTAAAATGGCTTGTCTAACTTGGGTAAAATATTCTGGAGGTAAACTAGTTCCGAATCTCCGGGTGGGAACTATCTCAAGGAGAGCATCCATGAGAAGGAATGCACAAAAATTGAGAATAGGTTGTAGAGACCGATTGCTTTCCAAATAGTATTATACTAAACGAAATAAGTAAGTATAATTTGAATATCAAAGCGGTACAAGAAGTTCAACTCTCAAATGGAACGTCGAATAAGGACGAATATACGGGATGCTTCATCAGCAACAACATTTTTTTTAAATTCATTCTTGTATCACATTTCTTAGAACTATCTTATGCTAGAAAAAAATGCCTAATACTAGTTTAAATAACTAAACTAATTTAAAATACCTTGCGGACACTCTGAATAAAAACAGAACAGCTGAAGATTATGTCTTCGGCCTTAGTATTAATAATTAAAACAAATGAACATTTAAACAGAATTGTGTAGAATGGACGTAGTATTTTACAATCACTGAATGTCGATGGCCAAATTCCGGAGACCCCGCTTTAACTATGATCTTCTGAATGTACATATACTCTGCTATGAAAGATATGGATGAAGATATTAAGAGCGCGTTTTATGAAATAGGGGATAGGGAATATTTGACAATTTCCTATCCTTCGACGTGAAAATTGCACTCGGTGATGTCAAGGCGAAATTAAGAAAAGAAACGAAATGTACAAGTGGCCGAACAATAGGAAAAAAAGTCTCGTTGTCTCGTCAAACAATAAGCGGGTCAGCGGTATCCTTGGTCGGAATTTTTTCGAAACTGCTACAGAACGATAATAACCAATTTCTAATAACCCAAATTAAGCCAAATGGACCTAAACGACAGAATGGCGCAATGTGCCGCACAACGGTTGCCACAATTAACATTCTGCATGAACGATTTGAGGGTAAGGTTATCTCTCGCAGGGGTGATGTGAATTGGCCACCAAGGTCATGCGATTTGACCCCGCTAGACTTTTTCGTTTCCGGAATTCGTGGGTCTATGCCAATAAACCTTAAAGTGAACATAACACAGGCTATCGCCCAAATTCAAGCGGATTTATGCGGAAGAGTCATAAGATGCGGAAGGCATTTAAGCGACGTCAGATTTCATACATAATGACATACGTGGGCCTTTCAAATAAAGAAAGAATTTTGTTATACTTCACACACAGCTCGTTTTACTTCATTTCAATATCTACCCGCCCGTATTGAAAGGCTACTTATTAGTGGAGCAACCCAAATTATCATTTCCTGATAGTATAAAATAAAAGCATACCAAGGAAAGGACGGCGATTCTGACCACATCCTAATAATTGCAAAATAAAATTTGAAACCGAATTCGCAAAAGCAGAAATCAATAATGTATGAAAAATGTAACGTTGAAAAGTTAAAGGACCTCCTTTTCCAACAAAGACCAAAATAATACCTGGCTTGCCCTGCTATCTTAGATGGTATAGAAAGTAATGACGAAACAAGGCACTTAGAAGCAGTATGGTCAACAATATAGCGTGTTGTGGTGGAAGCAGCACCTATCAACTTAAGAACAACAAGGCCGAAAGAGTCGACCTAATACCATTGGAATCTATAAAATATGTTGGCTCATCAAAACTATATGGAACAATCCAGCTATGCCCGAGGAGGGGAAAAACTGGGTCATTATTCCCGTATTTGAAAAGGGTAACCGAATACAATGCAACAATTACTGAGATATATCAAGTTGTTAAAAGAAGCTCTCAAATATTTTCTTATAAAATACGTTAAAGTAATAGTCAAAGGCGACAGATGTGGCTTCAGGAGGAATCGCTCGACGAGCGATCAGATTTTAGAAAAGAAATGGGAATCCAACGAAACGGAATGGCCTATGAATAAAAACCGATGGAAAATATATCAAGTCTTTGTAAGGCTACGAATCCCGAAAAAGTTGGAAACAAGTATACCCAAAGGGACCAAAGAACAGGTAAAAGTGGGAAACACCTTATCTGAAACATTTGAAATAGGTGAAGAATTAAAAGAAGGTAGTACCTTGTCACCACTTCTTTTTAATTTCGTGCTTATGAGATCCATTGAGAAAAATGGGAGGGGAATTCGCTCAAGCTTATCCTGACGGTCTAGACCTCCTGGAAGGGAGCCAGGATGCAGTTAAGCGATATGTATTGTAGAAAGTATAATAATGGCAGTAAAAGAAGTAGGCTTGAAAGTAAGTAAAGACAAAAACCATTTGGACTCTAACAGACTTGGATTGATCCACACCTCGTACCTGACTGTACTCGATCAATGCTTTGTGAAAATGAACGAGCTTAAATATTTGGGTAGCATATTGACTACCAAAAACCACATAGAGACCGAAATAAATAAAAGGCACCATATGGTCTGGGGAACGGGTGCTTCTTCGCGATGAAAGAACTATTCAAAAAAATTCTTTGTCTCGCAATGACAAAACCCGCATTTATGAAACCATAATAATTTCAGTGACACTCTGCACACTCATAAGAAAGTTTGTTCCACATCCTGACCTATGTCGACAGGAAGTAATGGCTTGAGTAGTTACTATACCAATCGCCCTTTTGACTTTATTCAGACATCTTAATACACACATACATTTTGTTAAGTGCAGGTCAGCGATAGCTTTTAGATGAGAATAGAATGAACTTTAAATTTTGCTTTAAGCATCTATACGATTAGAAATGATAATTCAAATTTTAAAATGGAACTCATATAAAAATAGAATAGTCTAGATAGATAAATGGATAGATAGATAAGTCTAAGTCGAAACGCATAAGTTAGTAATTAATAAATATGGTTAGACTTGTGCCCGCAATGGGGTTCTGGTTTCTAAATAGTAAGCTGAGGATGTGTTTTCACGTTCTGATCCTGTCGCTTGACTGTATAGAAAATCTGTGAATGCGCAATATCATGTCAGGTAAAGGTTTCCGCCTAAACAGTCTCATTGCTTCGCTAAAATTAAAGTATCCGAACAAATGTGTTTAAGAGTTACCGTTAAACAAAGTAAGAAAAACTGAGGGGTTCAATGACAGATGTCCTACTGCAACTGGAACAGAGTTCAAGGAACTTGTCAGTAAAAGAAGCATTGTGAAAAGACCCATGATTTCCTTAGAGACCATATCAGAAGACTTGTCGACTACCTTTAAGGACGAAGTTACACCGATTCCTTTCGAATCATTCTTACTTCATTATAAGGTTGAACTCATTCCCATTTAATTTACCTTTTCGCCCAATAGATTTCTATACATGACAATGTCCAGCGTTTGCTAACATAAGTCACATATTTAAAAGAAAAATAGTATCTCTTAATCAAATAAAATTGCTTACTTCTTATCGCAAGGGTTTACAAGAATCTCTACGAGTCATGAAAACCATCCATAACAGTCGTACGAATTAGCGTCACTAAGAAGGAACATATACGAGTACTCCACAATAAACACGATTTCAAAACCGGCGTTGTCAGACAAAAACCTGTCTTAAGCAGCTGCAATATATTTCCTTAAGCATGTACTCCATTGTTACCATCCTGTATATGTAATAGGTTCAATACAAATTGTTGTTCATTTAGTATGTTCCGGATCGAATGCCTCCACACACTTACCCTGGTATTCACTTTAAATAACTTTCGAATACCCGGAGGTGTAATTTATTAAACTCGAAGTGCACCGGTAGATTTGTTCGGAACTGAGTGAAAAAGCAGCATGGCTGCGGTCGCCTTTCATCCTGATGTGAAAGCATCCTGCGGAAGCGGAAATAAATTGTATGTAATTTTTTTGTGAAAGCTTTGTAGTCTCTTATTTTGAGAAATGTATTGTACTTTTACAAAGTTTAATGGATTATACCGTTATTTTGGTTTCGAGTAAGAAAGAGTAATCGTATATGTGGGGAACTTTTCTTCTCCAGACTGCTGGAAACCATTTGAAATATTATGCACCAGGAGTACTCTACTGTATTCTTTGTGTTTTTAAGAGGATGGTGAATCCTTTACTCAATCATGTGGTATACAGAAAATCCGTAATTTTTTTTTACAGGGAATAATCAACGCGTCTCAGTAATACGTGTAAGTAGTTAAGACATGAGCAAGGTGAAAACCAAGGATGACAGGTGCATTACCAAATGTGCTTCGTTCCTACATCTAATAGCCCTGGGTTCTTTGGAAAGGTTAGGTTAGGTTAAAGAAGGGGAGTGTGATGGTTAAGCATCACTTCCACTCGGAGGCAAAAAGCCCATTGTGATTCCCTTCATTTGTGGAGTACACATATAATTAACCTGTCCTATCACGTGGTGGCTGAAATCACCCCGTGCTATTTATGAATTTTAGAAGATATCTGCATTTGCCACGTCCGCAATCTCTGTAAGGAATCTTTGGCCCAGCGACGCTAGGCGTCGATTCTGGAGAACTGGGCAGTGGCAAAGCAGATGTTGGATCGGCTCAGTTTCTTCCTCATCGCCGCAGCTCCGGCAGAGATCGCTCTATCCCGAGTCCCATTTCCGGAGCATTGCTCCAATGGGACAGTGTCCTGTGATCACTCCGACGAGCATACGGATCGAGTTTGGGTCCAGCGCCAAGAGCTTCTTTGTTTTTACGATATTGAGCTTTGGCCACGATGATCTTGTCGTGTAGCTGTCGTTTCTTGTAAGCCAAGACGAGTTGGCTTCTTTGATGATTGCTTCGTTTATGATCCGGTATAATGCGCTGATCGGTGGTTGCAATGACGTGTCCGCTTCGCTGATGTCCAGTTCAGACCCTTACCTGGCCAATTCGTCCGCTCTTTCGTTCCCTGCGATTTAGCTGTGACCCGGGACCCAGAAGAGTTTGACTTTGTGATGTCTGATGGACTTCAGTGAGTCGCGACATTTCATGACAGCCTTTGATCTCGTTATTTAGGATTCTATTGACTTCAGTGCAGCCTGGCTCTCTACGAAGATAGTGATATCCGATGGTGGGATATCGGTTACCTGTATGTAGGTGTCTGGTTGCTTTCTCTCTTGCCATGATTTCTGCTTGAAAAACGCTGCACAGATCAGGGTATCAGAGTAGAACCCGGCCCCAGTGCCTGTGTCCATTTTCGATCCGTCGGTGAAGAGAGTGATCTCGTGGTCGTTAATCACAGCGTTTGATAGCCACTCTTCTCTGTTGGGGAAAAGGATTGGTATTTTGAGAGAGACGTCATTTTGGGGGGAAATATAGTCGGTCGTAGCTGCGAGGCTACTAAAACCATGTTTCTTTCCCAGGTCGTCTATTATTCTGAGTATGGCCGCATGTCCATAGTTGGCTTGCTTCCACAGAGAGGACTTCCTTAGTCTCAGAGCGCTCTTTGCAGCGCAGCCTTTTATGAATAGATCCAGGGGAGGGAGATTAAGTATCATGTCCAACCCTGCTTGCGGCGTGCTTCTCATGGCTCCCGTTGTACAAACAGTTGTATTTTGTTTAGCATGTTCATATAACATTTCGTGCTGCTAGCAGTCCACCAGACTAGGTCCCCATAAGTTAAAATGGGTTTTTGTTTTTTTTTTTGTAATTCATTTTTATTTATAGTTTCTTAGATCTATCTTATCCTAGACAAAAATGCTTAAAACTAGCTTAACTATCCTTACAAATTTAGGAATCTTACTGGCCCTAGGCGGACACTCTAAAACAAACTGAATAATTTTAACATATGCCTTTCGAAAGTTAAAATGGGTCTGATGATTGCTGTGTACATTCAATGAATGATGTACGGTTGCGAGCCCCATCTTTTGCCGAAGGTCTTTTGGCATGCATAAAATGCATTCAATCCTTTTTTCATCATTTCCTCCAGGTTCCTTTTCCAGGAGAGTTTGGAGTGAAGAATGATGCCTAGATACTTGGCTTCCGCTTTGAGTTTGAGTGGAGTACCCTCTAGCTTTTGGGAAAGCAAATATCGGGATTTTCCTTTTCTTGCTGAACAAGACCAGCTCGGTTTTCTGGGGGTTTATTCTCAAACCGTTCTGTCTTGCCCACGAGGAGAGTTCCTTCAACGCAGATTCCATTGGTTCACTGATAGTTGGTAGAAATTTACCTTTTATCAAGATAACTAGGTCATCCGCGTATGCTATTGTCTTTGTGCTTTTCTCCATGAAGATGTTGAGGACTTTGTTAACTGTAAGAAGCCACAGAAGGAGAGAACTCCCCCCTGTGGTGTGCCTCTAGTTGTCACTTTTCTCATAGAGCTGTGTCCAATGTCTGCATTGATAATTCTGTTCTTCAACATATTTTCAATCCAGATTACAATGGATTTGTCTACTTTTA
Organism: Merodon equestris; assembly: GCA_958301585.1. Taxonomy (NCBI): domain Eukaryota; kingdom Metazoa; phylum Arthropoda; class Insecta; order Diptera; family Syrphidae; genus Merodon; species Merodon equestris. The sequence continues at coordinate 42,769,003 of OY284414.1, read as the reverse complement.
TGTCATCTAGAGCTTTTATTATGGCCTCTGTACTTACGTTGTTGAAGGCCCTTTCTATATCGAGGAAAGCTGCCATTGTAAACTCTTTTAAGTTCAACTAGCTCTCAATTTCATGGACAACACTATGCAGAGCACTTTCCCCTGATCCGCCTTTAAGGTAGGCGTGTTGAGTGTTACATAAGTTGTGTGAGTTGATGAGTCCTCTGATGTATAGGTCAAGGAGTCTTTCTAAGGTTTTTAATAGAAACGACGAGAGACTAATTGGCCTATAGTCATTTGCGGCAGTATGGGATGGTTTACCTGCCTTTTTATTTCTTTCCATTTCTATTTTTATTTATTTTTTATTAATATTATTTTTATTTCTTTCAATTACCTTTATTTCTTTCCACTGTGTTGGGATACACCCCGCGCGCAGGCAATTGGAAAAAATACTTGAAGCATCGCTGACAAGATACCGTCCGGCCCCAGAGATTTAAAGGTTTTGAACGAATTGATTGCCCATGATACTTTATCCGTTGTGGTAATCTTGTTTATTACTTCTTCGGTTGTGTGAACCGTAGGAACCGTCGCCTCGAAGGAGACTGTGGTTTCAGGGGTTTTACAGCCTGGGAAGTGGGTTTCAGTCAGCAGTTCTAGGGATTCCTGACTGGATTCTGTCCAAGAACCATCTGTTTTAAGGATGAATCCCGGGACGCAGGGGTGCGGCTTCGTTGAGATCCTCTATTGATTTGCAGAACTCCCGCCAGGATTTAGATTTTGCTGCTCTTGTTTTGCTCTTGTATTCGTTGAAGCTGGATTTGTAATTATTCCAGTCTTCAGTTCTTTTTGAGATCTTTGCTCTATTGAATAGAGTTCGGGTCCTGGTCCTGAGTTGCTTTAGCTCTGTGGCCCACCAGACTGCGCTGGTTTTCTTGCGAGCACGTTGCAAAGTACAGGATTTGTTGAAGCCGCTTTCAGAATTCTCACAAGATTTTCGACTGAATTCTCAATGTAAGTTGGATCAGGTACTAACCTGTTGGCAACTAGGTTTGAGAAAAGATTCCAGTCTGTCTTCTGAGGGTTTCTGAAAGGTTTCGGTTTTTCTTTATTAACGGTAAGGTTGAAGAGTATCCGGCTGTGGTCCGAAAAGGAAAAGTTAGTGGACACTTTTCAATTCTCTACTTGGATGGAGTCAGACTCACTTAGTAAAGTGAGGTCAATTACCTCTTCCCTAACCCGATTGCGAAACGTGGGTGTTTTACTTTGTTGCAAATATTGAGGTTGGTGGAGATAATGAAATCGAAAATGGACTCACCCATTTTATTGACGTCGCTGCTTCCCCATTGAATGTGGTGTCCATTGGCGTCGCAGCCTATCAATAGACACAGTCCGCGTGACTTGGCGTGTCGCACAAGTTCTCGGACTGCATCTGAAGGTGGATCCTCCTCATCGTATGGCAAGTTTGCGGACGATAGGGCCAAAATTGATTTGTCCTGTTGCTAGTACGTTACCACCGTGAGGTCTCCATTGCTTTATGTACCTAGGAGAAAAAAGTTTAAGTATTTCTTGGCGACTATACAGGTTCGTAGCTTACCTTCGGTATGTGGATAGTATAAATTATATACCTTAGACCTTAATCCCTGAATTTTGTTCCTAAGGAGCCAAGATTCTTGGATTAAGGCTATAACCACATCTTCCTGCATCATGTATATCATCAAGTCGTCGGTGGCTGCTTTGCATTGGTGTAAATTAATTTGCACCACTAGCAGCCTCCTCTGACTTGTCGTGTTCATTGGGGAGCCTTACCTTCAGGGTTCCCAGCCCGAACTTGATGCTGCCAGATCTGTTGCGGATGTGGTCGAGTGACTTTTGGTCAATGGTAACCATGAGGTCCTTTCCCAGTCCGTTCTTACTCTTGGCTGAAGAAATTATTCTCCAGCTGTGAGTGTCACGTTCTTTATTCCGCTGGTCAATTAGCTTCAATATCGCTGCTATCTGCGGTAAGCATCGCTTCTAGTATTTTGGAAAGTTCTTTGGAAAAATTTGCTTCCAAAAATTATGTTAAATCTCTAGTGCTTCAATAAGGTTACTGACACTGATTAACATCACGAGCTCTTATACGTGCTGATTCACCAAGTGCATTAAAGAGATAACCTTCTTATCGGAAGAAGTAAATCAAATATAGATATTTAGATCACGTACAATACCCCCTCTTTTAGAAAATTCAATGTGGATAAACCAGACATTACCACACTACTGAACTATGAGATCATGATGTCTTCAGAAATGAGAATAAATAATACTTGCTTGATACGGATTAGGATTAATGTCTTAGCTTTTCTGCATAAAAAGGAACAGTACATATGTAGATCCGATAGAGAGGAAATATAATGAAATTAAGGATACGTTGTAAGGAATTCCCGGAAGAGCACGAACACAAAGTTTTTAGACATGAAATGCAAATCCGATGTATAAATTTAGTCTAAATATCGTAATACGGCACCTTAAAATAGGTTTTATGACCATTTTGTGCTACGGCTGAAGGCTTTATTACCAACATAATCTACGACTTGTAGCTCGCATATAGATCCGGTGTTCCAAAAATATCATTATGATTTAATATGGGTATAATCTAGCAATATGTTTATATTTTATGTGATTCGGCACATAAAGCACTGATAGAGATTAATAAAACAAATCGAACTATTTTAGGTGGACTGTATTTCGCGAGTATTAATCTCATCAACTACATGCAAGTTACAATTGTAATAGCCGGTCGCGACGCGAAGTACTTCACGGGGTGGTTGCTAGCGAAGAAGTAACTGGTGAGAGTCCAATGATCCGTTGCGGAGGTGTCAGATGATAGCGCTATGTGATACATAGAACAGCGGCATAGAACGTATGACCCTGCCGTTACGTATAACATCAGCTGAGCAAACTCTTATGTACTTGCACATAGGCATTTAACATTTAACAATAGAGTAATAGTTCAACATTCGGCTTATGCTAACTCTAGTAATTATGATATAATGCAAGTACATGTGTATAATGATAGAATGCGATAATATTCAGGCAAATTCATAATAAATTAATAACAAATAAGTAATTCATTAATTTGGGGAGACAATAATTATTGATTCATTCATTCTTTAACCAGCACACTCTCACAAAAATTCTTTAGGCTGTCCAAACTAAATCGGCATAACTTTACTGACGAACATAAATTACAAAGATGTGGCAAACGATTTTGTCTAATATGGCAGACACTTAGAGAGAAGAAACAAACAACAAACGAGCTCGTGCAGTGCTCGAGAAGCGACGTGAGTATATATCCATCTTTTAGCGTAGGCAATTCATACTGGTTGAAGGACGCAGTCGCAGCAACTCGGAAAATTAACGGTACTTTTGGTTTGGATACCTTTGGATACAGAATGGGAAGACCAAGGATAGAACCTTGTGGGATACCTGAATCAAAACCTTTAACATCGGATAAGCTGGAATTGACAGGTAAGCTTAAAAACGATGATATAGAAAACTTCGGATTATTTAAAATAAAACATGGGTAAATGGGAACAAACCCAATTTTTGCTGTCATCAAAGAAAGACGCGCAAGACCGACGTCTTGGACAGAACGTCGCCTTCGGCAGCTATATTTTTGAAGTAGTCAAGAACTTCGTCTACATTGGCTCGATATTGATAAGCAGCAACGACACCAGCGCTGAGATAAAATGCAGAATAGCTCTTGCTTCTTTGGGCTGAAAAGGCAATTGAGTAGTAGAGCCTTCTCTCGAAAAACTAAGATATCCCTCTACAAAACCTTAATCATCCCGCTCCTCCTCTATTGCGCTGAGGCTGAGACATTATAAAAAGCGGATGAAGAGGCTCTTTGGCGTTTCGAGAGGATTACGTGCAATCTTTGGTCCCGTTTGTGTAAACGGAGAGTGGAGGAGTCGATTCAATTAAGAACTGTACAGGCGAATTGACAATCCAACAAAAAGTTTGCATTTTGATTTTGACCATTTGGTATAGTATAGTAGTACATATGTATGCTTTCAGAATTGCAACCCAAATAGTCTTAAAGCCGAATATTTATTCATGATAAGTGGTATATGATTGTATGCAGAGACGGATTTATATATAGGCAGACAAGGCAATTGCCTAGAGCGGCAGCTTCAGGAGGGCGGCAAATTTTCAAATTAAAATTGTTTTTTTGTGCAAATAATAAATGAATAAAATACATGTAATAATTATATTTAAAAACCGCTTTTCATTTTTAATATTTTTTTTTTTACCTACAAATATTTTTTCAAGTTGTATATAATACTAGCTTTTGCCCGCGGCTTCGCTCGCGTTAAATTCGGGGTAACACGGTTCCCCTTTCCTGATTTAGAACACAGAAGAGAACTCGGAACAGAATGTTATTTCAATACGTTACTGCAGACAATATTATATGTCTTTCCATTTGGGGATATAATGAAAAGATTCTGGGCATTGGACACGCGAACATGCTACATACAATTGTCCATGGGAAAAGCACGGCTTTTCTAAGTTCACCCCAGCCACCTTTAATGTTTGACCTTGCGCTTTGTTAATGGTCATAGCGAAACGAAGCTTAAGAGGATTTTGTAGCCTTTTAAACTGGAACGGGAGATCTGTAGGAATTATTGGGATTCGTGGTATCATTACATTTTCACCCTTTCCTACGCTGGTTAAGATAGTGGCGCTAATGATATTGCGGCCAAGTTGTGTGACACGAAGTCTCGTCCCGTTACATAATCTCGGGGCATCCAAATTTCGCATAAGCATGACTGGGACGCCTAGTTTTAATTGAAGCTTGTGTGAGGGTACACCTAACAGCTCAAGCGAACTAAGAAACTCTACGGGATATGATGTGCTCTGTTCTGTATCCATAACTGTGTCTATTGATAAATACTCTGTTGTATCTCCTGGTACTTTACTCAACATGTCTGAATTTATTTTGTTGACAACATCATTTTTAGGTGCTAAAATTGCTCTTTCACATAAATATTGATTTTCGTGGATATTGTTTTGTAAATCTGGGTAAACACTTGCAACTAATTCTGAATCACTGTGTACTTATTGACAAAAATCTTCCGTCAGTGTCACATAGCTCTCGCCATCAGTTTCTAACCGACCATCTCCTATTTTCAATAGTGTTTTGGCATAGTTGCCAGCATTTGTGTCATCATATAGATGCACTCTCATATTTGTAGTCAAACTGAACTTTCTTACGGTGGCCCGTAGAGTGGACGACTTGAGACATGCTTTAATTTCGTCTGCAGGTGTCCCCTTCTGAATGACTGGTAACGTTTGGCGGAAATCACCAGCCAATAAAACCACCATCCCTCCCATAACATCGGTGCTGTTGCGCAAATCCTGGAGCGTTCGATTTAGTGCTTCTACGGCTTTTTTGTGCGCCATAGTACTTTCATCCCACACTAAGAGCTTGCACTGACGTAACATAGCTCCCCGTGCGCCATTTTTACTAAAATTACAAATAGGCGAATCTTCCTGGGCGAGATTTAATGGTAATTTTAAAACAGAATGCGCAGTACGACCCCGCTGAGTAACGTGGCGGCTATACCGGCGGAAGCTACGGCCACAGCAATGTAGTTATCTTTTCTTACTTGCGCCAGCAACAAATTTAGCAAAAATGTTTTTCCTGTTCCTCCTGGGGCATCAACAAAGAGTAGTGCGCCATTCCCAGATTCTATTTGCAGCAACACTTGGTCAAATACTCGTTTTTGTTCTGGTAGTAATTGGGGTACCAATTCAGCTACTTGCTGCTGCAAAGCTAGTATGTCATAGTTTGTTTCTCGTACAATCTCATCAGATAGTTCATTTTCGTTCGTTCGCCGAGGGCTAATCATTCCAAATTCACTCAACCGTTTACCCACCATTGCCATTACTTTGGCTTCAATTTCTCCAAGGGCTTTGTTATAAATGTGTTCATTGTATGTCATGTACATGTGTGTCTGCTGTAGCCTTCGCAAAATGTCTTCCGCCATGTACTCTTTATATTTGTTCCATAATTCGCAAGATGATATGAGGGTTGCATAAAGGTCCCGGATTTTGGCTGGCGATTGGCACTGGACGGCTTCCTCCATAGTTTCATCCCAGTGATTATCATTCTCTAACAGACCCAGAGTTTCACATGCTTCTCTATATGTTGCGCATTCCTGGCCGTTGGCAATTTTAAGATCACTATAGCTTGTAGGACCCCGAACATGGTGTAGCAGCAAACGTAAACAGAAACATTCAAAATTAGTAACGTGGACGGTGTACACACGACCAAGGGCATTAGATGATTTCACTCCGGGCCAATTCTCAACAGGCACGCCTTGAATATGGCGTTTCCACTCCTTTGTAGATGTGTTCCAGGTATAATAACGGGGGATTTCGGCATAGAAACACGTTTTTGCAAAGGGATCGGCCTGACAAAGATGGAAAAAGGCTGTTAATGTTGTTTTGGGCGGTGATGATACTCTTTCTTGGAAATTGTTTTCGGTAAAATTTTTAATCAAATTATACTCCGAAGATTTGTAAGAAAACTTAGTAAAAGAGTGTATTCATTTTAATACCTTAGATATTGAAACAAATCACGAGTCTAAATTGAGTACAGAGAAAACACCAGGTTTTTTATTGAAATGGATTAGAAAAAACAATTTTCAAACAATCTATCCGAATATTGAAATAGCACTTCGAATGTGCGTTTGTACTGCTGTCACGAATTGCTCTGGAGAAAGATAATTTTCGGTGTTGCAACGCATAGAAAATCATTTGAGAACTTCGATGTCCCAAGAAAGATTAAATGCACTGTCTCTAGCATATAGAGAATGAAATAACGGAGGCTATAGATTTTGATAGTTTGATTGAAAAATTTTCTATAATGAAATGTAGAAAAAAGAAATTTTAAATATTAAAAAAGTTTTTGAAAATTTATATTTTTTGCATTCTTCTTTCTTAAAAATGTTTATACATATTTTTATCGAATTATTTATTTGCATGTGGGGAAGGGGGTGGTGTGGAAGAGGCGGCATTACTCCCTTCGCCTAGGGCGGCATCAAGTTAAATCCGCCTCTGATTGTATGTATTAAATATAACATTTTCGGTGGCTTCTTCAAATCGCGTACATTTATAAAGGACTTCTTTTATTTAAACTAAGAAAATGATTTTTCTGCTGCAAATCAACATTAAAGGTTCATAGTTGTTAGTATTTAATAAAGCTTTGATTTGGGCTGGCTAAGTTTCTTCATTATTATGTACCGCACAGAAAACTATTGTATATAATATGCCTCGATCGTTATCATATACTCGTATATAATTACTAGGTCTTTAGCATTAAATTCTCAATTTATGACTTAAGCCTCTAATTACTTTTAGCACTTTTAGCACTACTCAAAGCTATCACTCCCAAAGTCAGCCGTTTATATATGTTCTCTTACCTGCCAACTCAAACGACAGACATTATTTCCAAGAATTGTCATCTCTTTTCTCTGTCCAATGGGATGTTCCACCTGGTGCAGGGCAAACACTGCAAAAGTTGTCGCCCCTAATGTCCCATCCGCATTTCAATTTCAGATAACCAGAGTCGAAAAAAAAAATACAGAACGAATAAAAGGATTTCGGGCTGGAATCCCATGAGATTCCCTGTTCTACCACTTTCACTACAAACGAAATTTAATCAACCGAACTTTTAGACATTTCTCATTGTGATTTATTGTTTTCACATTCCCTGGTCGATGCCTCCACAAAAAGCCACTCGGGTTTGGGGACAAAAGTTGAAAAGTTGACCTATTTAAGGGGCATTTCCTGTCTGCATCATGGTTCGTTGAAAGTATAAATTGGCGCACTATAGGTTTTTCTCATTAAAGAAAAATCGTCACAGTTCGTACAACATAAACATTGGGTCGTTCGGATGAGAAGAAATACAGAATCTGGTAATATGAGTGAATTTGATGTAGCAAAAGGCACATGGCCATACGGTAAACTAGGTATGTACTAACAATCTGATACAATTCACATCCAAAAAAATGGAGCGAAAACAGAAATCTACATAAAATAAATATGACCTACTTCTAAAAGTTAAAGAAATAGTGTATAAAAATAAGAAAAAAAGCTCTGTCTTTTTAGAGTTAATTTTAATTACAAAAATGTGTATTACTGGCCTGTATTACTGTATTCCTTAATGACTGCTGAACAATTTATTTTACTCTCCGAGTTAACACGATCGGCGTGCAACCTGCCGAAGAAATTAGTTGCGATAGTTACGTGGGTAACCCTAAACGTCATCATCTTGCAACATTGTAACCTATCCATCTTTATCCTATCCAAATCCAATTCTCTTTCTGTGTACTTTGTGTTTCTTATCTGCATTGGCCAGAAAGCTGCTTTTTACAATTGCTGGATCTTTCATTTGTTTATGCATTATTACACGTAGCATATTTTCCCCATTGTTATGCCTCATATAGATACACATGTTTAGGCGTTGTGATGTTTAGCGTCTTTTCCACTTTTTAAACGCTCTGTTTGTTTATGCGTTTATTAAGACCCCGGCAACAATTCCTAGTGTGCGAGTACATAGATAACAACCCAAACTTAAATTACAACGGAGCCAAATATCTTGGCGTGGCCCTTTATGCGAAATTGTGATGGAAAGAACATAGAAAAAACGAGACGAGCCCAACATTCGCTAACATAAAATGTATTGGCTCACAGGAAAACGTTCAACATTATTGATTTATAGGCAAGGTCTAAGACCAATCTCGACCTATGGCCTACAACTGTGGGGATGCGCCAACAAAACGAATATGCAATATTTAATAATAACTTAGTCGAGATCGTACAAAAATTATGATGATGATAAAACAAACGATTAAAGTGGTTACTTTGTTAACTCATAACACGCACGGACTAGATAAAAATTACTGCCATGACCTTATTTGGGCCGTCAATGTAGATGGAGTCAGTTTTATAGTGAAGGTAGTCAAGATAGAGACGTATCGCGGGATTGAGGGATCTAAGGAGCTTGGATAAGGCTGATGCTCATATCCAAAAGCATTGAAAGAGAAACTAAACAACCGATTAGTTCATTATTCGAACTATGTAAGTGCCATTTTGCTGGGAGAACAAAGCAAAAAAATGTACATGAAAAACTGTCTTTTATTGCTGGATTATTAGATTACTTATTATTGATTTATAGGCAAGGTCTAAGACCAATCTCGACCTATGGCCTACAACTGTGGGGATGCGCCAACAAAACGAATATGCAATATTTAATAATAACTTAGTCGAGATCGTACAAAAATTATGATGATGATAAAACAAACGATTAAAGTGGTTACTTTGTTAACTCATAACACGCACGGACTAGATAAAAATTACTGCCATGACCTTATTTGGGCCGTCAATGTAGATGGAGTCAGTTTTATAGTGAAGGTAGTCAAGATAGAGACGTATCGCGGGATTGAGGGATCTAAGGAGCTTGGATAAGGCTGATGCTCATATCCAAAAGCATTGAAAGAGAAACTAAACAACCGATTAGTTCATTATTCGAACTATGTAAGTGCCATTTTGCTGGGAGAACAAAGCAAAAAAATGTACATGAAAAACTGTCTTTTATTGCTGGATTATTAGATTACTTCCTGCCATGACCTGCTATTCTGCACTTATAATCTTATCTAAAAATGCTACCCCCGACACATTCACATTTATAGATTTCAGTGCAATTGACCTAAATGCTCTTCAGATCGCCGCTCTCAGCACCCTGGGAAAAGTGAAGTTCTTCCCAGAAATCGTATCACTATTTTTTTTTAGTTTTTTTTTTTTTAGTTTTTAATTCATTTTTATTCATAACTTCTTAGATCTATCTTACCCTAGACAAAAATGCTTAAAAACTAGCTTAACTATCTTAACAATCTAGATATCTTACTGGCCCTAGACGGACACTCTTAAATAGACGTAACAACTTAAATCTATGTCTTTCGACGACTATATCAACTTACCAGTAACATTACTATATTTAGCTTAAGCTAAGAAAATTTTTTTTTTTATTAAAAACTTAGCATATGATCATTTGTATTATATATAAAACTTAAGCCTACCTTAATGTAACTAAACCTAACTTATTCTACCTTAACTAAAATATATATATATAAATTATATACATAATATATATTTAATATATATATCTTTTTTTTTTTTTTTTTTTTTTTTTTTTTTATTACATACTACGCTACTACTACCTACCTTACCCCCTACCCTACCTTACCCTACCCTACCTTACCCTACCCTACCTTACCCTACCCTACCTTACCCTACCCTAGCCTATGTAAGCCTGCCATTGGTGTTAGGCAGGCCATGCCTTGAATAGGCTGAAGCTCTCAAAGTGTCCACTGACGCCACCAAAAGCGTTGATGCTGTCGGACTACGTCTCCTCGATCCCGACGTGAGACCGATCTACAGAACCTGACGCGCTCGGGCTCACGGAGCGCGACATCGGGTTCGTAGAGGAATCGCCGTTCCACGGAATTGCGACCCACGTGAAAGATTAGCGGTATCGCCAATCTATCCTGGATCAGCCCACATCTATCTAAATAGAGGAATGCTTCTGGCGGCACAAAGCCATTAAGGCGCACTCTCTCGTGATATAAATCGTTGGGGTAGTAAGCCCCGAAGATCAGGCTATTGACCGAAGTCATTGCTCTCGCAACGTGGCTTCGCATCAGTTTGATCAAAAAATTATCTATCCGTACAATCCTGGCCCTATTGTATAGGACCTCGTTCGGGTAAAATTTCGTGTACTCAGATTCGGGTGTCCTATGTAGCCCCAGACACGTCCTGAGACATTGTCTCTCAAACACCCGAATCCTTTCCATTAAGCTGGCTCTCACATTGAACCAGACGGGACATCCATAGGCAACCATGGGCCTGATTAAGGCCATGTAGCAGATTACCTTCACCCTAGAATCAAGTTGGCTGCTATGAAACAGCCACCTTGTCAGAGCGAAAGCGCCCCGGGCCCTTGCCAGAGCAGCATCTACATGTTTGTCAAAATATAGATACTGATCCAGCACGATCCCAAGATATCTGACCACACTTTGTTTCGCCAGTGGACGCCCGTCCGGTCCTAAAATTAAGAACCTGCGCCAGTTTTTTCTAGTGTCCCGAGAGGCCCTAGACAAAGGCGTTCTGAACAATATAGATTCTGATTTCTGGAAGTTGATTTTCAACTTCCAGTCATCACAATACTGCTGAATTTTTTCGAAGTCACGCTGCAGAAGAGTAACAATGACGTCGATCGTTGGACCTGATCTGTACGCGATTAGGTCGTCTGCGTACGCTATTGAATGGTGAAGAGAAACTAGCAGATCGCTTAGGTAAATGCTGAAAAGGATCGGCGAATTTACCGTACCCTGTTGCAGTCCATTTTTGATTTCAAATGTTTGGGTAGAAGTAGAATTTTCACTACGAACTTTCTACCTGTTAACATGTCAAAAATCATATATAGCAGTGGTTTACTTATGCCCAGCCGACTGAGCTTGGAATAAAGACCTTCTAACCATACGGTGTCGAAGGCTTTTTCTAAGTCAATCAGACAGGCACCCGTGCATTGGTTCTTGCATTTATTCCATTGGACATCCGACACAAGCTTCGACGCGGCATGAATAGTGTCATGCCCCGCTCTGAAACCGAATTGGTTATCCGGGATGATTTTATTGTCCTCAACCCATTTAGACAGGGCCCTATGGATCACCTTCTCGAAAACCTTGCTGATACTCGGAAGGAGACTTATTGACCGGAGATTTTCCGGGTTACCCCTCTTGGGAATTGGTTGCAAAACCGCTGTCTTCCAGTGCGCTGGATAATATGCATTATTCAGTGCATTGTTGAACAGGATGGTGTACCTCTCTACAGCCACTGGCGGAAGGTGCCTAAGCACAACATTGGATATACCGTCGACTCCCGCGGATTTTTTCTTCCTCAATGACTCGAAGATCATCTGAAGATCCTCCGTCGATATGAACAGGGTATTAACCCCCTCATTGGCGATGACATTGTTTGCCATGAAATCTTCATTGAACCTTGTAAAACCAAGGTTCTCTGATCGCCAATGATCGATATCATTTCGAAGATAGAAGTGATGAAGCAGGGCTCTATCCTCCAGGTCGTGGTTCGGGCGAATACTATCATTCACCTTGTACACTTCCTGGAAGACAGCTCCCACTGTCGCCACCTTCTCCTGAGGATCCTCGATCACGAAGAAGTCGCCATCCAGGATGGCGCTCTCCGGATCGATGCTAACTGTTCGTAGCAAGCGTTCATTGTCTGACGTTCTCGGAAGTTTCAGATCCTGAATGTCATTCTGATTGTTTCTCCGAAATATTTTATTTATTTGCGGGAACATACCCGCGCTGTTGGATTTTACAGCACGAATTCTGTTGTTCCAATGCAAACTTACAGATATTCTGTAATTTTCCTTGATTAACTGTTGGATATTTTTAATCAGTGACTTCAGTGTCCTGACCTCCGAGTTTTGTCTGTCGGTAAACCGTCTGTACAAGAGTTTGAGTCTTGTCAGGAGTCTACTTTTTTGTCTGTGCAGTGCGTCGATTGTCGCGTTTCGGTATACGTTTGTGGTATCGTGCTGTCTTTGGCGTGGTATCGTACTGTTCATTGTCTGTTTAATGACATCGTCCATTTGTTTGAGATACCCGTCAATCTCGTAGTTTGACAGGTTCCTATTAGTCGGTGGAAAGGAGGCGCTCGAAGTGAGCGCTCTCGTCAGGGAATTGGCAAAGCGCGGCCAGCACACCCTACTGTAATCGTAGGGGTGCGTTTGGACACACTCTGCCATCTCCGCGAACTCGTCAGGTACTGTGATCACGGCACATAGTCCGCAATGGTCACTGTCGTATACAATGGTCCGTAGACAGTTAATAGACCATTCGTTCGTGTCTGCCAGTCTCAGTCGAGAGTCTATTAGCATGAGATCCAGATAGGAGCCGCTCCTAGGATACGACGGACTATCCGTTGCGAGCAGCATTGATATTCAATGCTGCGAAGAACCCACCAATGGCTTAGTAGGCTCCCCCTAGTGTTGGGAATGTTATTTCCCCAATCACTATGTTTGGCATTTAAATCGCCGGCCAGAATGTAAAAGTTTTCTACTGAGTTTAAGCGCAGAGATCGAAAAAGTGTCTCGAGCTCTGCGATAAAAATATTGGGTTGGGGTGCTTCAGGTGCATAGGCCGATACAATGTACATTCTCTTTCCGTTTCGGAGAGGAATGCACACAATACAGGCCTCTAGCACCTGGAACCTCCGCACTTCACCGCTATATATGACTTTATGTTTAAAATTGTTTTTAATAAAGATCGCAACTCCCCCGCCTTGAATAGCGTTGGGTCGGTCCCTTCTAATTATTCTATAAGAACTGTGCCGGATTTTGTGCTTCTGGTTTAGCTTTGTTTCGCTAACCAAGAGTACATCGGGGCTTTCGTCCTGCAACAGATTAAAAAGTACGGCTCGTCGCTCGATCCTTATCAGTGAATTTACATTCACCGACAGGATCCTCAAGGGCCTCTCTACCAGCGTACCCATCACGACCTTAGGTGCGCTAGGCCCGGCAGAAGCGAGTAGATACTATCTACTCGGGTCGCCGTCTCCAGGATCTGTTGCTGGAGCTGCCCAATCTGCCCTTGGATTGCGAGCAAGATCGAACAGACATCCACCTCGGCCACCGGTGCCTTAGAGACAGGCACTGGGGCTTTAGGAACAGTCATGGGCTTTTGTACCGTCTTTCCCGAACCTGCCGCCATTTGGGCGTAGGTCAATTGGGATGTGACGGCTGGTGTTTGGAAGCGACCCGAGGGACGCTTCTCCTCGACCTTCTGCTTACGGGCCAGGTTTTCTTTTTTGATGTCCTGGAACTTAGGACATCCCCGATAGTTTGCAGGGTGCCCTCGGTTCCTACACAAGACACACTCGAGCTGCTCTCTATCCGCCACCTTGTCTTTCCCAAGGTCGCATTCCTCGTTCTTGTGGTTCTTTGCACACTTAACGCATCGAAGCTGCATTTCGCAGTTCGACGCGGCGTGCCCGAACCTTTGGCAGCGGATACATTGCAAAATGTTTCCGCTCCTCTTTAATGTTTCCCATGTGACAGTCTGGGACGCTAAGGTGGTGATAGTCCTTAACCTCTCCAGCTTGCTGCTGGGTGTGAGCTGTACCAAGAAGAAGGGAATAACTCGCTTCTCCCGTCGGGAGCTCACCGTAGTAAATGGCTTAACCCCCACGAATTTGAGGTCGTCACTCTCGAACTCTTTGAGCTCTGAGAGCATTTCCTCGGGGTCTGCAATCGACTCCACGCCTTTAAGGAGCATCGTCCGCAACCTCTCGGCCTTCGGCGTGAAGGAGAAAAACTCCGTTGTGGACTCCTTTAATAAGCTTTTTATACGCTTATGCTGCTCCAGTGTCTTGCACCGAACAGCATAGCGTTTTTGGCCTAAACATTTGATTTCAAAATTGCCTACACCAATAGCATACTTACAGAGATCGATGGTCTCTCGTAGGGCCGTGGTATAGGTGAAGATGGGTGGCACTTTCTCCTTTTTAGGACGTTGCTGCTGCTTCTGCTGCTGCGGCTGTTGTTGTTGCTGCTGCTGTTGCGGCTGCTGTTTCTGCTGCTGCTGTTGCGGCTGCCGTCGTTGCTGCTGTTTCTGCTGCTGTTTCTGCTGCTGTGGCTGTTGTTGTTGTTGCTGCTGTTGTTGTTGCTGCTTTTGCTGTGGGGCGGCTGTTGCCTGTTCTAAATCCCTCTTCTTCCAGTTCGCTACGCTCTTCCTCCGTAGCCGAATATAAAAGGGGGGCAAAGGGGTTATTGTCCCCCGTGTAGCGGCCTTCCCTACCATAGGAAAGGTAGGCAGTATCCGCTTCCACGGGGATCGCTGGTTTTGGTTGTTGTAGTCCAGCTGCTTTCGACGTTGATGGTGTTGGTGATGGCGCCCCTTTCCTCGCTTCGACCTGCAGCTTTTCAGTCGAAGCAGTGAGGGAGGGGCGTTTAGTTAGATCGGGCTTCTTGTTGGCCCTTCTGCGCCTCTTTATGACGACGGTCGGTGTTGCGAAATCGGATGATAAATCGCCCGATTCCGACTCCGTACGACGTACGGGTTTTCCCCCGCCGTCTCCCGACATCTCCTCCTGCTACTTCCAACTAACTGAGAAGCAGCAGAAAGAAACAGAGAAAAACGCACACGAAAAACTTTCCCGACTTGGGATCTGAACCGGCGACCTTCCGACTGCGGGTCGGGCACTTAACCACTGGGCTAATTCGAGTTCCGCGAATACTTCGCCTAAACGCGCACTTATATTGTTTATACTTGTTTTTACACTTTGCTAGCCGAAACACTACCTACTCCTTCACTGGTCTGTGATCAACTGATCTTATCACTATTCTACGAAAGCTATGTCCCAACTAAAACAATTAAAGTTCACAACCACGCATGTCCCTGAGTTGTTAATGCAATCAAAAACAGAAATAGGTTGCATAGCAAATGGAAGCTTAGCCCTTCAGAAGCCAACTGGACCCTGTACAAAACAGCACATAACCATGCCATATCTATTGTACGTAACTCGAAGAAAATGTACTTCGCTGCTAAACTTAATATCTACATCTGGCCCTCCAAAAAAAACTCTACAGTAACCTGCTTAAGGTTGGCTTATCTAGTAGTAATGACAACTCTAAATGTGATATCGATCCCGATGAACTTGATCATGCCTTTTTAGGGGAAAGCCCTTGCTCTAATGAAATCGATTGGATGACTTTGTAGTAGCTACAGAAAATGAGAGTATAATATCTACTCCAATTCCATTTTACTCGTAGTATATATTCGACTATGGAACTTCCTGCCTACTTATCTAAGATCAGTTACAAATTCATCAAATTTTAACAGGTATTTTGCCGCACATCAAACATAAATCCCTCAACCTTTCCTATACTTAGATTTGTATAATAGTATTTGTAACACCAATCAACATTTTATTTTTTCTATTTTGCTTTTTGAATTATTTTTATTATTATTTCTCATTATTATTCCTTATTATTTATTATTATTGTTATTCCTTATTATTTCTCATTATTATTTTTCATTATTGCTTTATTTTAAAAGTAAATGAATAAAAAATGAATTTGTGAATATGGAATTTAATAAATAACTTTATACAATATTATATAATAAAAACACTTGACCATCCCTGTAATTAGAACTAAGATCACAAATTGTACTAAATTAATAATTGTACTAAAACTAGACTAGTACTAAACTATGTGTTAAGACATGTATTAAGCTCTTCTAAAGCTTTAAGCAGAGTGGAAAGCTCTGAATTTCGGGTATAAAAGGCCACGCAAATTCAGGGTCAGATCACTTCTGGTTGTGATCGCTTCATGCTCACTTCGACGGTACACTACTGCCTTTTGAGTGTGAAGCCATTACAATTAGAGGACTGAGTTCTATTGCAACGTTCCCAGTGACGGAGGTACACTACCGCCTCTCTGGTTTGAACTAGATCCGCGTTTACTCTTCCGAATTGAGTTGCCGCCTATTCAGCGGGGTACTGCGTTATTTCGCATATCCTGCGGTAGAGGGCAAACCAATTGTTTTCCCGAAGCAAAGGTTTTCCACCCTTTCTTCCGTAATTCTCTGTAATAAATATTTAAAAAATCTACCATACGGGTTTCACTGTCCCTTCAGGGGGATTTTGCAGAGAACAGACAGACCTACCCCCTACCTGAGAGACAAAGAGCGGAGAAAGAGAGACCACCACCACTCTCCCCATTACAATTTACCCCGCTCACCCACTCTCACCGCTACAATTGGCGTCCCAACTAGAGGCCTGAACTCTTCAAAATCTTAAACACGGACAGAGAAACGAAACAGAGAAGTAGCGAGCGCATTGCCGCAGCTAAAAACAAAAACAGCAAAATGGCAGTATTTTCAGACGCTCAACTGAAGGAGTTCATTGCTGCGATTCAAACACAGAATGTACGAATCGGCAGTTTTAGCAACTGCACAGCACGGTTTAAGGGAGAAAGAGATCCCGTGGTTGTAGAAGCATTTATAGCCACTATAAACGTCTACAAAGACATAGAGCGCATAAGCGATGATGACGCTATTAAAGGCTTTCCACTTCTGCTGCTGGATAATGCTATAACTTGGTGGCAAGGTGTGAAAATAGAAGCAAAAACTTGGCATGACGTGCAAACACTCGTACGTAATGCATTTGCTCCCGCTAAGCCCGCTTACCGCATATACATAGAGGTTTTCGCACAAAGTCAAAAGCCAAAAGAGCCAACCGACGAATTCATTTGCACTAAAAGAGCACTACTCTCAAAGCTGCCTGAGGTTCTCAAAGAATCGATGATGCTAGATCTCGTATATGGACTACTTAACATCCATATCAGAGACGGTGTTCCGCGAGAAAGTGTTACCACCTTCCAGGAATTACTGGTAAAAGCAAGAGCCATAGAAATTTCTCGAGCAGAAAAGAGCATGGACCTAGAAGAAAATTCGAAAAACGAGAGCGAAAAGAAACGTTGTACCTTTTGCAAGCACTTAGGCCACACAGCTGCTGAATGTCGCAAGAAGGAAAAGCAAAATCCTCCCGTTGTATCGGAAAAGTCAACAGTTCAATGCTACAAATGTAAAGCACCAGGATTTATCCGCTCGAACTGCCCAAGTTGCAAAGACTTACCGAAAGGACCAGCCACGGTGTCATTCAATTGCATTCAAACAACTTTGTGTACAGATCTACCAACGGTTTCAATAGCTTCACATGGTGAAAAGGGTATTGCGTACCTGGATACCGCAGCTCGTACAAGTGTTGCCGGTAGAGAGTTATTCCTGCATCTGCTACGAAATGGTACACGATTTAAGAGCATGCAAACTGTAGTAACCCTGGCCGATGGAAACTCAGTACAACAAACATCTTGTTGTAGTCGCTGACACTACCATCATATTTGGAAATCGGTTAAGGCCCATCAAATTTATTGCATTACCAAATGCCAAAGATAACCGAACACTAATCGGAATCGATTTTTTGGAACAAAATGGAGTTGTCATGGATCTCGGACAAAGAATGTGGTACTTTGCGGATCAAACAGACAAAAAATTTGATTTTTATGACACATCTCATACAAAGTTGTCTACCAAGAGCAAAGCAACTAAGTTTGAAAACACTGCGTCCATCTTTCCGTATGTTCCGTTTAAACCAGTTTCCCCACTTGCTAAAACACCAATTTTTCAACCATCCCCACAAAATCAAACGGTCATGGCTGCGGAGAAAAATAAAGCAAGCACTTCTGCTTTCTTGTCTTGGTTCGAGCCCAGCTCATCTCCAGCACTAGCTGCCACGCCCAGACGTTTGAAGGTAAGCACCAACAACGACTATTTCCCTAATACCATTCAGAATATTTTTGGAGACTCACTTAGGGCAACAGATGTTACTCCGGATCGAAATCAGCGCAATAAGGAAAACCTTTTTCCTGACCTTATTCGAACACCGATGGATTTTGAAATGGATTTAGATTTTATCCCATTAAGCTACATTGACATCGGCTTAAGAAAAGATGAAGCTGTCGATTCAAATTTTGGTCCAGGGGGAGAGATCTGAAGCACATCCCATCTAACATTCCAGAATACTAACCGCCGCTGAACGTCCAAGTCGCTTCCAAGAGAGAACCAACTATACCACTCGGTACATACCATGTTTCATCTCTTACGAAATATGTAAACGAAGGAGACACCGATGTACAACCAATTCGCACCCTACGAAGACGAGGAAGACCTAAGCATTCAACAGTTTCTGCCGCATCGTCGAGACGATCTCAGCGCCATAGGGGGAGAATGTAACACCAATCAACATTTTATTTTTTCTATTTTGCTTTTTGAATTATTTTTATTATTATTTCTCATTATTATTCCTTATTATTTATTATTATTGTTATTCCTTATTATTTCTTATTATTATTTTTCATTATTGCTTTATTTTAAAAGTAAATGAATAAAAAATGAATTTGTGAATATGGAATTTAATAAATAACTTTATACAATATTATATAATAAAAACACTTGACCATACCTGTAATTAGAACTAAGATCACAAATTGTACTAAATTAATAATTGTACTAAAACTAGACTAGTACTAAACTATGTGTTAAGACATGTATTAAGCTCTTCTAAAGCTTTAAGCAAGAGTGGAAAGCTCTGAATTTCGGGTATAAAAGGCCACGCAAATTCAGGGTCAGATCACTTCTGGTTGTGATCGCTTCATGCTCACTTCGACGGTACACTACTGCCTTTTGAGTTTGAAGCCTTTACAATTAGAGGACTGAGTTCTATTGCTACGTTCCCAGTGACGGAGGTACACTACCGCCTCTCTGGTTTGAACTAGATCCGCGTTTACTCTTCCGAATTGAGTTGCCGCCTATTCAGCGGGGTACTGCGTTATTTCGCATATCCTGCGGTAGAGGGCAAACCAATTGTTTTCCCGAAGCAAAGGTTTTCCACCCTTTCTTCCGTAATTCTCTGTAATAAATATTTAAAAAATCTACCATACGGGTTTCACTGTCCCTTCAGGGGGATTTTGCAGAGAACAGACAGACCTACCCCCTACCTGAGAGACAAAGAGCGGAGAAAGAGAGACCACCACCACTCTCCCCATTACAATTTACCCCGCTCACCCACTCTCACCGCTACATATTTAGTTTAATATTATTTCCAAATAATGTAATTATGTACTAATTACTAAAAAAGATTTATAACTTAATGTACAATCCTAATATATAAGTGAAATGAAAAGAAAAAAAAATGACTACCTTACTTTTCGAAAGTACTTGACATCTGAATGTAAGAAGCACCATTTGCCTCGAGGTAATTTAGCATTTAATTATATTACGCCTAATGAAACATCTTATTAATTCTCATCCCCATTAATTCTCAGTTCAGGTCTTACTGTCTGTACTGCATTAAGCTGCATCAAGTGGTTGTAATATTGTCAAATGCATAACCTCTCTACAAATCGACAGCGTTGTTTGCATTCGCTCTCAATTTGTTTTTATATTATCTGCAATTTGAGCAATTCGCATTCATTCTACACCTACATTGGATCGGAATTTCATACATAAATAATTGATTTCCACCAACATTCAATCCACATCAAGTTTGGAACCCCTTCGATTTACCTATATTCTGGATACAGAACATGTGATCTTCAATCCCCCTATATGTACCTTTTCGTGCATTTGCGGATTTTGTTAACAATTCCATGCAAAATAAATATGTACTATATATGCAATGTAATTTGGTTAAATAGTAAATTCGAATCATTCTTAATAAACAATTGCATAATCTGCAAAATTAATTGCAACACTGAAATACAATCATGCCTGATGGCTGATGAGAGTTATGTTTTCGAACCAATTCAGTATACGAGCCCGTATGAAGCTTGGCACAACATTATAAAACACGTAATCATTTTTATAACTAATATTTCTATAGCTTTAATCATGTGAATATTTTTCAGATCCCGTTTATGAACTGATTTAACCCAACAAATCTGGAATCATTATATGAATATAGTCATTTGCATAATAAACGATGTGAACACCCACATTGAAGAAATTATGAGAAATATTAGAAAAGGCAGTTAATAAACCCTGAAAAAAATGTCGCTGTTTTTTTGTGAAAATTAATTGTTATTATTACGGCCATTTGAAATTCAGAGGTTCAGAGCATCATTGACAACCTTTCACAAAGCCTCACTGTCTCTTCTTCCATGTTTCGCTGTTGTCTTAAACCTCCATCCTTATATTGTCTTGCCATCGACTAACTGTGTGGCCTTCCTGACTAATTTCTTCCTTCGGGTTTTCTATTTATTATTCTTTAACTTTCCACTGTCCATTCGTTCTACGTCTTGGACCCATAGTTTTCGAGATATTATTACTCGGCGAACTCTTTGGGCTGAAGAATGTTCTTGATGGCGTAGTTTACTTCATTCGCCTGTGTCTTTGTTCTGTCTTGCACCATCGATTCTCCTTAAGATCTCGTTTCCAAAGACTATTTTCCTCAGTCAGAGACCAAGCTTCACTTCGTAAAATTTCACTTGCATTATTATGGTTTTATTAACATTGTTTTAGACAAAGAATTGCTTACTTCTGAAACATTTCTTATGCTTTCAAACGTTTCGAAACTATTGATTAATTTACTTGTAATGTTTTTGCAAGCTCGGCTACGCTGAACTGCTTTCGAATCTTCTTCTTAAGACTTTTTCAGTGGGCACAGCGTTGAAGCGTCGCAGCTATTCTCTGCATTGCGTTTCCGTCAGAGGGAACCGCTCACCGTAAGTTTTTCTTTACAAGAATTCTGTATCCTTAATTTTTGCATCTTTTACAGTACGAGGGTGGTCCGATAAGTAGTTAGCCTACAAAAGAAAATCGAAAATTTTGGAGAAATGGCGATTTATTTTTCAATATAGTCTATTTTTAGCTCGATACACTTAACCCAGTGATGCTCCAACTTCTTTGACCGGTCTGAAAAATACGTTTTCTCGAGGGCTGCAAAGTAGGCCTCCGTGGCGGCGATGACCTACTCATTCGACTGAAATTTCTGCGCGGTGAATGACTTTTTCAAGTTTGGAAACAAAAAGAAATCGCACGGGGCCAAATCTGGAGAATACGGTGGATGAGGCAGCAGTTCGTAGCCCAATTCGACCAGTTTGGCCGTGGCAAGGGCGGAGGTGTGAGCCGGTGCGTTATCATGGTGGAAGAGCACTTTTTTCTTCGCCAAGTGGGGCCGTTTTTTCTTCAATTTGGCGTCAAATCAGGTCAAATCAGCCCAATAATTTGGCATAGTACAGCCTTGTTACCGTTTTGCCCTTCTCTAGGTAGTGAATGTGGATCACATCTTGTGAATCCCAGAAAACGGTGGCCATCACCTTTCCGGCCGATGGGACACTCTTCGCCTTCTTCGGAGCACGTTCGCCGGGGTAGTCCACTGTTTCGACTATTCCTTGGTCTCTAGTGTGTACCAGTGGATCCACGTTTCGTCGACTCTCACGAAACGACGCAGAAACTCCTTCGGATTGCGCTCAAACACTGCTCTGAAGTGGTCTCAAGGTTGCGCTTGTTTTCTCATGCCCAAAATTTCATGCAAGATATGACCCATGTGATCTTTTGAAATGCCTACTGCCTCAGCTATCTCACGCACCTTCAATCGGCGGTCTGCCAATACGAGATCGTGGATTTTTGTCACGTTATCCTCCGTAGGTAGCCGTTTTCGGGCAACTGGACGTGGCTCATCAAAAACCGACATGCGACCACGTTGAAACTCGTTAAACCAATTTTTGATGGTCACCATCGAAGGAGAAGAGTCACCGTACACAGCATCCAAACGCTCTTTGATTTCGCTGCGCGATTTCCCTTCCAAAAACAAGAATCGAATCTCTCTCTTTTTCCATTTTTCTAAAATCCGCGGACACTCCCGCTTCCACACGCGGTCAAAACAAAACTACGATTCCGATTCGACTGAAATTTCGAAAGTAGCCGTCTACTAGAATGTACTCCACGATAAGTTGCTCTTGCGATACTGGCGCCATCTGGCGGTGAGACTACGTACTTATTGGACCATCCTCGTAGTCACAAAAGTGTTCATTTGTACTATCCCAGATAAGTTAAAGTCATTAACATTCGTATGTATGTGCATCCTACTCGGTTGCAAACAAGCGCTCTCTCGAACTTCGAAGGGAAATACGTGGAATGCGGTTTTCTTCTATGAAGAAGGCCTCCCAGGATTATAAAAAATGAACTTTTGACAATATGCTATACTGATTGGAAAAGAAAATGTTTTGAAAATTAATTTAAAAGGGTTTTTTTCTGGTATCAGTTTTTTATATACATGTGTCGAAACCTCGGAAATGACCTTCATATAAAAAACAAAGCTTTTTACAATACACAGGAGAATGTTCACTTCCTGGGTATTTATACTAACGGGTGTTGATAAATGTTTAATTTATTGTTGAAACCTCTGTTAATCTCTACAATATGCTCTAATAAAGCGGAATGCCCGGCATACCTGGTAGCAAAACAATGTGCACATATCCTAATTTTAAAGAGAAGTAATCAAAAATGGTGTCCATAACAATGAAAATTCAACTGTTAAAAAAGTATCGCACACCAAATAATGTCTTACAGCACCTTATAAACTTCAGTCACACAAAATATTTTTATAGTTTTAGTAATATAATTCAAAAACCAATATAAACAAGCGCCATTAAAAACGCACCGTACTCAAACTAGTCTGTTAAATTAAAACTTCACAAAATAGTTCAATTATAATTCCTATTTCTATTCCGCTAGCACTTAAGTCGAAATCTTCATTTTAAATTCCATTTTCCGACTTGTTTGCGAATATCTTGAAAACCTTGAGAGAGTTTGTGTCCAGGCTTGACGATAAATCAGCGAAAATAAATAGCTAACTGAGTAAATAATTTGTTTCTCCTTTCCCACTGATAAAAGTAAAGCAAGTATACAGATTAAAATGTACCTTTCAATGAGTAACTAACTACATACGACTGTCTCATATTAAACTGTCTACAATCTTTTGCTATTTACCTACTTCATCTGTTTATCTATTTGCAATGCTTTCAAATATATAAATACACAAATGTAGGATTTTTTTTCCATAAAGAGGTTGGACTGATTCTTGTTTAAACCGGCACGTTGTCTTGAATACTCAAGAACACCTTTGAATGGGCAACCAAATAGAATGTAATCCTACATCTTATTTAAGGAAGTCAAGTATTGAGGAATAACAGTATCATCCCAAGAAGAAATGGGCCTGAGTCTATTCAATCGGAATAGCTTTTTGAATGCATGTTTTTGCATCTACCTCTTTCAATTGCTTTAGAAGGACTTGATAAGCTAAATTGATTGCTTAGGAAACATTGTAGTGAATATCTTGATTTTGTCTTATTCCTTCGATGGTTTTGTTGATTTTCGTGATGGGGTTAAGACCAATAGAAAGTTTATAGATAAACAAAAGATATTTCTTGGAATATGAAGAAAGTCTTAACTTCTTAAAATGTTAATTAAAATTTCATAACTATACCAATCAACATTTGAGCACAATCCTAGATTATCTTAACACTTACAATGATAATAAGTACGAGTATAGTTACACCAAAAGCAAACATCATGAGTAAATTTAAAACTTGTTATGCGATTTTCTTGCAGCATTTTATTCCCTTAGACAGTGCTTGATAAAAACACAGATGCGATCATTTTACGAACGTCGCACCATCAAAGATGACGCTTTTAATATACATATAACTAGCTGACCCGACAGACGTCATTCTGTCTAAGCCAAATATGTTCGATTGGATGAGGTAGGAAGAAGTAGAAAAAAAATAAGTAAAATTTAAAAATCTAGTGAAAATGTAATTTTAAACAAACTTATCTATCTGGAATATAAAAAAATGAACCAATATATTGTTGGTCAATAATTTAACTCCTTGTTGGCCAAGCAATCAAAAAAGCATTATAAGATTTTTTTTTGATAATTTTTGATTTAAGACTGTTATTAGAAGGAAAATTCATGTTTGGTTTCTCAAGGAATTCAAAAACTCAGTTGGATAGTTGGTTGCGTCGTCTTCGTTTGTTATACAGTCGATAGATTTGAAGGAATCCAGGGAACCAACGATTTGATTTTCAATTGTGCAAATTAAGTGATCCACATTCTTGTTCTTTGCCGCTAAAATTGCTCTTTCACTCAACCAATCGTATATTTTGTGGTTATCAATGATGTTCGGAAACACTTTGTTGATGAGCTGCTCTTTCGTTGAGATGAAATTGCAAAATGTATGTCATGTTGAACTATGATATTGATACTCACCATTCAATGGATTTATCATTTTGATATTAAAATAATATCCATCTTCTCCTTGCCAAAACATCAGCGGGTATTGCAACGTGTCATATAAACGATGTGTTTCAGATATTTGTTGCAGTTGCCCAGTATCGCGACGTGTAAGCACAATATCGCGTGTTTCCAAGTTTTTACCAACAATCAGGATGGCAACTTCGTTTCACGGGCTGCCTCGCTTTGCTCTTGTGATTGAGAAGCACGAAGTCGAGCCATACTAACGCGGCGCTCTTCACGGGCAATTTCTTGTTCTTCTTCAGTCCTTTCATTCGCAATTTTTCGTATCCTTCTTGCATTGCGGCTTTGTCGGGAAAGATTCGATCGTCTTGGTCGCGGCATTGTTAATGATGATTCAAAGAGAATACAAATTACTGATGATTATTGATTTCTGACAGAATTTATAATTATCAAATTTTCAACCATACTTAACCATAGACAAAATTACGTTTAGCTGTCATTTGCGTTTTTGTTATACCACGTTCTATAGTGACTTGTATTCTCTTTGACGTTTTATGTCACGTCACACGGGAACGCGGTCGAACGGGATAAAAAGTATCCTATGTCCATCTCCTGGTTCTACGCTATCTCCCCACCAATTTTCTGCCAAATCGGTTCAGCCGTTCTTGAGGTATAAATAGTGTAACTAACACGACTTTCTTTGACAAAGTGAAATAAAGCCGAGTCGGCCTTATTTCGCTTTTAATTCATAAAGACATTCAGATAAAGATTCCTGTTTTCTGATTTGCACCCCTGAAAATGTGCCGTTGAATGGATTCACACATATTTCAAACATATTCAAGATTTCGTTTTCATTTTATTTTAATTAATACAATTTTAGTTATTTAATTAATTTTGAGTTGGATATACGGTAACCTATGTTAATAACTTATAACAGAACAACGTTTAAGAAATAAATGCCTAGAATATGAGAGTTTAACAATATATTTTGGTGGTACTTTGAACAATTTGCCTGCAACAGTTATGTTTTCGCATGAGTATAGTAAAAGTTTTCGGCCATTCTATTTATTTAAGAATTTAAAATTAGAGAAAATCAAAGTTCGAAATTCGCGCGAATTTTTAAGAAAATTTATCAAAAATTACGCAAAAATTTATTTATTTTTTATTTATTTATTTATTTCATCAAGCAGAGATTTCTAATTCTCTTACAGACTACTTACAAGAATATTAACACTCTAATCTATATAATACCATAAGTACTAACTAATTATATTAACTATTATCTTCATCCATCAGGATTAGGGTAACAAAACAATAAATTGATTAATAAGACATTACTAAAACTTTCTGACCTGTGACATGTGTCTCGTGTACAATTAGCAAAAAGATCAATGCTATTACATATTAAGTTAGCTTCTCTCAAGCAACGCGAGATTGGTTCATTGCGGCCGTAGTTAGTGCGATGGAATTGCTCATAAAATATAAAGGATTCACGTAAATTTCTTGAGGGAGTATGCAAATTTATTAAAGTGAGAAGTAAAGGACATTTGATATGATACGTTAATATATCCCTTACAAACATGATAGCAAAATATTTACGTCGTTTTTCAAGCGATTGTAATCCAATTAACATACATCTTGTTTCATAAGACGGCATTTCAATGTTCCAGTTTAACTTGTACACAACATATCTAGTGAATTTTCTTTGAACTTTCTCAATTCTTGCAGATGAGTTTGTGTAATATGGATTCCAAACTGTATTACAATACTCAAGAATGGACCTTATGAGTGAGATATAGAGGGATTTTATTGCATATGGATCCGTAAACTCTTTACTGTTCCGCCTAACAAATCCAAGCATAGAATATGCTTTACTTATGATATAATCTGTATGAGGTATAAACGTGAGTTTGGAGTCTAGAATAACCCCCAGATCCTTTTTATGGCTTACTCTTTCAATGTGAATACCATCAACATTATAACTGTAATTTATTGGTGTGAAATTTCTAAAGCAATAACCAAATAACCAAACCTTTGACAAAGTATTTAGCGGGAGAAAATGGAAAAGTATCCCAATACATATCAAAGAAAACGGACATCGATCTAGACAAAGAAGGAATAGAAGCATTCAATAAACTGAAGAATCATCTAACAATGAGGCTGACACAACTGACACAACAGAATTTTGACAAGAAATTCGGGCTAACAACGGACGCATCAAATGATGCTATAGGTGGAGTATTATCACAAGATGATAAACCCATCACATTTATTTCTAAAACCTTAAATAAAACAGAAAAAAAATATGCAACAAACGAAAAATAACTTTATGCCATAGTTTGGGCATTAAAAAATCTTCGAAATTACCTCCACGGAGTTTCGAACCTAGAAATTCACACTGACCATGTAGAAAACGATGTCTTGTTTGAAAAGGTAGTAATGTTTAACGTGGTAACTTTGAGGCCTCAATTATATCTGTATAAAGACCACCAAAGACAAATGTTATGTGTTTTATTCATGAACTTGATGCGCACATCGATAAAGTTGGAGCGAAAAGCAATCATACTGTTAAGGGAGTCGTCAACATAGACATAAAAAATAAAATAACACCGATGTCTGTGATTACCTGTCAATGACAGCGTCAAAAGGTCTATACAGGGTGTCCCACGAGCAGTGTGCCAAAAAGATAGAGCGTGCAGGTCTGGTCGAGACAAGAAAAAAATCGTACATTTGTAAAGCCAGAAACCTCTTCTTTCATCTTATTTCTAAACGAAGCCGTTTTAAGGCATAGTTTTTGAGAAATTAATTTTCAAACTCAAAATTTTGAAAAAAAAAATTTCGAACTATTTTTTTTTTCGAAATTGTATGTAATTAAGTACTTATTTTTTTTTTTAAATTAAATTTTCGTATTAGTTTTTAGTTAAAAACAGAAAACCGGATGCCAAAATGTCTTGTAGTTTTTGAGAAATTAAAAAAAAACCCGAACCATTTTTTTCTAAGAAAAACATTTTTTTGGTTTTAACGCGGCTGGACTTGTAGGCAAATTAATGTATGAAACATTGACCTCTTTTTTATTATTTTTAAAAAATTCGGAGTTTTATTATAGTAAATTTTCAATATGATCCCAATTTTTTAGCAGGCAAATATTATATTTCCTTCTAAGGGCTGCACATAAGTCTATGCTTGACAAATTTTCCTGCAATTTGACTCCAGCGACTTCAATCCGTTCTTTCAGCTGTTCCAAAGATACTATTTCCACTTCGTAAACATAATTCTTCATGAATCCCCACACATAAAAATCTAGAGGAGTTAAATCTGGTGATCTAGGTGGCCATTCCGTGGGGCCCCTTCTTCCGATCCAACGGTCACTAAAATGATCATTCAGCCAGTTTCTAACCCATAAGCTATAGTGTGCTGGTGCTCCATCTTGCTGGTAGATTAAATTATCTGCTGTGGCCAAAGGAACGTTGTCAATCAAATCGGGCAAAAAGTCTCGCAGGTATGATTCTCCATTAATAAAAAAAAATGTCATC
Source organism: Merodon equestris (assembly GCA_958301585.1). Classification (NCBI taxonomy): domain Eukaryota; kingdom Metazoa; phylum Arthropoda; class Insecta; order Diptera; family Syrphidae; genus Merodon; species Merodon equestris. Next base: position 42,740,540 of record OY284414.1, on the reverse strand, counting down.
CTTTTGCGTCTTGGATAAAACATGTACGAGTACGTTAACGAAAGCCTTTTACGCGTACTTGTCACATATAAAGTAAAACATTAATGTGTTTTGTACTTTTATGGAACTCGAGGTATTTAATCAATAAAAACTACGCTTCCGTTATTAAAATAGTAATAGAGTGTTGAACTTTGAAGCAATAAATAATGTTACCTAGGACAGCTGCGGCTAGATATTCCGGTTCTGTCGTAGGGAGAGATTAGATTGTGGATTAGATCCTCCAGAGATTGGAACATCATCGAGGAAAGAAACAGAGCCGCTAATAGAATTCTGTAAGTTTCAAGTTTAAATTGAGCGTTTGAATTAAAAATGATACCACAATTTAGAGTTCCTTTTAATTATCTTATGATATGCTTCAATGCCGCTATATGAACTTTGGATGATTTTTGCATGTATCTACTGACACCTCTTAGAGTAGGTGATAGGTCTGGCCTCGTCCGAATGGCAAAATATCTACTGCAGTTCTGTAGAGAAAATTTTTGTCGCAATCTTTATTGTCACGCTTTACGTAAACTGATTTCAAACTTGGTAACTATTTTCTTTGCAACGTTTTTCTGACTCAGGTGTATAGAGCCATCAGATGCACTAGATATGATTTTTCCATTTTTATCTGCTGCTACTTTACTGTGCTTACTATAGATTGTCATAATGATACCCTCCCCAACATAAGGGTCTGCATCAGATTGCAAAAAAAATAATAATTTTTCATTCGAACATCGGAACACGCCTAAGTCCATAATCCATAAAAAACTCGCGAAGACGCCATACTCGTCCCGTTTTGTCGTCAAATCGTTCAGATAGCTTCATGAAAATCTCTTCCTTGTGGACTCTATTTATTTAAAATGGTTATTGGGACACCAAATTGTCTTAAGTTGAATTTTCTCGAAGCTATCAGCCGATGAATTTCTCTAATAGATTTTGCTATCGGGTTCAACGTTTCATCGTAATCAATTCCTTTTACTTGTGAAACGCTTCTTATTACAAGTTTGGCCTTAAAACGTAACGGTTCGTTTATACCGTTAACCTTTCACATTAAGCCCCACTTACAGCCAATTACTTTTCAACCTTCGGGTTGAAGTTCCTAGGTTTCATTTTTTTCTAAGTGTAACCACATCATCTCTCATGTTAAAGCTTCACTGAGATATGACGGCTCTGAGATTTCCAGAACCTTTGCGCTCCCCGTGAATATAATTGAGATAGATCTGCCTTCTTCTTCAAACTTGACATTCCATTTCTGTCTTTTCTGATCGGAAACGTGAACCGTGACACAATTTGAAGCCAAAAGGCGAGTATGTAGACTTGTTGTTTGCGCTTAAACATGGTCAGTTGATCACGAAAGCAGAAGTCTTGACTACATTTGTCCACAATTTTAAATGTAGATTCTTCGTATGCAGCATCGTTCCCACAATTTCCGCCAGAGTTCTAATTTCTTTCTCTGCACGACTGTTTTGTTGTGGATATGTATTTGTCGAAAGATTTTGCTGTTTACATATTTTATTATACACCTAATCGTTTCATTATTCATGAATTTCGCGCCATTGTTACGAGTTATTGTCCTTATTATTTACCCAGTTTCTGTCTCTAATTTTGTGATGTGCTGCTTCAAATATTTAGATCTTTCATCTGTACTCCTCAGTCTTCCTCGGAATCATGTTTTGTTCTTATAAGTCAAAATAGTAGTTCTGAAAAGATACTTCATCGCGAAAAAGTACGCCTTGCTCATATGCAACCTTTCATTTGTTTCGATCTTTATGTCAGTTTTGGCAATCAATATGATACCCAAAAATTTGAACTCGCGTTTATCCAGTACAGTCAGGTGCGAGGATTGAATGCCTGTAATAATCGTAATTGTTTAGAAAATAAAGATAAATATTTAACAGCTTTAATCAACCGTTTTGTCATTACTGTGTGAATTTGTAATTATATATAAACTACGTAAATTTACAGGACATGAAGAGGCTTTTGTTCTTGTAAGCTAACAGGTATAACGACATGTTGTCGTGCATTTGCATTCGAATTACCTGCAGTTGAGCACGAATCGATTAACCAACATCACAAACATTTTCAAATTGAAATTACTTAAGTATGCCGACGGTGGTTCCGTAGAAATCATCTGCACGAAACGGTGCAGCCAAAAAACTATAATCTGCAAAACCCTTGACTAGTCACATTATTATCAATGCTGTACAAGCTCCTAGTACAGGGTATCCCTGCACAATGCAAACGACCATACAAGTAAGCACATTTCAGATTAACGTTATGACGTTTTGGGCGCAGCAAACTTGAGCTATGCACTCACGTACTTCTTGGCCCCGAACTACGTTTCTGTGATACAAAGAGGTGTTCCCGTGGTTAGCACCAAGATATTTATATGCGAACGTGCTGTGCATGATAAAGAACTAAAAACCTACTAAATGGGCGAATAATTTAAATTATTGTGAATATATATCACTCTTAAGTGTGATTTATCGCATTATCTGCAGACATTCAAAACATATTAAAAATGAACAGTTTTTGGCGTAAAGGAAAAGTGTTAAAATTGGAAATTGTATCTGCATATCTTAGCATTCTTCCTAATAGAACTATTTCTTGACATTTTTTACATAATTGCGTCTTTCAACGCTTATCCTGAATCTTGAAAATTGACTACAGTGAACAGACAAGACGGGCAATACACCTTTAGATTAAATTAAAACGGATGCCAGAGTACGTGTCAATAGCCCAGATGCATTCGTTGAGGACACTCTCTGTCCTGCAATCATAAAAGAACTTACGATAGGAGAAGAATTGAAATCTTGAAAATGCTAACATCAATAGCATGGGCATGTCGGCGTACTGGATGTAAAATATTTATGGCATTTTCTAGCAATCATTAAACTTTATTGCGAACATGTCCTGCAGGAAATGTCAAAACGTACATATATAAAATAAAAGAACACTTTTATATTTGGAACGTGTTTAATAACAGCTGAGTTGAAATATTCTACGTATTTCTCATTGTTTTTGACATATTAGAGGAAGAAGAAGGATATATGGCTGCATATTCAATTCCAGTTTGCATTACCGCAAAAACGATGTCCTCTCGGAGACGTACATATACATCTGGGGACAATCACATATGTTTTTTTTCATTCATTTGATATAACCATGTTTTTTTTTTGTATTCTAGAAAAGAATAATTAATTAAATCCTGTTTAGTCTCAGTTTTTTTTCTCTTTTATTAGTTTCACAAATCCCCACAAAAAAAAAGAAAAAATCCTTCATCATTTAACATCTATGGCATCTATGTTTCTTGCTCGCTGAAAGCTGAACCAAATGTATTGGCCTGATGAGTTCAGCTGGAAATTCGATTTAAGGGCAATGACACTTAGAATTTAAATCGTAGTTTCAAAGGGGAACCGCTCAATAACAATGTCCTCATTTATGACACAGGAATGTTAATCGCAATCTCTTATCGAACCAATGATGGACGCCTTCATCCCTGATCCATGCTTCTCCATTATAAAACACAATTAAAAATGGGTTTTTTGTATGAATTATCAGCTTTGGTATCTTTGAGGGCTAGACTTAAGACTAGACTCTTTAATTAACTAAAAACTAAATAAACTTAACTAACTAACTAACTAAAATTAGGTAATATCAATGTTCCATTTCTCTCAGACGTAACGAACCGAAGTTCTGATAAAGATATGGTGATTTGTCCTATTTAAGTCTAAAAAAGAAGACTAGCATCCTAAACATAAGAAAACCTTAAGTCCATGCAAAGCGGAGCTTTAACAAATGACGAGATATGATCCCATCCCCATTATCTGTATGTGAAGCGCAGTGTACTGTTGTACTCAATTGTTAGTTTGCGTGAGCTGTATCTATCGAGCTGTGACATTTAGTGCCTAGGTTAAAACATTGATCAGTAGCGAATTGACGAGCATTGATTTTATATAACCTGGAGGACTTTTTCCAGAGTAGCATAGGATACGCAAAACACCGTAAACTCTACCTGTTAATTTATTGATTTAATCCCCTTACGTAAGCTCTTGATTAAACATAACTCCAAGGTTTTAAGTAGTCTTTACATAGTCGATATTGCTTCCATTTCCTTGGATTAGTGAGAAGTTACTTAAATCTGGGATAGTAAGGCCTATGATAGTAGCGAGGCTGTTGATGGAATTGAGCATATGTTTGTTTTTATATGAGCATAATGTAAGAGCTTGGATATCTTCGTTTAACCTTGCAGTAGCGTCTACCTTTTAGGTAAAAGCGATACTGATATATAATTATGCGTCGTTTGCGTACATACATATCTAACCAGCAGTGCATAGCCATTTTCAAAGCAGGAATGTCTGATGATTATTTTTAAGAACTTGAGGTTCATAAAGTCTAAGTAAATGGCGCTAGATTTGATTGCAAGAGTAGATTTAAGAACATCTTCTTCCAGACTCTAGAAAAGCCAAAGCTCTCGATCAAGTTGGGTATATTTCTTGGATATACTCGTAATATGTCACACTTGATCCAATCAACCTTGCCACTGTCATAGAGAATTGCGGCTGAGGCGGAAGTCGTATTTATCTTCTCGACATTGTTTACCCATAAGTAGCATCTTAGTGATCTTCTACGTTTACTGAAGGTTTAAGCTGAGTTTTAACTTAGATACTTTTAAATAAGCTTATGCGAGCCTAGGGACACATATATCACCATTAAACTGACCCACAAGTGTACATGCAAATCAGTGGGTTGACACGACTGGAGATCACCGGTGTTGTAAGAGTAAGATCAAACAAAAATCTGGAGCATGCCCGTGTCACAAAAAAAAAAAAAAAAGGCAGGCCGAAAAACAATTAGTGCCTAAAAATGCAAAAACACCAGCATTTGATTGGCCTCAGCGATGAAGTAATCCCAAACCGGGAAGCCTGCCGCTACTTTCTGAGGTCAAACCGGCGGACCCCACAAGCGGACCAGTAGGAATGCAGTTAAGTGGGAAGGTTATGGTCCTACACTTCTGACCATAACGACGCCGGGATAAAAAGGAAAAGAAGAAGATGGACAACGTTCCTTTGGCCATAGCAGATAATTTAATCTACCAGCAAGATGGAGCACTACGGGTTTACGGGTTAAAAACTGGCTGGATGATCAGCCCTAATAATAATAAAGGCAAAAAGATCGTCAAGAAGGCCGTGCCGTACGTGGGAGGACGATATATGGATGGACCTAGAAGAGATGGAAAAGAATACCGAATCCTGGAAGGAACACACTCACGCAGGGTGGCTTGGTGAAGGGTCGTCAACAAGTCTCTGAACTTCCGAGTCTCAAATTGGCCAGTAATAATCAAAAAAAAAATTTGGATAACTAATAAGTTGTTTTTAAGGAGCAAGCTCACCGTAAGACATTGAAGTATTGAACATTTATTTAACGAGAACATTAAAAAGTAAATAAATACAAAAAATAGTAAATAAGTGTTCTATTCCTGTACACATATCGGCTGGAACATTGGCAATTTTTGCTCTGATATTGTTCCAAATTGCAACCGAATTGCCACGTATTCTTCTTCTTTCTTCTTCTTTTCCTTTTTCCGGCGTTGTTATGGTCGGAAGTGTAGGACCATAACCTTCCCACTTAACTGCATTCCTACTGGTCCGCTTGTGGGGTCCGCCGGTTTGACCTCAGAAAGTAGCGGCAGGCTTCCCGGTTTAAGATTACTTCATCGCTGAGGCCAATCAAATGCTGGTGTTTTTGCATTTTTAGGCACTAATTGTTTTTCGGCCTGTTTTTTTTTTTTTTTTTTTTGTGACACGGGCATGCTCCAGATTTTTTTGTTTCATCTTACAACATCGGTGATCTCCAGTCGTGTCAACCTACTGATTTGCATGTACACTTGTGCGGCAGTTTAATGGTGGTATATGTGTCCCTAGGCTCACCTTGGTGTTTTCTAAATTGCCTAGATGTGATTTTTGTTTATCTTTGTTTAAGTCGCCTTTTACGACAAGCGAGAGGTATCGCTGTAGGGATATTCTTAAGCCGTTCCTGCGCGGAATAACCGAATTGCCACGCATTATGTAGATAAACACAACCGCTGCATCTGAAAAATTAAGTAAAATGGTGGAATAACCTATTGCTTTTTGGACGGGCAGTGTCATTTTATCCTATGTTTTTTCCAAAATACTCGTAAATCTAGTGCGACCGATTCAGTGAATGGAATACGAACGAAGTTGATTAACTGGTTATATTTTCTTTTTTTTTTTTTTTTTTTTTTTTTTATAATTCGTGCAGGTTCAAGAGTTACGCTCTTTTGATGTTTGTCACACAACCTGGACGGGGTGCAGATGGTTTGTGAAGATGTTCGTTCACTACTCTCCGGGGGTGGTTGTCTTGGGATTCGACTGAATTTGTCGCGTTGATTGTAGTTTTACGGTAACTTTATTCCATGCCATTAAGATCTTATATTGGAAATGCACACGCAGAGTATGAATTTTGAAGTGATCTTATACTGCGAGTGTTATGCCTTCGTCAGCATTTTTTGATCATCTCTCATTCACAACTGGTGTTGTTGCATGGGTTTTTTCCGTATAGGAATTTTTCTTGGCTATGGTCAGACTTGAACTACAGACCTTCCGCTTAACAGTTGGTGATGATTACCATTGCACCAATACCACCCCTAATTCTAATTGGGATCTCAGCGAAATGAAACGAAAACTATATACAATTGTAATGTAGGTTAAAGGACGAGATACTATATTCATTATTCTCGCAATCGCTTTTTGGGAACAAAAATAACTTTTGAAATTGGAAAATCCTTACTACAAACATTTAAACATCAGCTACATGAGCGATAAAACATTGTTTGATACTCTTTAGTCATAACATTTCCTTCTTATGTGAAGGTATTTTCTTTCAGAAGAAACTTTCATTTTAAGGAAAAAAAACGTCTTGCTTATGACATTATGAAAGATTGATCCTTAGCCTTTAGTTTGAGGTGTCGCATGTCATATGTCATAGCTTTACGTACTATACGTATTATATTTTTCTATCTTGCTCTTCTAGGATGTTTTTCGATTTATTACTGACAAGTTAGGGTCCTAACCACAAATCCGGAATCCGAGAAAGACGGACTGGGTGCGATTCAGGGAGGAGCTTGAGAAATCCACTCAAGCCCTGCCTAAACTCAAAACAAATCAATTGGTGGAGGATGCCGTTCATAACCTGAGCAGCGCCATCACCAACTGTTTCGAACTCGCATGTTCTGTCAAAAAACCTCCCAGCAGAAAGCCGGTTCCCTGCTGGAACGCTGAGCTCCAATGTCTTCGCAGGGAAGGCAGAAGTCTCCTGAATGGATCGCTTAAATCGAACTCGGAAGATGACTGGAATAAATATCAATCGAAGCAGAAGGAATATAAGAAGCTTATTCGTAAATCGAAGAATGATTCCTATAAGTCCTTCTGCGAAGAGATCAAATTCCTAAGCGGGAACAGCAAGTTGGTTAACGTTCTCAAACGAGGAAAATCGACAAAGCTGGATGTACTCAGAAAGTCTGATGGTACCTTCACCGAGTCTAAAGCAGAAACTCTTAGTTTACTATTGCAGACCCATTTTCCGGAAAATCAGACTGTCATCGGCTCGTTGCACACTCCCTCATTGGAAACTGCGACTGAAACGATGGAAACAACTCGGCGTAGCTGGTGTGTTGCGTCACGCGTGGCAACTACTGAGGCCATTGAATTTGCCGTGGCATCCTTCAATGGCTTTAAGTCGCCGGGCACTGATGGGATATACCCCGTTATGCTGCAAAAAGGTATAAGACAGCTGCTTCCTACTCTGAAAAGAATTTTCACTGCTAGCCTGGCACTTGCCAATATATCTATTCCTTGGCGCGCGGTGAAGTGGTCTTTATTCCCAAAATAGGGAAAGAAGACTACTCACTCGCCAAGAGTTTAAGACCCATCAGTCTAACATCCTTCTTGCTGAAAAGCATGGAAAGATTAGTAGAGTTGTACGTGCGCAAAGTTGCCCTTCGAATGCATCCTCTTTCGGACATGCAACATGCTTATCAGCGCGGAAAATCCTGCGAGACTGCGCTTCAAAACCTAGTTGGGAGAATTGAATGCGCTCTCGAAAGGAAAGAGTACGTACTAGGCATTTTCGTCGACATTGAGGGAGCTATTGATAATGCTACTTTCGACAGCATGTGTGACGCTGCTAGATGAAGCACTGGTTCTGTGGATCAAAGCAATGCTCGTGCACAGGACATTGACCGCTGATGCAGGCCTTGAACAATGTGTCAAGTCTGGAGTAAACAGGGGCTGCCCGCAAGGTGGCGTCTTGTTTCCGCTGTAATGGTGCATGGTGGTCGACTCTCTGCTCGATGCTCTCAATGCCTCCGGAATCTATGCCCAGGCATATGCGGATGATGTTGCTGTTCTCTCCGTCGGCTCATGTTTAGCGAATGTCTGTCTCAAAGCGCAGGCGGCGCTAGACGCTTAATCCTCTTAAGACTGATGTCGTTCTCTTCACGAGAAGGATGAAAAATACTAGCATTACTCAGCTTGTGCTAAAAGGCATTCCCATCCCGATATCCAAGGAAGCTAAGTATCTGGGAGTCATCCTAGATAGCAAACTTCTTTGGTCAAAACATGTTGAGTCCAAAACCACCAAAGCGCTGTCAGCTTTTTGGCAATGCAAAGGTGCCTTTGGCAAAACATGGGACTTGTCGCCGAAAAAGGTCCTTTGGATCTACACGGCAATGATCAGATCGATAATCTCATATGCATTGGTTGTTTGGTGCAGCAGCCACGCTGTGGCTTCACTCACCAAACTCCAAACAGCGGTCTATCTCAGCTGCACGGGGGCTTTCCCCAGCACACCGGGAGCTGCTCTAGATGCTATGATGAATCTTCCACCCCTTGACATATACATATATCAGAGGGTGTGCATTGAAATCCATTTCTCGTCTAAAGAGAAATGGTCTTTGGTACAACTCGCATTGGAGTGAAAGTGTACTTGCGGGAGAAATATCCTACCACCCCTGTCTCATGGATATGCCTTCTGACGCAATGACACCTGCCATCCTACTGCGCTGTAACTTCACAGTCACATTTCCATGGCGTCAGGGCTGGCTTTGGCCAGACACTGAACCTGGAATGGAATGTCTTCGCATTTTCACAGATGGTTCCAGGACTGGGCAGGGATCCGGCGCTGGAGTTTTCTTTGAGCGCGAAAACATTCGACTGCACTTCCCGTTAGGAAAATATGCGTCTGTCTTTCAAGCGCAGATTTACGCAATACTAATGGCAGTGCACTTTTTTGTGAAACACAGATGGAGGGGAAAAAGCATATATATCTGCAGTGACGGCTAAGCTGCACTCAAAGCTGTGTCCAACCCTCTATCCAACTCCAAATTAGTGCATGAACTCAAGACCTTTTTGAACAAAGTGGGAAGACTAAATTCACTTAGGCTTGTATGGGTCCCAGGTCCTTCTGGAATCCCAGGAAACGAGATATCCGATGAACTCGCTAGAAGAGGCTCAGAGGAGAGTTTCTCAGGACCTGAACCCGCCTTAGGTCTACCTGCTTCCACGGTGAAATCTTACATCAATGACTGGGTCTTAAACGTACAGAATAGTAGATGGAGGGGATATCCAGGATGCAGGATGACTAAGCGCGTATGCCCTGGTGTCTGCAAGATTTTTCTTATCCTTGAGGAGAAATTATTGCAGAAGGCTAACGGGCGTCATTACGGGCCATTACACTTTTGCCAAGCATCTCTACGTGCTTGGCATCAGTGAGGATGACACAGCAGAACACTTTCTCTGCGACTGTCCCGCCTTCGCTCGCGCACGGTGGCACACCCTTGGGGCCGACGTGGTGGGTGCCGAATCTCTTACCTCTACATCACTTTTCTCCGGACAACGAGGAAAATACAATAAAGACAAGGTGTCGGTCTGGTAGTACAGTGGACCAGTATTTATATCTGAGTGCTCCAACAGATAGTAGAAGCCTCCAACAAAAAAAAAAAAAAAAGTTACAACAGTGCGAATGGCATTGAGTTGCATGAATATGATTAACACATATCGGCAGAGTTTGTATGTGCTCGCGATTAAATACCTGCACTCACCGGATACGTATTGGGCGTGATCTTCGATGTCAGCACGCGGATTGCGAATACAAGGAGCAATGGGTCCCCTGTGTCAGAAAATCGATGCGACGGCGACTGAACGAGTAATCAGGGTTGGGAATTACTAAAACAAAATTTAAAAAAGTGTTTGACGTTTTTTTTCCTTCAGTAAAACCAATAATTTGGACTAGTCTTTATAGTCCGGGAGCCGGTGACACTAAAACTGCACTTATATGGATTCTGAAATATAGCATAGGAACCAATAGTATTTAATTATAGGTGCAACATAGGCCCGGGGTGGCAAAAATATTTTTTTATAAATTTTTATTTTTCTAATAATCATAAGTAACTTGCAGTTTTATGGAAATTAATTTCTTAAAGACTATTTTATAGCAAATTTTATGTATTTTCAAAAAAAAATGGGATGAAAACTCTCGTCGTGGCAGAAAAGTCTGTCAGAAAGACTTTTAATATAAAAGTTAATAAAATGTTTCCATTATCGCGGAATTACTTTTTTTTAACTCTTCATTTTCAGTCCTTCTTTCGAAATATCTCAGTGCGACAGCTCAACACTTGACCAAAATATCTGTCACGCTACTTTATATTACAGCTTCAACACTTCAAAATCATGAAAATGGAGCATATTAAAATTCTTTTTTGTCATGTTTTTAATTTTCGACACAAAATACAGTCTATATCATCTATGATTCTTTCTCTTTTTACCTTCAATAACTTTTGAAATGAGCTATGAGTTACCCTAAAAGCCTTCAAAATATTTAGCTCATCCTTTTCCCTTCAGTCTGTTGCTTTGAAGCCCTGTTGAAAGTTTACAACATTTCTTTCACTGAAGTTCGTCTATTTATTATTGTAAAAATATCAGTCACACCAATTAGATTTAGATGACTTCCGAAACATAAAATAGAATTATATTTTTTTTATATTTCAAATTTATTTATGAATGAAATTTATAAACTAATACCAGGAAGGAATGTAAATATCATTTAATTGATTCAAATGCATTGCTGTAAAACATTATTTATTTATAAAATTCAGCATTCCATTTATTCATAATTTTTGTCAATTTCTATACATTAGTTATTCAATAAATCCAGGAACAAGAGAAATAAATAATGAAGGTCATACGATTAAGCTATATACAAACATCATATATTATAATACTTAGACAAAATTTTACTCAGGATCATCTATATCATCATCTATAAGATTTATTTCTTTCAGATTCTGTATCTTCCACCTCATTTTCCTTTTCATTCTGATAATTTTGAACAATTTCTTCAACGGTAAGAGGAGCTGCCTGGCCAGCATACCAGAATGGTTCTAATTTATTTTTTTCTGTCGGGTCTAATGTAATGCACGATTGTTCGGTTGCATTTTGCCACATTGCATTTATATATATTGTTTTTAAAATTGTTTGTGACAATGATTTCCAACAGGGCGGAATACTGTTGGAATTGAAGTTTATCATGCCCCGATAAAATCGATTATTGTTTCTGGTACTAGCGAAAAATTTTAAAAATAATTCGAATTTTGATTTATTAACACTTATTATTGATTTTATAAAGTTCATTAATAAATTTTTGAAGAATATCTGTTTTAGCTTTATTATAAATACCGTCTGGACCTATGAGATACTGAAAAATATGTTGGTATTCTTCACTTTGAGTTAAAAGATTATACGCCTTTATTTTCCCTTTACGCACGAACGCTGCAGTGTAATCACTCCCTGTGAAGGTATGAAAACCTGGCAAAGTGAAGAACCTAATATTTCTGGATTTTTTATTTTTAGTTATTTTTATTGGTCATCCATATTTTTAGACTGTACGATTTTTGAATATTGCTAAAACAAATAATCAAGACGTTGGTATCTACTGATTTAATCATGATGTTAGAGATTTTTGGACATTTCATTAAATGGAAAAAGATGCGTGTATCCGCCTCTTCATGGTAACACATATAATCTTCATTCTGTTCTCTGGATATAGTCACGTTATTGAAGGTAAAAAGAGAAAGAATCATAGATGACATAGACTGTAGTTTAGAAAAATAAATATTTATAAAAAATATTTCTGCCAGGATAAACCTTGGCACACCGGGCCTATGTTGTACCTATGATTAAATACTATTGATTGCTATACTAAATTTCAGAAGATTTTTGGATTATATGGTGAAGAACTTATGTTTTATTTTCATAAGGTGCTAGGAATTGTGCATCATCTGAAAAAGAACATATTTTATTTTGCAGACTTTCCGGAGTTACTTATAACTTTTTCTTCAAATAAATTTTCCACAGCAAAGTCGTCTTCTGCAGGTAGTTCTAAGACCGTTAGCCATATTCTCACTTGAAATGATTTTCGTAGCGGTTGATTTATCTGCTTATTTGCAGATATAAAACCATTGATGAACGTTCGGCAGAGGCTGAACCCAGCCATATTTGTATCAACAGACGAAGTGATGTGTGGGGTTGGAATCGTTAAAAGAATAATAATATCTTCAATTGAAAAAAAAAACCGGAAAAGTGCGAGTCGGACTCGCCCACCGAGGGTTCCATACAAATTCTGTAGTTACATATTATATTATAAATAGTTCAGGAATCGAGTCCCGCAGTTTTTTCTGAGCTTTTCCCGAAATTCAGTTTCAGTTTATTGTGCTTTATAAGTGAAATTGTGGTTATACTTACAGTTCATACCTAAATTAGTAAGGTAACCTAATCAAATTTGTTTCTTACTTAAGTATGAATTTTAATCCAGATTTATAAGTGGTAACTGAAAAAAGAATGAATAGTATCGCATTGTACATCAAAGTATGAAAAAACGACCATCTACTCTGCATTCCTCATCAAAACCACCAGATTTTTCCCTGTGCACACCAATCCCACCACGCGTCCTCGAGATAAAGGGTCTTGAAAGACAGACAGAGGAACAATAAAGTGATGTTATAAGGGTTCCGTTTCTTCCCTTTTTGAGGTATGGAACTCTAAAAATAATACTTTCGAACCTGGAATGTGAAGAGTAGTACGAAACCTACCAGATGTATTGGGGTTTTTTGAAGAGTTGGTATTCATTTTTAATATGCTTTAAAACATTTAAAAAGAGTTCCGTAACCTGAAATTTGGCATTGATCATTGTCGTGAATATATGTAGACAGGTAGCAAATGATTTCCAATCGCAGTTATAAAACCTACAATAAGTTAGTAATGTTTCACACTCCCCAGATAAAACTTGACAAACACTTCCTTGTCCTTTTGGAGAAGCACCTACAAGAATTTTACAAAAACCCATGTATATTTTAAATTTATCAGCTTAAAATGTCATATGTAACCCTAGGGTGCTGATAACCATCGTTCTTCCTGATTCATCTAGGTTATAAATATCTTTAGGCGAAAAATAGTGTTTATCATAAACTTTTCGAAGATTTGAAAAACAAATCTCAATGGCTGTTCTTGTCAAGGAGTTTAGCTCGTAAAACACTGATGTGTTCTGGTTTGCGTAAAAAAAGGTTTTGTTTTCTTTTCAATAAGCCATTTAGCCAATCTTCACAAGCTTCCGCAGATATATACCGGTTGTTTGGATGTGGTATTTTATTGCATATTCATATTTTCAGATGGAAGCATAGATTAAGCCAAAATTATGAAAATTGATCTAACCCAAGCGTCTAATTCTTCTTCTTGGATCCTGAAAAAAAAACTTGTTTCGGAATATACTTTAACTGAAATTTCCTTTCTCTGTCTCTTGATCTGTTTTAATGGTTCTCGTTTATTAAGTCTTGATTGTGTCTGACATTTCTGGCTCTGGCTGCAGATTAATGCTTTCTTTTTTCTTTACGACGCCATTTATTGGTTTTTAATATTGTAGATTCCTTATTGACATTTTTTATAGTTTCGAACCATCTACGTATGTTATTTAATATAATTTAATAAAATTATAAAAAAATCAAACAATCTATTGTAATTCTGGTGCACATTCGGCATCTATGGACCATAGGTTTACACATATACAAATCACTTAGCTACATACATAATTTTCCACTAACATTTTTCTTTTAAGTGTCGAATCTATAGTACATGTTTTGTGCAGACATACATTTTTGGAAAATTTGACGAATCTAACATTTTTTTGTGACCAACATATTAGACAACTCAATTCAAACAAAAAAAAAAAAAAATGGTTGTGATGAAAAACTGCTTAATACCTCAATATGTACAAAGAAAATTGGTTATTGGTGCCCTTAGGGGAACGAACCGAACGTTTCAGGGAATCTTTTTAACAGTGAAGAGCAGTCAATATTACCGGTAAATAGGCGATGGTTCAAAGATACCGCTAGTTGTACGGCTAGTTGTTTTCGGTTGAGAAGTTTAAAGCGATCCGTATAAAGTGGGAAATTGTATTGTAGGTACACGTATCAGACCAGGAAAAGCCATGAAGTGCAAGACTGATAAGCCTAAGCCTAAGATAATGCGAGCCGTGTAGATACCGAAAATTTAGATCAGATTTGACTAGCATATTCAAGAATTGACCTAACGAAGGTAGCGCATAACGATTTCGTGACGTAAGGATTCGAGAACTCCTTGAACCAAGGAGAATGGGGCGATATTTGGAAACCTCATCCTTTCGTCCTCTTTTTTGAGTTGTGGAACTTTGAAATAAGACTGGGAGCGGTTACTTACGGTAGATCAGGTCAAGTTGTTGGTTCATGTTGTTGGTGATGTTACTGAGTTGAAGGAAACCAGAATCCGAGAGACGAACTCTGAAGAGCATTACCTTACCAGACGAGGTGTTAGTCGCGACAAGATGAGTCTCAGATTTAGCCCATTAGAAGAACGGAAGGCTGATAATGTCATTGAGGTCAGCGATAAAAAATATGAAATCCATGAGGTCAAAGACCAATTGATAAAAATGAGTAGTAGGAATGTGACAACAGGCGATGTAGAGCCACCCTTTCTTAGCGTCGTAGCGGCTGTAAATTGTTATAAGCAAACCGCAACCGTCCGAATCGACATTCTCGTGGACATTAGCACGAAACTAGAGTAAAAAGTGATCTGAGTAACTCACTGTATCTGATACTGGGGCATAGATTATTTACTATTAGAGCAATATGTCGTGAGGCAATTTGTGGGAATCGGGGGTTCTGCTGAAGTTTTGGTATGCAATTCTCTGACATTCTGGTAAAAGAGAATAGTTTTTGAAGTTTTCTGCAGTTGTGAGTCATTGGGTAAAATAAGAAACCGGGATAAATATTATTTTAAGGACATGAGGTTCAGTTAAGAGGACTTTTTGGTGGATACATACCTTTACCTTAGTTTTGGTTTTGCCGTCAATGCAAATGAAGTTAGTTTTGTCATTAGATGGAAATGCATGTTTTCACATATCGGTCTTCGTCAAGGTGTTTGGTAAGTTTTACCGTAACAGGGAAGTGGATCTAACACAGATGAGGTGGAGATTAAAGGGAGTCTGGAGTGATGCAGAAGAAATGGAGGAGGTTGAGTTGAGAGTGTGAGATAGTATAAAGTTAGAGTACACACGATAGTTTTGAGGATCCTGAAGGTTGAGAGAGGTTGAGGAGAGTTGGGCTGAAGGGCTGGATCTGGTTGTGTGGTTTAAGATACTTTGTGATATTAGACTAAGAGCTTATACTGGTCGATGTCTATTTATTGAGCTGTCCAAACCAGTAATTCGCACCTTGTCCAGCTTAATCTCCTTGAACTTCGGAATAGCAATTCATATTGAGGAGAAATGCACACTTTGAAGCAGTTTTTTCGATATGACTTGGCCGGAGTAAACTTCGGGCACTTTGCGAGGGTAATGGGAGAGATTACGTACTCAACTGTCATCGACATAACATGGTGCATCCCATAGAATGAAGGTGGAGGTTGAGTCCTGGACTCCCAATCAGAGAGGGTCCTCCGCTCCCAATTAGATAGAGTCGCCCAGGTCGGAGAAACACTTTGGTTTATATGATTTAGGCTGTCGGTCAATAATTGGAATATATTGATGAAGGATTTCATCCCAGGCGAGGAGTCACACATTGGCTCACTATTGCATTTTATGACAGACAGTATAGGCGTAAGCGATAGAGACTTTCACTTCTCACATAACTTCTCCTGTTATATTCCTGAAGGTAGATCCTCGCCTATGGACCCACCTTCCATAAGAAGACCTATGGAAGATCTCCTGGGAAGCCCTCAGGCAGGCATTATTGCAACGGGCTTAGTGCACGGCAACGTACAATACAACTGAACAAAAGAAGAAGAAAATTTATTAGCGGCGTATTGGTTATTATTTTCATTTTTATTTTTATTGCCAAGTTTGTTCGCTTTTCTTCTTTTTTTTTTTAATTATTGATTCGAATGCTTGGGAAACGGCGGCGGTCGAGAAATCAATACATTAGTCAAGAGACGAGGCACATCTCAAACTGGTTTAAAGTTGAACTGAAACTTGATTAATCAAAATCGATGTCTAAAAATATAAGAATACGAAGGCTTTAGGCAGATCATGACTTGTTATTCACTATACGTTTGCAACTGATACACTCCGTAGAGGGTCAGAACCGATGGTTTCCTTAATCACCTTTGTGTCATATGGCAATTTCTTCCCACAGAGGAAAGCGACCTTCGGGAAGGCTGTTATCTCGCTAAGGAGATAACTTAAATAACCTAGCTCTTGTTCGACTAGGCTAGTCTTTGGCATCGGAAGCCAAGATTATATAAGATTGTAGATTTTGTGAGAAGCTAAATCGAATAATCTAAATGGTTTCCCTAAGATAAAATTAAACTCAAGTTCAACTTCAGATTTAACTTCAGATCAAGCTCATCGTTTATATGAAAAAATTAAAATTACGATGTCGTAGCTAGAAAGGAATTAAACGAAATAACGATCGTTTGAATGTCCCTACAAGATTGGTCATGATATGCAAGGCAACTATAGAAAAATACAATGTTCTTTTTTGCTGCCAACACTCATTCATTTCATTCATTAAAAAAAAAAGAAAAAAATTCCTTTGGCAACATTAGAGATATTTATCTTAGATATTAGATCTATTTATAAGTGTGTGCTCCTAGATTAAAATATGATATTTGATATGGTATTAGTAACAAAATATTCACCCGCTCTCAAAGGCTTACAACCTATCTACACGAAACCGTTTTATTTATGAGTGGCAGTGCGACAGTGATACTCGTAATTCCTGTTTAAATGTATCTTAAAGAAAATGTTATGTTCTTTTAGATACATTTTATCATCATTCAATAAGTTAGTAGGATGACCAATAAAAAAACAACATTCTCAATCGTCGATTGAAATACCGTGCGTATCCGAAAATAGGAAGGTCAAAATCTTAGAAGTTGACATTTCCGTTTTTGGGCGCTTTGGTCGATTTTCATCCTTTTGCTGTTCACTCAACTGACTGCGGATTTGACTCTGGGGTGTAAGCTTAATCTGTGCCGCCACATCGTCTATGACAAAACTTCTTCTGTTGCTCCATACAGTGATATGACGCGTTGTTATTTTATATCAGCAGAGGGCATACACGGTACACTTCCCGAACAGGCTTTCTCATGCTCGGATATTCATGTAAAATTGTGAATTACTCTCGAAAGTGTCCACCCAACTTCATTTCTATTGGCCCAAACCGTTTTGTGGATTTCTTTTATGCATTCTCAAACAAGTTCTTATTTTGAGCGGCCAGAGCTTTCAACAACAACAGTATTACAACGGACGCATTTAAGATTACCAAGCCACTTCTCCATCATTTGTTTCGATGGAGAAAATTCTGAAGCCATTGCTTTGCTTTTTTGTCTTTAATAAGAATCGAAATTCAGATTTTCCTAATTAAGTCAGTAAAATCATTGTAACTGATGAACTAAACTTCAGATTGTCATCCAATTTTGACACATATCGTTTGAAGGTTGGGGTTAATAATGTGAAAACTCATATTGAACAATACGGGAACCATTTACATATATGTATGCCATCTTACTGAGTTAACGAGTAATGTGCTGTATAAAAAAAATATTCAATTGCGAGAGCTTCTTTAACTTCAACCCCACAATCATATAAGTACTACCCGGTCTGTTACTGAGTGACTTAAGAGCAGAAAGTACAATCACCACAAATTCATGTCCGCAATTATTGTTTCCTAGCAATTCCCAAATCGAATTAGACATGAGGATAAAGTGGAAGGAATAACGCTAAAAAAATTTAAATATACATAAATATGTACATACATATGTAGAGATAGCCTGTAGATTGTATGTTGTAACATTTTCTCTACCATATTGTCGGAGGTAGTATACTTGTGAATATTTAACTAGAACAAATTCATCCGTACACTTAAACGACACTTGATTGAACGCGGAGAGAGAAGAAGGATGTGTGTGGTATGCATCGTGTAGTGGTGAAAGTTGTACTTGTTCGCTAAAGCGAACACTGGATAGGAGTAATGTACGACAATAAGTGGATAGGATTGAAGCCTCGAGGGAACTTACATCCTACTTGGCTTTCTAATTAATGGCACCAACCGTTGCACCTGATGTTGCACAAACGCTCGTTTGTATGTATGTAATTTGTTCTGTGGAAGAAGATTTGTGGAAACGGCATCGTCAGGAAGCATTTAAAGTGCACCTCCACAATCGTGTCCGCCAAAGTTTAGAGTTCTTAATAGTTTCAGTGCGATGTAGACATCTGGGATGCACGAGAATATATATTACTTGTGGCTGCGGCTTGTGAATGTTGCGGATGATCGCTATCCGGATGTAAGAAGTTCTATTTGGTTTGCGCTAGGTTTAAGCTAGCAACATTTTTTTTTTTTAAATTCCCTTAATATCAGTTACTAGGCTTTCGTACAAAATGACCTTTTCATATGGAATGACATGACAGTTACATATCCTTGAGCAAGTTTGCGAAGATGAAAAAATCATTAAAATAATTGGGGGGCTTACATATTCGAGGGAATATTAATTGAAAATATTAATTCTGTTCGTACTCAGGGGATAATAAGTTCTGGCCATTCAAATCGCGAGGGTTATCCCCCAAGAAGTGCTTTCGCAAATGTGTGCGATTAAAAGGAGGGCATTTTGCGGAATGAGTAATTCCTCGCTTTGAATTTATTCAGACCATTCTGATTAATTTGCTAGATAAATCTGGTATAAGAGGATTTTTATACCAGGTATAATCATACTTTTTCGAAATAATTATACCAATATCGCTAGGTAACATTTGATATACAATACATAAATACATATATTTAATATCTTATATGAATATTTTAAACATTTATTTATTTACGTAAATAACTATTCGAATTTTTGTTTGGAATTAACATATATTATTAAAAATAATACATTCATAATGATAATGTAGACACTATGTAAGTGAGTTATTCCTACTGACAGTCCAGTAGGATATTACTAAATCCTAAAGTTTGCCAGCATGTTTGCTTAGCAGTTTGTCTGACTTCACCCCGCGTTCTGCTTGAAATTCTTCAATCTCTGAATAGAATTAGCTTTTAAATCAACAGCAAAAAGTTATTGCTATGTACACACACGTTTACGAGAGGATGCAGTTGAAAAGATTTTCTAAAATTAAATTCAATTTGCATACTACATTTGTCGGTGTCCTCCATTTAGTGTGAGTGCAAAAATAAAATAAAAATTACGCATGACTCTTGAATTCGGATGCAAAGGTTTATCAGAGTAATTAAATTACTTTCATAATTAATTTGTCGGTCTAGGGGAGGCTTAAAACTATGATGATAGAAATGCGGACAAATATGTGCTTACATGTATATTAAATGGTCTATATTTGAGCATGTAAATTTTAATAATGCCAACATTCTGAACTAAATCTACATGCAGACGTATCTCCCCGTTCGTACCGTCGTTTTGGTTAGGTATGTTTGGCATATTTATAAGACTTCAACGTGTATTTGTAGGTAAATGTCAAAGTTATTTTGTGTGAGAGATCTTGGAATCTGACCTTTGCAGCTTAATTAACAGTTTGATAAGCAATATACAAATACAAATCGAAACATAACATGGGGAATTACAAATATCTTTTTGAGCACAACTCGTCCAACTCTCTTTTCAAAAGATCTTAAAATGTTCAGTGTTAGTTCATTCATTGCCTCAAATATGCCATTACGAAGATAGCATTTGTTTATTTAGGAGGCATATAGAGGGTGGTCCGGATCAAAAATTATTTATTTTAATCTTTGAAGAAAAACAATATTGCTGAGAGAAAGCTATTTACAGCAATCATAAAATCAGAAAGCCGCCCTAATATAAAATATCCCCGTGGAATTTGTACTGATGCGATCAATTCAAGGCACCCCTTGTGAACGAAATTGTATGAAAGATAATGTTAGTTATGCATTTCAAACAGTAAATGAAGGGAGTTAAGATTCTATGCTATATTCATCAAATAGATTTCACTTTATTGCACTAGCATAGTTTATTTTGACTTATAAGGACTTAAGGTCAATACTTTGCCGATACCGAGGGACTTGATTACGGCTTGAATCCCACGAGATCTTCTTCTTTTCCTTTTTCTGGCGTCGTTATGGTCAGAAGTGTAGGACCATAACCTTCCCACTTAACTGCATTCCTACTGGTCCGCTTGTGGGGTCCGCCGGTTTGACCTCAGAAAGTAGCGGCAGGCTTCCCGGTTGGGGATTACTTCATCGCTGAGGCCAATCAAATGCTGGTGTTTTTGCATTTGTTTGCACCAATTGTTTTTCGGCCTGCCGTTTTTTTTTTTTTGGTGACACGGGCATGCTCCAGATTTTTTTGTTTGATCTTACTCTTACAACACCGGTGATCTCCAGTCGATTCAACCCACTGATTTGCATGTACACTTGTGGGCAGTTAAATGATGGTATATGTGTCCCTAGACTCACCTTGGTGTTTTCTAAATTGCCTAGATGTGATTTTTATTTACCTTTGTTTTAGTCGCCTTTTACGACAAGCGAGAGGTATCGCTGCAGGGATATTCTTAACCCGTCCCTGCACGGAATCCCACGAGATATATACTTTATAAGATTTTGCCAGTAACCTGTCGTAATATAATTTTGTCAAGCTTCCTATATTAGCTCCTCTAACTATTTTGAGTATCTCTTTAGCATTTAAATTTTAACTAAATAACTATTTAGCTTTTTTCGCATTTTAACTACTCTGAAGTAAAAAATACTAAAATAAATTAAAATATTAAAACGTTATACAATTTTTTATAATAAAAAACTCAACAGAGCTGAAACTTAGGTTTTTGTTTTTGCAAGATTATGGTGTTAACTTTTATTTATCTACCACGATACCTTAATATAAATGAAGATATTCACACTGAATTTGTTGAAGGAATATTAACTTTAATATTTGAATACTTATATTTAGTACAATATATTATTGGTATGAGAAATGGGTTGTAAGGCTTGTGTTACGAAACTCTTCTCGGTAAAAAGGCAATGGCATCGTTCGCTAAGAGTAAACATCTAGTAACGGTGTCCTGAATAGTTTTGATGCACCATCAACAACCATCCAAAAGGTAAAATTAATTCATTTTAGTCTTCTACCTTTCAAAGGGAAGACTTGTGCAAAGGCTTTCCTGTTTGATAGTCTATATCATATATCTACAAACTTGCGCGAAGTGAATGTGAATTATAAACACGTTTAGCCGCCTTCAAGTATTATTATATATGTATCCCATCAAACACATAAACCGTAATTCACCAACCGCCAATATTATTGCTGTCTATTTTTAGGAGTTAATTTTTTTTGTTCATTAATTAAACATATGCGTTTTGGAAATTCGTAAATAAACAATTGATTGAGACGTGTCGCACAAAAATGCATGTTCTACGTTCTACCTTTCAAAGCTGGCATAGGGAAGACTTATGCAAAGCTTTCTGATCTTTTCGTCTGGACAGATAAAGGTAAAAGTTTGCAAAATTTAAGGCTCCCGGCGAGCTGATCTCATCTTGTTTGCAAACCTAAACAGATTGTAAAAATTTAAAAATAAAAATACGGATAATGAACGATACCTGAGTGGCAGTGGAAAATAGGAAGGAGTGGTCACTTGGAGGTAATGTCACTGCAGAAAGAGCATGCTTTGGCAGGAGAGAGTGGACACTTGGGAGAGCGGATTATTAAGAGAGTGCACGCAGAGAACGAGAGATATATAGAGATACGGAAAGAGAGAGATACAAAGATAGAGATACAGAGAGAGGGAGGAATGGAGATAGAATTCACACTGCCATAGTTTTGAAAAGAATTCTTTGAAATATAAAGGGTCCGCCATCTAACGTTTTTTTTTTCAAGTAGTGCTTATTTCGTGAATGGTAACACTTAGCTCATGTCTGATTTGACAGATAATTAGTTTTATCCTTCCGCTGAACGAATATGGTTGTGTATGCGCTTGAACAATGCTTCGCTAAGTGGGCCTGCGATCGACTTTCAGAAGATGCCGATTTTGCCCAAAAAATCATCTTTTCAGATGAAGCTCATTTTGATCTTGGCAAAATTTGATCAAGCAAAATTGTCGCATTTGGGGCACAGAAAACCCGCACGCATAGATTGAAAAGCCGGTGCACCCAAAACGAGCCACTGTTTGGTGCGGATTTTGGTCCAGAGGCATAATTGGGCCATTTTTCTTCGAAAATGAGCAAGGAGTGGCCGTTACAGTCAATGGCGATCGTTATCGGGCCATGTTGAACGAATTTTTGTTCACAAAAATTGAAGAGGAGGATATTGGCAACATTTGGTTTAAACAGGAAGGCGCTACGTGCCACACAGCCGAAGCTACACTCGATGTTTTGCGCCCTGTTTTTGAAGATCGCATTATCAGCCGCAGAGCTGATGTCGCTTGGCCACCTCGGAGCTGCGATTTGACACCGTTGGAGTATTATTTGTGGGGTGCCGTCAAAGATAAGTGTTACGCCGACAAGCCAGAGACAATTGACGCTTTAAAGGACAATATTCGTGAAGCCATTGGTGAAATACAGCTGAACACAATCGATAATGTGCTCAAAAATTGGACCGATCGTGTAGGCTACTGCATGGCCAGCCGAGGCAGCCATTTGAATGAAATTATTTTCCATTATTAACCGGAAGGATTGTACTTTCAAATAAAAAAAGAAATTTGAGAAAATATTCAGTAGTTTTTTTTATAGCATTTTCAAAAAAAAAAAGTTATTTGGCGGACCCTATACGTTCTATAATGGTCGGCACGGCCCAGTGATCTTAAAACCATTTGATTTTTTTGGGATATCTTGCAGGATATCCGGAAAGGCACAATTGGTCCCTAAATAGGAGCATTGCTGAAATATTTGAAGAAAATATATGGAAAAATTATTTAATGCCCTTCGATGGCACATGTCGGAAAATTTGAAGAAGGACGGAGAATAGACTTTTGGATGTAAGGTTGTGGAGTAAAATTTAATAGTCCTATGTGCCTGAAAAAGAAGAAACAAATAACAGACCCCGTAAACAAGGAAAATGTGAGTAACGACCGCAAAGCCGCCGTTCACATTCACACAAAATAAATTTATGTGATAGACCCTGGTCCGGCAAGTTTACCCCGGTCTGACAGCTCGTTACAAGGTGTACATTTTTAAGTTAAGAACAATTTATCTAAGCTACTTACAAATATTTTCACAGTCATGCTATCTTTTTTCGAACCATTTAATGTGCTTATCACTTAAAGTGTCGTGTCACCCTTTGTCTATATAGATGTATATGGATATGTTACGATTATTACCATATTAAGCATGGCCATGTATAACTGGCTGGTAGCTTCGAGCAGTTTTCAGTGGCTACATTTAGCCATCTTAGTCATTTTTGATGCCCAGACATAAGGATATGGTTTGGAATCAAAAAGACTGGCTGAAGCAACAATACCTCTGGGTTGAAAATTTCCACGGAATTTTTTCTCATAATACCTCTAAATGGTAAGCTGATAGGAAAATTATTAAAAAAAAAACCGCAAAAAAAATTCAGGGATATTACACACATTAAACGTAAAAAAAAAACAATGACCTCGTTTGAACTTCGACGACAGCAGTTTTTCCATGAATTGATTATTCTAATTGGCAGTAAATTTCAGTTATGTATATACGATTCATTTTCGCTACGTAACTTTATACATAGATTTATAGAGTGCTTTAGAAGCAGTTAAATAATGAATGCGGCAATTTGCTTTGTGTGAAAAACAATAAATATTTACAAAGATGTGAACTGGCATTCCGATAATGAATTCGGAGAAGGAAAAATTTATCGTAGAAGGTGCACCAGATTTGTATTGGAAATATATCCCGTTAATGTTAGAGATGAGAAGGCACATCTTTAGCGAATAAAAATAAAAGCAAATCCAACTTTAGTTATTTAATTAATTTTAATTCGCTTTCATTGCTTTTTATTTCTTAACAATTACACGAAATATCCACACTACTCATATGCTTAATATTTCAGGAAAATATATTTCAAAATGTAATCTTTTCCTTATTATGATTTCGACGAAGTATGAGTTAAGGGATTCCCTTTAGGGGATCAGTAAAAAATCACGGACAACTTAACCGGGGAGCCGGTGGCACTAAAACTGCATTTATATCAGAAATCAGTAGAAAAAATGAGTACTATAACACATGCTAACAGAGAAAAGTGTGTTTTCTCAAACTTATAGCAGTTCTTCGTAAAAATATATACTAGAAGAGAATGCACCTAGACGGTAAGCAAGTAAAAAAGACAAAGTCTTTAGAAGAACAATTAAACCTGTGAAACGAGTTATAAAATTTTCAAACACACGAAAAATAAATCAAAGGGGAAAAGGGCTAATGTATCATCATCTGAAGGAAGTGACGATCTTGAAATACTCGTACAATATTGAGTCAAACAGAAATGATATATATAAACTGATGATCAGATATGGTTAGAAATTAGAAACTAGGTTGAGTTGCAGGGAAATATAATTTATTTTATGTGGGTTTTTATCGAAGAAAAAATAATAATTGGAAAAGAGACTTTATTAATCCTCCGATGGATGATAGATCGGTTATCATAAACAGCCAAATTGAACTTAAATTATCTTATAATTCCAATTCAGTATCAACTAATTATTATTACTATTATTGTATTATTACCGGACATTTGGAACTCGGATGTTCAGAGCCTCGTTGACCGTCCTTCGCCAAGCCTCCCTATCATGAGTGTGATCCTTCGCTGTTCTGTCCCATCTCTTCTTGATCCATCCGTTTATTGTTCTCGGACTTCCTCATTGTGTAGTTTGCTCCATTCGCCTCTCTTATCGTCCTGTGTGTTGCTGCTGTGTCGCCCTAGATTCTCCCTTATCTTCAAAGATCTTATCTTCAAAGATCTATTTTCCTTCTGAACCCATGGATTTCTTCTGGTTAGCAATAATGATTACTGCTTAGCAATTCTATTGTGTGTATAACACGGTTTTAAATTGTTTTTTTCTTTCTAATCGCATTTTATTATATTATTTATATTCTTACTTACTAGACAAAATGCTTAATTCTAATTAAACATTATATTTCATATTTTTACTGGCTCTTAACGAGCATTCTAAGCTAATTTAATCTTAATTTTAACATCTTTCGACTTAATTTTTATTTATTGCCATCTGGCTTACATATGTCTTATTTTTAAGAAAATATTAATAAAAAACTTAGACACTATAATTCATTTCTTAACTTTAAACTTAACCTGCCCTAACGAGATAAATAAATAAACATAATCTAAGCCTAAAATATTCTTAATCTATAGTTAATGAGATGAACACATGTCCGGTGTGTAAGTTGCATCGGACATGTGTTCATTTTTTTAATTGCACCCTTTTAAGGTAAGGGTCGTTGTTGGCGTTATTTTATACGTGCCGCCTATGGATTGATTGGATTGATTTCACTTTCATGAGTGGATTGTGAATGCAACCACCAGAACAAACTTTTTTGTCTGATCGTGTCTGCTTTATCCCGAATTGAAGCCGGGGTGCTTTACCGAAAGTACTCAGACCGAGCGACGATATCCGGGTCGTATAAGAGTCGCCTGTACTTCGCATGGCGTCGGAAGTGGTATATCAGAGGGATACCATTATCATCCTGTATGTAGCCCTTAGTATATAAATAGATAAATGCTTCGGGTGGGATAAAGCCAGACAGTCTTGTCTTTTGATTGGGGTAATAAGCCCCAAAGATTAGGCTGTTATCGCTCATAATTGCTCTTGCAATATGACCCCGAGTCAATTTAATAAGATAATTATCAATTCTAATCAAACCAGCCTTATGGTACAGAACCTTGTTAGGATAGTATTTGACATACTGTGACTCTGGTGTTCGATACAAACCCAGGCAACATCGAAGACACTGCCTTGCGTATAAGCGAAGCTTTTCCATATCGAATGGAGCCACATTGGCGACACTTGGCCTTATGAGAGCCATGTAGCATTTAGCATTGGATGTCGGACACCAGTTTCGACGCAGCATGAATAATGTCATGTCCCGTCCTAAAATCAAACTGGTTTTCCGGAAGAAGCTTATTATGCTCAACCCATTTTAGTAGCGCATTCTTGATTCCTTTCTCAAAAACCTTGCTAATATTCGGAAGTAAACTTATTGACCGAAGATTAGCTGGGTTGCTCTTATCCTCCCCCTTTTTGGGAATAGGGTGGACTACCACCATTTTTCAATGTGCAGAACTTATTGTCTTTAGACAATTATCGTCTGATGAAACTTTCTTCTCCTATTGTTGGCCTATATATCGCTTCTTTTCCTATTGTATTCTCGCGTTGAAGTCCCCGAGAATGATTTTCACATCGAAAGGTGGAAAATTGTCAAATATTTCGTTCATTGTTTTATAAAACCTTTCACTTTACCTCTTCGTCCTTATTTTCCGTAGGACAGCGTACGTTCGGAAATACATACATAGTTATAAGTGGGAGCCCGGATTTGGGCCATTGACATACGGTTGTTGTAAAGTACTATGTCCATTATGTTCTTCATTCAATTAAGTTGCTGATAAAGAATCCTGTTCTCAAATTTTGGATAACCGTATCGCAGCAAACGAAAGTATGTATGTCCGTTCCTGACGGTTGTTCCGTTCAAAAATCGAACTTCTTGTACCGCTGCAATGTCCAATTTATGCTTAATAATTTTATTGAGTGCTGTTTGGAAAGTACCCGGTCTGTACAAGCTTCGTACGTTCCACAGGCATATCCTTAATTTTGTAAATTTCTTTTCATGGATGATCTGCCTTGGATAGCTGAGTTCCGATCGAAGAACTAGTTTACCTCTGGAATATTTTACCCAAGCCTTATTTAACACCACGGTGGGTCATCGATATTTCATGTTGTTTTAAATATGATGCTATTACGCTCTATTGCTGTAGTGATGTGAGTCCTGTTAGTGTAGAGTCATCACGCCTACCACTGTTATTATTTTATATGAGGAATCTAGTCGCTTCTTATTTAAACTCCTGCTATCACTTTCATAAGTGATTTTTGATTTTTTTTATTAATATGTAGGATTCGAAGAAAAAAGGATGAACGATGACGGCAACGCTGAACCGTACGAACAAACGAACGAACAATGACGATAACATAATTGGACGAAACATACACAACGAAAAAAGGAAACGAATGAGAATGTGAATCATTTGAGTAGTTCAGTTGTATTTTGGCTTGCTATCGCTTTAGACGGTTCCTTCCCCTCTTCTTATCGTTTAGTGTATTTGTATCTAGCGTTCGCTAAAGCGCTAAGATTATTTTAAAATGTACACTTTTGTTATTAATTAAAAATAAAATGTAAAAGTTGAACTCCAAAAGTAGTATAATATAAGTAGTGTTATTCCTGATCTTAGTTAACTACTGAATTAATGTATTACTTATTGTCTCTACGTTTTGTAAATCTAAGAACAAAAATTAAACCAGAGAATTCAGTTTTTGACAAAATGAAAGCTCAAAAAAATGCTAATGTGCCCCGTTTTACCATACTATAATATAATTTCAAATTTGTTTGGGAAAATTTTCTAGTGGCGTCCATAAGAATAAAATAAGTTAGACAGTATTTAAAAATATCCCTAATTTCGAAAATAAAACTTAAATATAGCTGTTATGTTCATCTCATTAAACTAAGCGTAGCGCTCGGTATATATCAAAGATAAGAATAAAACAAAAACATATGTATGTATATTATCAAGTTACTTTATTCCATAATAAAGTTTAAAACAACCGAAAACATAAACTTCATACGACCAAAAGGTCTTAAACCAAGAAGGCGTAATCCTTTTATGATCACTTTAGAGATATGAACATAAAGAGAGAATACTCTAGTACCCTCCGCTTTCCTAAGGTTTATTTTCAATAAAAAGATCAAGCGAAATAATTCAGTCTTCATAAACAAAAATACATATGATCTTAGAGATATTTGACGAAATGCAATTCTATAAAGAACTAAATTAAAAAGAGAAGTATTTAAAAAATAGCTAGTTCAGGTAAAATTTATGACAATTTAATTAAATGAATTTAAAAAAATGCCACCAACATCATAAAAAAACGGTCCAAAGCAAACAGACCAAAAACGGGGATGCTATCAAGTTCACTTCAATTTAAATTATACATATGAATATCTTGGACAACTTGCCCAAAAGCCCAAAATGTGGTTTATTATCTAGAAATATATTGAAGCATTCAATATATTCGTACAATGTATTGGATGATGATAAGAGTTCATGTCAGATGTAGATACATATATACGTGGCGGAAAGTCTGCATAATGACACGTGTGTTTGTTTTATGGACTTCTTGGATAGATCAGATGAAAAAAAAAAAACAGCAACAGAGAATATTCGTAACTTTTATTTGGTTCGTGTTCCTGCTCTAAGGACAGTTAAAGAGTGGCTTAGCAGATTCGGAAGCGTGATATTAGTATTGATGATCAACACCGTGTTCTAGGCTCTATTCGACGTTATTATGCTATCCTAATTGGAAAATAACTAACAATAATAACATAACATTTCTGCTTAGACGCAAATCTTTTCGATCGAACTGTAACAAGTGACGAAGGGTGGTTACAGTGGCGGTATATGCAATAAAGAATGAGCCGAAAAAACATTCAATGATGCATCTGAATGCTTGACATCTGCTTGATGATTCTTAGTCTGTAATTTTTT
The DNA here is from genome assembly GCA_958301585.1 of Merodon equestris. Taxonomy (NCBI): domain Eukaryota; kingdom Metazoa; phylum Arthropoda; class Insecta; order Diptera; family Syrphidae; genus Merodon; species Merodon equestris. The sequence continues at coordinate 42,711,219 of OY284414.1, read as the reverse complement.
CGCGACTTATGAACTTGGATATCTTCCGCCCTGATCACATCAAGCCACCTATCGTCCAACAGACAATGTAAAAACTTAAAGAGTCAAAATAGGAAATCCTTAAATTTCCACCATTTTGTTAAGAATTGGCTCGCTCATATTATCATCTGTTTCGGTCTCTTCATAATGATTTGATTGGTAAGAAACTTGATTCTGTTGAAACTGTCGAAACTACAACACCTTTTTAAAGGAAAAAAAATCGGTTTCAGTTAAAATGGAATATGTATGTTTGGGAAACGTTGAAAAAGGTTTAATACCAATCAATTCGTGCATTCGTTCACATTAGGCCAGATTTTTAATAGCCTGAAATGCTCTTAGGACTCAATTTTTGGGATAGCATTAACTCTAACTGCATTGCATGGTATTATTTTATGGAACGACGGCCCTTTTGGGTTCTCTTTATTTTTATGAACAGAAAAAAAGTGGCACAGAGACATTGAGGAAATTATTGTTTTTGGCAAAGTATTTATAAACAAATAACGAATTCTCGGGTGAATATCACAGTGCAAAAACCATAAATTGTTTCCATTCCAGATTGCTTCAAGCTACGGTCATTAGCTTTTAAGGAGAATTCCTTATTGAGGGTTTCACCCTCATTATTATTAAATTATTTATTATTATTAAATGCCTGATAGTATTTAATATGGTCCTTGCATCCAACTCCTGTTTGTCCAGCTGGGTAATCATTGAATTGAACTTTAGGTTTGAGCTTGTAATTGTACCTTGTAGCTTCAGGCGATTTCTGGGCAAATTTATTTAATCTGGGACGTCCGAGCACACACCATCTTCAACGTCTTTACGACTTTAAAAACGTTAAATAGTCGATAAATAGTCGCACCAATCCTTCCAAAGCACATATAAACTCTTTGACAGAAAGTTTTCTAAAGAATGTCACTGGGGTTGGTTGTTGTGCCAAGGCCTATAACACACAAAGCCATTTTCGAAGTAAAGTAATAGTTTAAACAGAACCTAACTGGCATTTATAAGTAATTTTGTTTGGTAACAATAATTCAAGCTTAAGCTTTAAGTGTTAAGAAAGCCAAAAAATAAAAATTATATTTACATCCAAAAAATAACTTCAGAATTTTAAACTTCATAATCGAGTGTGGACAAACATTTTTACACAATAGAGTGTAACTAACCCATTAAAGTTTACATTGTCCTTAATACGTTGCTTAACACTTCCGCGATAAACGCTGAGTCCCGTCCAATATTTTAATAGCTCCAAAACATTTTTCTATATTTCACTTAGTCTTCGTAAAGTGCTTATCATTATGGTTCGTAGGCTGAAAGTATTAAAAAAAAAAACGTCAAAAATTGTTTTGAAACGCCTTATAGAAAGTATATTTCCCGATATCGTGAAAACCTGCTGCTTAGTCAAGTTATTTATGCTGCATGTTTTCCTTTGTAAAATGTGATCACATGTTGAAGCTTCCCGAAACAGCTATTCTATGAACCCTCAACCATGTCCTTTGTTTTACGAAAGATTTTTACTACTACTTTGTCGCACATTTTGCTACAAGAGTTGTATACAGTTAGGCTAGGTTGAGGAATTTTAGGGTAGATTAAGGTAGATTAGGGTGACGGGTAGGATAGGTAAAAATTAGAAAATCCAAAAGAAAATTACCAAAACCGGAACCCAATGAAAAAAAGGGTATATTCAATATATGCATACATATACATATTAAGCATATATATATGTATATATGTACACTAAAAACGATTAAGCTAGATTTAATTGGCTTAAAGTAGCTTTAATTTTACACAAGAAAAAAATTATTGAATGCCAAGTTTTTCGCCATGTACATATATTTTCTCAGACCAAATTATATTAAATTAGATAAATCTTGGAAGACAAAGAAAGTATTTACTGTCTTCGAGTGTCCGCACGGGGCCAGTAAAGTACTTTATGTTTTCTAAGAGTTTCTTGCCTAGCATAAAAAGGTAATAAAAATAATATGTCAAATTATAGACCGATATCACTATTGCCATCATTTTCCAAAATAATTGAGAAACTGATGAAATCCCGAATAATATCGTTCCTTTCAGTTTGGTTTTAGAAAGGGTTTATCTACCGACGATGCTATTCTAAGAGTTAGTAGCCAGTTATATAATAGCACTCATTGAATTAAACCAACCATGGTTCTTTTCATTGATATGACGAAAGCGTTTGACATGGTTGATCACGCCCTTCTCTTAAAAAAAATACTAAATGCTGGCTTTAGAGGAATAGTCCATAAATGGTTTACATCTTACCTCCTCGATAGAAAACAAAGAGTTAATGTAAATGGTAACTTCAGTGACATACGTATGTTAAAGAATGGTGTACCACAGGGTTGCGTTCTTAGTCCTTTGCTGTTTTTAATTTACATTAATTCCTTCTTTGATCTGAATTTGAATGGAGCCTAACTGCCTTTGCAGATGACATAACCCTCACGTACAAATTTAATTCAGAATATGAATGTATTGCTAAAATTTCGGAAGATCTAGAAACCGTAAGGCTTTGGTTTGCTGAGCATAAATTAATTGTTAGTGAAAAAACAAAACTCATGTCGCTTAAAATATCAAACAATATCCTTGATACTTATGATTGTAAAAAATGTTCTTTACCTGTGCATAGTTGTGGAAAATGCAATTTGGTCCCCAGTTCATCTTGTTCTGAGAATTGTTTCGACATTGAATCAGTAAGTCACATCAAGTACCTTGGAGTATTCATTGACCATAAACTAAATTGGAAACAACATATTCAATCCATCAAATCACACATGTTACAACCAATCAACCAATTTTGTTCAACCGAGGTGTTAAAGTCAATTTACTATGACCTTGCCCATTCTAAATTACAATATGGCATCTCAAGCTGGGCGGGTTCTTATAATTATTCCTTAAGACCATTGTTATTAGCTCAGAAACATTTACTCAGGATCATTAGTAAAAAAAATCGCTTGACTCATAGTTGGCCCCTATTTAGAAACCTACATATTCTACCATTGAGACACCTTTATGTTTTTAAAGTGCTTAAAGAATTTTTTAAGAAAAGTGGTAATATTCCCAGTAGGAGTAATCGAATCCATAATCTCCATGTAAATAGTATGCATCTTATTAATGTCCCAAATGCTCAAAATAGTAATTTTTGTCACTTTTACACTGTTATAGCCCCGTTAATGTTCAATAAGCTGCCATGTCCGAAAAACCGTACATCTTAATTTATTCTTAAGAAAAGTAAAAGACTGGTTGTTCACATTAAATTACTATGCTCTGGGATCCTTACTTAAGCGAGATCTACTATCCGAGTTATCAGCACAAGTTAATGTCTATACACAAATCAATAATCTTTATTCTTCAAATATGTTTATTTCATACGTAAGGTATTCTGTATTTTTTGTTCATATTATTATATTTGTATATTCATCTTTATTGTCTAATATTGTTATAGAAACCGATGGGAAGCATCGTTTATTTTTAGTAGTAGTAGTGTTAGTTAGTAGTAGTGTTAGTTAGTGTTAGTTAGTTTATTATCAGTAGTGTCATTCCACACTAGCATATGCTAAGGATTGATATTTTATTGTTTCCCTTTATATTTAATTGTTAAATGTTATTTTAAACCTTTGTACAAATGAAAGGAAAAATAAAGAATTATTTATTTATTATTTAAAAAAAAACATATGGTAGTTCTAAGTGGAAATTACTAATAATTAATTTGAAACTAAACTAAAAAAAATATCCAGCTTTGGTTTCCGGCCATATATTCATTCAATATGTTGATGCATGGCAGGACTTACACTACGATAATTTATCGTTTTCTTATCTAAGATGCGAGACTATTGTCATCTATTTGTAATGACTTAGCAAATTCAGCTAGGGTCTGACATGAGTCTTCATTAAGCAATACCTACAATTCTCAGTCTTCAACAACTTTCAACAGTGAGAACTTATTCAAGATTGCAGTAGTTTTACACGTTGGCTTTTCGAACAATTGATGGGCTTACATACTTGACCGGTAGGGAATGTGGGACTTCAGTCTTAGACCCTGTTTAGTGACCACACACGAGAACCAGCAGTATATTTTTGTTTTCAACCCTAGAACAAGTATTTATCCACCTACCATATAGCCACCTTTTATGAAAAATATGATAGCAAATCTTCTTCTTTTCCTTTTTATCCCGGCGTCGTTATGGTCAGAAGTGTAGGACCATAACCTTCCCACTTAACTGCATTCCTACTGGTCCGCTTGTGGGGTCCGCCTGATATGATAGCAATGATACAATAAAAAAAAGAATACTTTGAAATTTAGCTGGATATTGAATAAAAGCCAACTCAGTCTGGGGCATTGGTTACAAAAACTAAGCCAACTGCAAACTTAAAGAAACATTCCAAATGCTTAAAAATCGATTCATTGGAGCAACAGTGAAATGCATTCAAAGTCTTGTGCATACAATTTAAAGGGTTAGATTTGTGGCGTCAGAAAACAATTTCGAAAGAAGATATCAAGGTAAATACAATTGTCATTTGGGTTGCGAAAGTGAAAAACCAAAAACGATAAACGAGAAACATCTTCCTCGATTTCGAGGCAAGTTAAGCAGTTTCATTCTTTCTACTATTGCTTTTTGTTTCGTTTAGAGGAGGAGCGTCCTAAAACCATTTGCAATGTCCTTAATATCAGTTTTATGTAAAATGGAAAGAGAAAACTGAAAGTCCTTCCATTTCTCCGCCTGTTGTATACTATTCCTTGAGCAACTAAAAGACAGAAAAAATGAAACTTATAACAACCATTATCCATTCTTCGTTTTATCTTGTAGCAAAAAACGAAGAGGTAATCCCCGCAGGCAAAGAAATTGTCTTGTCTAGTCGTTAGACGGATGTCTCCGGGAGATTTGCTTTTAGGGATGACATTAATCTATGGCAATCTAAACAATGATGCCTTAAAACAAGACGTAGACTTAAGTACTCTAGGGCTACTCAAGATGTGCAATGTTACCATTATTATTTTACTTACGGTTTATAGGGTGCCATCAGGCGTTATAGTGCGAGTTAGTGATATTTGGCGCTTACAACAAGAAAAAGAAAAAAAAAAGCAAAAGCACCCGGACAATGTATAGATTGTAGAACCTCATTTCGACCCTATTTATAAAATAGGCAGAATGTTTGAATATTTTACTTCATTGTTAAGTCTATTTCCCTTTATGGAGGAAAAAGTTTTCCAACAATAAATCTGAAATCATTTTATTTGTTAATAAGTAAATCAACCCCTGACTTCTCTAGGCCCACAATTTCTCACTTCATGTTTATTTCATTTTCTTGCTTCGCAAACCAGTCGTTGACATGGACGTACTGACGGTGGAAAAATCAATTCCCTTCCATGTCAACTGAACAGTTGCAGTGGCAATGTAGCTTCCAATCTCAGCTGTCTATACCAAACCACCTTACATCCATGCTATGCCCTAGCGAATTTTGCACCCAAGCCGTAATATAATAATTCAATTGGGAAACCACATCACCCGCTTTAAAATGACGCGATGATATTAGCTGCAGAGTTGCGCTATGGGTCGTAACATTGTCCTAACGTTGTTCATGGCTAGTTGGTTTACCTGCCTACCGTGACCCAGGTGAAAATCTTATGCGTGACGCTAATGACTTGAGCATGAAAGCTAATTTTGATTGAGCGAATCCTAACGCCCTATTATCACATGTTCACACTTTAGTGCCACTTATTACGGCGGTTATTGGTGGAAATGGCCTGGATAGAGTGATGTGTTCCAATAGCTCGAATGATTTGATTTTAATTCAATTAAGATTAATTTAACACAATTCTAGTTCAGCTAATAACATCTGCCAAACTCCAACGTGAAGATGCGAATCTTGTGCAATGACAAATTGATTTTCCTGTTAATCGATGAATGCGTCCGATGAATTCTTTTGCGGTTCAAGCAGCATTGCATGCCTTCGAAACACGACTTCCATTAACATGACAGGCATGAATATCTAATGAAAATAATTTCTCCTTTCATCCGAGCAAGGCAATTTAAATCTTAATTTCCTGGCTGTACAATATTCACGAACACCTTGGACGACAGTAACTTGACCGTTCAGGGAAGACAAGGCTGAGTACCCAGCGGCGTCACTGAAAAGGGCAAAGTAATGCAATGATAGTGTGGGAAGAGAAATTAAAAATAATTCCTCTTACATATAAACGGAAGTAGACAGTGTACAATCGGCCATTACTCATTTTCAACATACATATGGTTTTGAAATAGAAAAATAAAAATTCAGAAAATCTAAGGTGACGAGAAATAAGAAACATAAATTGAAAAAGTAATGTCTGGCAAGCCTTTATACGTACTTGGCACGCGATGCAGCATTTAGCAATTACTGCTCCTTGTTCAACGTCCATGCGGGGCTTAAAAAATGTAGTCAATGAACTTTGGTTCACCCCTAGAGATATGGCTTAAAGTAGAGTATTATGTATTGAACTATCAATAACACAAAAAAAAAAAAGATTTAGAAATCTCCTATTGGCTATTTTTTTGGTTGCTACTGCCCTAGCTTAGGATGGGTCGATGAATACGATAATCGATAGGTGAGTGATGCATTATTTAAAAGTGGATGATAGCACTGATATCTCCCCGAATCTGACAAGGAAAGCGAAAGTCATTTATTTTTTCCGCTTACCAATGAAAGTACAAATAATATCAGCAGTGAATATGTACACAAACACATATAGAGTCTCACGTAGATATTGTACATATACTTATATTTATACTGTGATCAAATTCTAATTTAAAATTGGGGTATTTATCAAGTCGGACATTTTCTTGTCTACAGTAGATAAGAAGAAGTGTCATTCACGTCGGTTGCAAATTCTTCCTTGATTTAATAGTTACCTTTTATTTTTCCAAGCATAAAATATAATGTAGCTTATTCAAAGTTTTCAGTTTTAACAATATGAGGTTTTAGTACTAACCTTACTACTGAAATATTTGCTGTAATTCTTGAAAATATATCATATCGAAAAAATATTGAAAAAAACCTCATTAAAATTGAATCCTGTTTTTTGAGGGAAGGGAGGAGTGTGGGGGTTTATAATAGGCTTTGATTTCCTTACAAAAGTAAAAGTAAATGAACGATAAAAATAAATAAAAATAAATGAAAGGATAAATTAATAAATTATATTTGTTATTTATAAATATTAAAATAAATAAAAAAACAAATAGAAAAAAAATTGACAAAAAAGAACAAATGAATAAATAAATATTTAAGAAAATATTTAAATTAGGAAAAAGTATACATACTCGTATTTATATAATATGTGCATGATTATGTAAGTAAATATATAAATAAAAAAAATAACTGTATAAATAAATATATTGTAAATATAAATAGATTGCATGTTACTATTCTACAAATAAGATTAGAAATCAAATCACTGTGGGATATTTGATAAGAAATGTTATAGATAATCTGGCGGTGACCGTAATAACATTAGCTAGTTGGCGAAGTTCATAGTTTTACTAGACTAAAGAAAGCGGCAAATTGAAAATCAATTATAAAACTTCATTTTAGGCAATTTGAAGCCTATGGATATGACTTTTCGCATTCATTAAACACTTGCTCCACACTCGAGAGCCATAGAAGGTCATGGCTTGAAATATTGACTTGAAGATTAATAGCTTGTTACCCAGGTTCAATATGTGTTTCTGCAAATGAACTGATAAGGTGTTTAAACTGTGGGATGGGCCTTTTTTGTGGTGTAGGTTATGTGAAAGTTAAAAGATAGGTAGACCGGTACTTTTCCCCACATTTAAAATATCGGTAGTTGTCTGATGAACCTGGTGAGTAGCACTATTCTATAGTCTATTACCGAATTGTTCTTTGGTAATAGGTCATCACAATCTATAAAAGACACTAATTTAGTTTTTAATAGACTTTTCAAGCACCGAACTTAACAATCTTCTTGGTCTATAAATTAATGTAACATATGTAATTTCACCTGGCTTTAGGATTGGTATGACTCTAGCAGCCTTTCCCGCCTCCGGAAGTTATCAAGCAGGTGTTGAATAAATGCTGAAGGTATATGTATTATAGAATGTGAACGATGCCTGAGGAATATATTTCCTTACGTTTTTCAAACAACTACAAAGAAGTCTGGCTACTGAGCAAAGAAGTTGCATAAAAATATCTAAAAATGATACATGCCAAGAAGGTAGAGAAAGTGCTAAAAAAATGTGGCTTACAATTAGTAAAAAACATCACAACAATGATCAAAGGAATCAATGGTTTAATGTTCAAAATTGTTTTAATAAATCATTACACAACTTGTTGATATTGTTTTCATATCAAATGGAGCAATTCAAAAAATTTTGAAATACAATTGGACCTCAGCCACGTTTTATGTCGATTTGGTTACAAAAACAATCTTTCTTTGAAAAAATCTCCTGCTTAATTGATTGTTCGTAAACAACAAGTCAAAAACTCAATTACCTAATTCACGTGACTTAGCTCCGTTTGAGTTCTGCCTTTCAATAGACTAAAAAAACCAATCCGGGAATACAGTTCCGTATAGAGATTTAAACATGAATATTTTTAAATGTAAATATAAACAAAGCCACTATTAAATTAACCCTCAGGTGGGATCATCTGCCTAACAGGCAGACCCACTTCTTACTATCGCCGCTAGGTGACGTCCCCGAGCAATCCAGCTGGTCAGACTCCCTCTCTGCTTCAGTGTGCTTCCAACCTTCAAAGAGAGAGGGTCATCTCGGCCGTGGTGTACAAATTGTTCAGGTAAGCTCCTTTTTTGTGCTGATCGAGGAGACTCTAGGAGAAGAACCAAAACCAGGAACGTCGACTGTAATAAAAAGTGATTTATTGGAGAAACGTAAAGCTTGTAGATATTGCCCTTACCAAAAAAAACGAGCAACCAATTATAAGTGCATTGAATGTGACACACCAACCTGCCTTCAATGCTCGAAAAAAGTTTGCAATGATTGTTTAAAAACTGCCCATTTGGTAATATCTGCCTCTGAGGCAGATGATCCCACTGAAGGGTAAAAAACCAATGATCCCACCTGAGGGTTAAATACTATAGAATTACTTATTTGTACTTACTGATATATCTCTGCAATTCGGGGTAAACATAGACAGTACAATAGATTAGGGAATGTAAAATGTATTATAATATTCATAAAGTCAAATCAATTAAATGAGCATGGCGGAGGAGGACGCACTTTTTAATGAAGAATAATTCTTACTTTACCGCATGAAGTCTATATACGAGTAAAACCTAGCATCCGAATATATTTACTTTCAAAAAGAAACTTATAACTAACTAACACTAGCTTAACCTTGCCTTAGTTATAACGATTTTATAAAGGGTGTATTTTATAGAGGTATAGGACTTTGAAATGGAATAAAACAAAGATGATTTTTTTAAATTGACATGAAATTGACTTTATTCGAAAGATAAATCTTTAATATAATTTCTGGCATATGACCGCCCAAAACAAGATTGCCGTTGATCCCAATTTTCATAAGCGATGAAGCTCACTTTTGGTTGAATGGATACGTCAATAAACAAAACTGCCGTATTTGGAGTGATGATAATCCGAGGCACCGTTACATCCAGAAAAACTGACTGTTTGGTGTGCTTTATGAGTTGGTCCGTACTTCTTTAAAAACGATGCTGGCCAGAACGTTACAGTCAATGGTGACCGCTATAGAGCCATGATTACTGACTTTTTCGTTCATCTATTGAACAACCATGATGTGCTGGAGCTGTGGTTTCAACAAGACGGCGCAACATCTCACTCAGCTCGTGCCACAATTGATTCACGTTACGGACCTTTGAATTGGCCTCCAAGATCGTGCGATTTAACGCCGCTTGACTATTTTCTGTGGGGATATGTGAAGTCGCTGGTCTACGCCGATAAATTCGAAACGATTGACCACTTGGAGGACAACATTTGCCGCGTTATTGCCGATATACGGCCACAAATGTTGGAAAAAATCATCGAAAATTGGACGTCCAGATTAGGCTACGTCCGAGCCAGCTGTGGCGGTCATATGCATATAAATTATATTGCTAGAAGATTATCTTTCGAACAAAGTCAATTTCACGTCAATTAAAAAAAAATCATCTTTGTTTTTTATTTTCATTTTAAAGTTCTATACCTCTATAAAAAACACCCTTTAGTATAGAATGATTTATATTTTTATTATATTGGTACACATCTCCCCTAACATATGTAGAAATAAAAAGCGATCATGTGGTAAGTTTGTAATAAAATAAATTTTTCTTAGCTTAAGATATAGTAAGACTGTTTAAGATATTATAAGTTTACATTTAAATGTTGTAATGTTTGTTTTAGAGTATCCGCCTGTAAGATATTTAAGTTTGTAAGGATAATTGAGCTAGTTTTAAACATTTTTGTCTAGCGTAAGGTAGTTATAAGCAAAATCGAATAAAAATGAATTTAAAATTAAAAAAAAAAAAATTTGTTTAAATTTTGGTTATTTAGTTTGTTTTTCACAGATACAAACGAAATTTGTTCTGTAAATGTGATAAAACAAAGCGTCGCATTAGCTCAATGCCTGCTGAATGACGATCCAGATTTGTTCAGATTGGTTATCACTGCAAACGAAATATTTTATACTCGTATATGATTCATACATCCAATCGTATCAATGGAAGCGGCCCGAAAAAAAACACGCGAATTTCGGACAAATGTAAAAGGTTCGGTTCTGTAATTCGATTAAAATTATGTGGTTAATTGTGGGTTCTTGTAGGAAAGTTGTTAGTTAAATAAGTAATATTACCTTGCAGTTATGTGCCATTTGCTTGAAGCAATACGAAGAAATACATGCCTGTTATAAACCATAAGGCTTCGCAGATTAATACTGTAATATTGTCAAAACCTTGGATATGAAAACAACATTTTTTGTGAATGAAAGGTCATACCAGAAGTGCTTCGAAAATGGGAAAAAGAGCTGGGATAGGTGTCTAAGGAGGATGCTCTGAAGGGGGCAAACTAGATTGGTTGAAGTCGCTGGAATCAAATTGCAGGAAAATTTGTCAAGCATAGACTTATGTGCAGCCATTAGAAGGAGATATGATCTTTGCCTTCTAAAAAATGGGGATCATATTGAAAATTTATTATAATAAAACTCCGAATTTCTTAAAAATAATAAAAATGAGGTCAATGTTTCATACATTAAGTTGCCTACAAGTCCAGTCGCTTTTTCTTAGAAAAAAGTGGTTGGGGTTTTTTTTTTAATTTCTCAAAAACTACAAGACATTTTTGCATCCGGTTTTTAGTTTTTAACTACAAACTAACAATAGAATTGAATTTTTGAAAAAAAATTAGTACTTAATTACATACAATTTTGAAAAAAATGATTCCAAATTTTTTTTTTCAAAATTTTGAGTTTGAAAATTAATTTCTTAAAAACTATTCCCTAAAATAGCTTCGTTTAAAACAGGATGAAAGAAGAGGTTTCTGGCTTTACAAAAAAGTATATCACGGCATTGTGGATGTAACTGTTGATTTTTAATAATTTTTTTTCCTAATTAAGTCAATTTTTTAGATAATTGCCCCTCCCGGCTAAACGGGGGATCATAATGAAAATTTATTATAATAAAACTCCGAATTTTTTAAAAATAATAAAAAAGAGGTCAATGTTTCATACATTAATTTGCCTACAAGTCCAGCCGCGTTAAAACCAAAAAGAAGGTTTTTCTTAGAAAAAAGTGGTTCGGGATTTTTTCTTAATTTCTCAGTAAATGAAAGCCGGAATATAAAAGTACAAACTGTTAGAGATCAATATGTACAACGATTACTTAAAATTATATGTACACATCGCCTTGGCTTTGTGTTCCCTATCAAATGTGTTCTCTCAATAAGTTTTCCTGATTTTTCACTTTTACTTTTTTTCTTCATTCCAATTTAAACTCTCCAGGAGTGCGCTCCTGAATTAATTATTAATAATAAAATATAAAAAGACAAAACCAGATAGTTTATTTTATCACAAACTTTAAGAGAACTATTTGATAAGGCTAGGCCAGTTAAATATGCATTAATTGAATTGTAAAGTTTTGAAAATGATAATAAGCAAACAATATATTCATCTAATAATATAAATAACTCTTGAGAATCATTATGGAAAAATTAGATAATTTAGTCCGAAGGGATGTAAAAAAGGATAGTTACAATACAATACATCTCTATTATAGATATCCAATAATATTTGCGAAGTTTGAATTACTCGATGTACGGGCTATCAGTATTTCTCATGGAAAGTACATAAAAACCTTTTTATAAAAATAGTAGCAGAGGAAATTATGGCAAACAGCTATCGAACTAACAATAACAAAGATAATACGAGGAATTAAACTGAAAGTAATAGTCTTATTCGCACTTATTCAATTAGTTATCGACTTCAAGAGAACAACTAGCAACTTAATAACCAAAATAACTCTTATTGACATTGAATTAAATAGAAGCAAGGAGATAGGAGACATTGAAAAACGTGAACATTTTCTGACATGTCCCCATGCACATAATCACCGTAAAAAAATGAGTGCTTGTTTGATACCGGCTAGAAAGAAGCCTTATACATGGAAAACCTAACTTTATACAAGTTACATCGATTTAAAATTTTAAGGCTCTATATTTTACTGTCCAATTAATGTAATAAATTTAGTAGATCACCCCACTTCTAAATGAATTTCTGTCCAAAAGCACAGTGAATGGTAGAAAGTTCGAATAAAAATCTGTTGTCAACTCTGAAGGCAGAAGCAGATCTGGGGGAAAGTCAATTAGAAATAAACGGTAAGAAAATGCTTTTTGACGGCGATTACCCTACGAAGTCAATCAAGTTACTGCCTCAGAAATAAATGAAGAATGTAATATTGATTATGTACTTTTGATCGTTCACCCATTGAAATCATTATGAAAACAAATTAATCAAGAACTTGGTGCCAGATTATCAAGAACTGTTCTTTGAGAAAAGTGAGGTTTTTAACGTCTAACAGGCCGATTTACGACGGTGGTCAGATAAGTACTTAGTCTCACCGCCAGACGGCGCCAGCATCGCAACTAACTATCGTGTAGTACATTCTAGTAGACGGCTACTGTCGAAATTATGTTTTGACCGCGTGTGGAAGCTGGAGTGTCGGATTTTACAAAATTGGGAAAAGAGCAATATCGGTCGGTGATTCGATTCTTGTTTTTTGAAGGGAAATCGCGCAACGAAATCAAAGAGCGTGTGGATGCTGTGTACAGTGACTCTTCTCTTTCGATGGCGACCATCAAAAATTGGTTTAACGAGTTTCAACGTGGTCGCACGTCGGTTTTTGATGAGCCACGTCCAGGTGCCCCGAAAACCGCTACCACGGAGGATAACGTGACAAAAATCCACGATCTCGTATTGGCAGACCTTCGATTGAAGGTGCGCGAGATAGCTGAGACAGTAGGCATTTCCAAAGATCACGTGGGTCATATCCTACATGAAATTTTGGGCATCGGCGCGATGGGTGCCGCGTTTGCTCACTCCGGACAACAAGCGTAACCGTGAGACCACTTCAGAGCAGTGTTTGACGCTGTTTAAGCGCGATCCGAAGGAGTTTCTGCGTCGTTGAAACATGGATCCAGTGGTACACATCAGAGACCAAGGAACAGTCGAAACAGTGGACTTCACCCGGCCAACGTGCTTCGAAGGAGGCGAAGACTGTCCCATCGGCCGGAAAGGTGATGGCCACCGTTTTCTGGGATTCGCGAGGTGTGATCCACATCGACTACTGGAGAAGGGCAAAACGGTCACAGGGCTGTACTATGCCAAATTATTGGGCCGATCCGACGCCGAATTGAAAAAAAAAAACGGCCCCACTTGGCGAAGAAAAAAGTGCTCTTCCACCATGATAACGCACCGGCTCACACCTCCGCCCTCGCCACGGCCAAATTGGTCGAATTGGGCTACGAACTACTTCCCCATCCATCGTATTCTCCAGATTTGGCCCCCTGGTGACTTATTTTTGTTTCCAAACTTGAAAAAGTCACTCGGCGGGCAGAAATTTCAGTCGAATGAGGAGGTCATCGCCGCCACGGAGGCCTACTTTGCAGACCTCGAGAATAAGTATTTTTCAGACGGGTTAAAGAGGTTGGAGCATCGCTGGGTCAAGTGTATCGAGCTAAAAGGAGACTATATTTAAAAATAAATCGCCATTTCTCCAAAATGTTTGTTTTTCTTTTGTAGGCTAAGTACTTATCGGACCACCCTCATACTCTAGAGTAAATTGTTGTCCACAAATCCATGAGGCAGAAATATATAGGCAGATTTCAGAACAAAGTATCATTAAAAGGGGTAATTGGGTTCTTTGGATCGTCTCAGGGTAGTCGGATACTTCCGAAAACAAGAAATGTAATATTGTTGTCGAGTATCAGAAACTGAATGAGGTTACGATAGAATATAAATTTCCAATTCTTATATTACAAATATATCAGGCAAATATGGAAGAGCCCAATATTTCACAGCTATGAAGTGAAAGGCGAAAGGTGAAAGGTTTTCACAAAATTTCTGTCAGACGATATTATCAAAGGATAATTGCTTTCTACATTTCTTAGAACTATTTTATGCTAAAAAAATGCTTAAAACTAGCTTAAGCAATTTAACTAACTTAAAAAACCTTACTTGCCCTACAAATAATAATTTTCGAACAGATAGGTCATATATTGACGCCCGAAGATGTTCGAGCAATCCCCGCTAAAGCCGAGATTATACAAAATCCAAGACAGCTCTTTTGTCTCTTGTTGCCAAAATCCATATTTATAAAACCATAGTAATGCCAGTGGATATTACGAATGTGCGACTTTATATCTGACTATGGAAAGGTAAAAATATATTAAAAATATATTTCCTGTCTTGGTAAACAAATTCTTAAGGAGATTATATGGTGCACAACTGGACGAAGCAGGCGAAGGGAGAAAACTATCTAATCAAAAAATCAAAGAACTTTATTCAGTCCCAAATATTGTTCGAAAATCGCGATGACAAAGATGGCAGGGTGGGACGAATGGACAGTGGACAAACATTCAAAAGAAAAATGAGTGGAAACCCGAGGGAAAGAAACCGCCAGGAAGGAAACAATATAGGGATGGAGCTAGAAGAGATGGAAGGGAACAGAGAAACATGGACGTTCGAATTCCAATTGGTCGGTTATAGAATATATGTTCTCGTTCAGTACAAATATTATTTCGAGCTCAACGATCCTTCATAAAAAGAATTGATTTTAAATAAAAATATTCGCCACTAATTGATACTGATTGATGATGTAATGTTTGCTGGCAATCGACCTAGTTCGTGAAATATTTCAGAATTTGTCGACAATTTATTTTTTAATATCGTTCAAAATTTAACTCGCATGATCCTTAGAACCTGCTCTGGAATCAGTCTATTGAAGGCGTAAAAGTTGATTCGCAATAACGAAATATAAGCTCATCAGACAACCAGTTTGGTTTTAAGAGGAGGAATGATACCATTCATGCTGCGTCAAAACTGACTTTCTACATTCAGTGGTGTTATCGCTGCGTCCTCGCTAGGCGGTCAAATTCCAAATAAGTGCCGAGAATAAATATTCTGATGTGGTTTAATTTACTGAAAATATGAAATAATTTGAATTGAATTCACAGCTGTAATTCACTAAACTAATTACATTCCTAATGGATTCCGCCTTAAAAAACGAGTGCACGCCGATTACCTGGTAGGCTAATTGGGAAAAAGCCTCCACACGCGTCATAAACTCAAGATGTTCTTTTCCTTTTCACCCAAAAAAAAAAAGGGCTGAACTAAACGTAGTTCACATTTTCACATTGTCGTGCACTCTAAGGCTGTGATTACATTTAGAATACAAAAAGAAATATAAATTTAATGTCGCTCGATGACCCGGGATGCCCGTCTGAACTTCTACGGTAAAGACTTAATATCTAAGACGGCGAGCCTGCCAACTGACCTCTTCATCTTGATTGATCTGGCATAAACTTTTACGACACGTTCTAACCGCTAAGCGGAACAAACTTCATTGGGATCGAAAACCATGACAATATCATCTTCCATAATAGGTTTTGCGTCTGTATACCACTTGGATCGTCTAGTGATATCCCGTAGATACTCTCGGTACCTTTCTGAAAAACAAACTCCAGGGGCAGTGACGTCTCGATCATCTTTTCCAAACAGCATTGAACTAGGTGTAAGCGGTTTAGGATCATCTGGATCAACAGGGACATACGTTAGCGGGCGGCGATTAATTGAGAAGTGCATTCCGCAGGACATCTTCGCGAGGTACGACACCTCTTAGGATAATTTCCTTTATGGATTGAATCAGGCGTTCCCAGACTCCACCCAACCACGGTGAATATGCTGGAATAAATCTCAAATCACAAACCTGGAAAGCATACGCTTGAAATATCCAATTCTCAGCGTGTTCGAACTTCTCCGGGGTAATGACTGATTTCTTTTCAGCGGGTCTTCTACGTAAAATATTTTTTTAAACGTAGCAAAAAAGCAATAACTCTCACTGAAGATGTCCACCTGGCACGAAATTTAGCTTTGAGTTCTTCCAGGATTGCATAGGAGACAGTAACTTTTTTACTATGGAATAAAATCGGTGTTCAACTGCCCCTTTTCCTGGTGACACCGGCCAACTATATCTCGGACATCGAAGAAAACCCGGTTCCTTGAACAACCTCGCTCTACATCTGCACGGATAGATCATTCCATCTCGTGGCATCGTCGGCTACGTTATGATCTGTTCTTACGTCAAACCATTGGCGCGGTGAGGATGAGTCCAAAATTTCTCCTTCTCGTATAGCGACAAAGGATGAAAACTGAAACTTTGTAGAATTGTCAACAGAATTGTCTGACAGTCTTCGAGTTCGAAAGGAAAATTCTTTCAGCCAATTGAATTGTGTGAGAACTCTTAACGGTGACTGCTAATCGCACGCCAAAAATTGCTTCATGAAGTTCTAAACTTGGCACTGATAGATTATTGACCGGGGCAACTTCCACCTTATTACAGTGTTATCGCAGGTACGCTACGGCAGTAAAAGCTTTTTCTGAAGCGTCGACGAAAATAACCACACTCGTCTGCGATTCATCTGGGCTCCATGATAAATATCGGCGAGGAATTCTGAGTTTCTTAAATGCCGGTAACTCCTTGATGAAATCAGTCCAGGGAATCTTCAAATCCTGTGAAACTGGCTCGTCCCAGTCAAACTCTTCCCGCCTCACTTCCTGCAAGATGATGCCCCCACGGATGATAAAAAAAAAGACTAGACTAAGTGGATCGAAGAACCGCATTACAGTCCTCAGCATCTCCCTCTTCGTGGTTACAACCTTAGATTGTATAACATTTTGTTGAGCTTCATTGCAAGACAAATTATATGTAAAATGGTCTAATGTCGGAGACCAATACATCCCAAGGTTCTAACAGATAAAAGATTTATAGCTGTTTGGATCTACCTATATGCTCACAAACTTAGAATTAACATGGTCCGCTAAGGTCCGGAGAAACTCCTGGCTATTAGACTGTGCTCCGACCAGATTAAAATTCATTGACTTACATACATATGTATGTGGATTACTTCTTGAATTACAGAAACTGCTTCTTTCACCGAATCGTGGCTGTTAAAGTAATCGTCTACACACGTCCTCCTTTTCAACCCATCTACAGCTTGTGGATATTTTTTTTCCAATAATTCTGCATGACGATTCGTGACGAGCTGAGCGCACGTAGGAGAACACCCATAACCGAGCATCATAATTTCCATGATGTAAATGTCTGGGTTTCGACTGGTATCACCATCCCTCCATAAAATACGCTGGCAGCGCTGGCCCTCTTTCTTTATCCAGATCCTGTGAAACATCTCTTTCACATCTGCGGTAACAGCTATTGCACGTTCTCGGAATTTGAAGAGTCCTGCATGGAGTGGAACTAGGTTGTCCGGTCCTTTTAACAGGTAACTATAAAGAGATGCTCTGTTGACTTCAGCGGCCACATCGGCAACGACCCTCGGTTTTAATGTTCGGATTTTCCACAATGAACGTGGGTGCATACCAAACTCTTAGCCACTGTTTCTGCAGCTCTTCTTCAGATGCGATTCAAGCATTCCCTTTACCTAACAACTCTCGCATGTGGTTATTCTTCCATTCTAAAAGATGGGGTCCCCTTTTAAGGGATTTCTCCAGAACTTGTCCGGTAGCTTGAAGTCATCAGCACTCCATAGAAGACCAATCTCGTACCCATTGTCCAACCGTTTTAATGTTCGTTCCATGATTGGGACTGCTCGTTGAAATTCTTGGTTCACTAAATCGACATTAGTGGCCTTAACGCCAAAATCCTCTGTAGAGAAGTGAAACTCAACAAGCTCGAACAATTCATCTTCCGACTTTATCGCATCGTGAAACAAAAAATACACTGATGGTTTCGCTGCTCGGTTGAGGCTTATAACATCTAATGTAGGGGCCGAATTTCCGAAGATCACCCATCCCAAAAGCGTTTTGACGGCGTATGGCTCTTCGTTTTTCCCATGGCGTTGACCATGACCATGAAATTTCGCTTGATCCAGCCCAACATTCCTTCCTTCCTCAGCATTAAAGGATTATCTTGAAAGCTCAAAATTTTTAACTGTGCAGACATCCCTCGGAATATGACGTTTGCGATTCTGAATCCCTGAGACAGTTAACGTATTACGAATGGATTCTCCTTGCCGTACCACTCCTTTGGTCCACTGTAGAGTGAGTTCTTCTGGATTTCCGAGAAGACCAAGTTAATCGAAAATATCCCTCTCTATCATACTCGTAGATAAGAACGAACCATCGTCCATTTTTTGACTCGTGCTCTCTCCAATCTGGCCTTAACAGGTACCCTACTTGGTGTCAAAAAAACCATCGTGAATTCAATGTCAGTAAATGCCAAGTCATCACTTACCCCCTCAAGCGCTCTTCCTCAGCACCCAGAACCTACATTATTCGTATTGAAACCGTTCCCCCTTATAATTTTTTGGTTGATATCGGGGTCATTTGTGACCATGAACTTAACTCTCGCCTCCATATCGACAATATTATCAAACGTGCCAACTCTGCCCTCGGTTTCGTGAAACGTTGGCCCAAAGAATTCTCGAATCTTTACGTTACGAAATCATTGTACCTTACATTCGGTAGGCCACTTCTCGAATATGCGTCAAGGTGTGGTCCCCCTCTTACGAATCCCACACTACGTGTATTAAGCCTATTCAGCGTAGGTTTATCCGTTTTGCCCTTCGTGACCTTCCCTGGGCTGATCCCCTTAATTTACCACCTTAAACGGATCGCTTAAAATGAATCAACCTTCAACCCCTTAAAGAATGACGCGATGGTGCAGATATTCACGACCTTCTCATCGGTAACATTGACAGCTCCGCATTATTGCACATTACCACCAACCCAAGTAACTTTCGGTTCATGCCCCGTATAAACACTCATCGCAGAAATGTTGGCTACCACGAACCAATATCTAGAATGTCGCGCAAAGCAAAGACCAAAAGTCCAGTCTTAGAATTGCCATATACTACAACCCTTCACCCTCTCCTTAATCGTTTCTACCCTGTCACCTAGTTAATAAGTTAATTAAGTATTTTTTTTTTGTTAGGGCTTGCATTAAGCTAAAAAAGTGAACCTGTGTGCACTCGCGGGAAATTGTCTACGTTGCAGATTCGACGTGAGCGAATTTTTGTGAAATGCAGTTTACGTGCAAGTTAGTTCTAAACAAGAACCCGAGAACTAAAAATGTGTTTTTTTCTTTTAACCTTAACGGTTACTCTGTTTTCCGCTCGCGTATTTTTTTTGGGGGGTTCCCCTTAAGGGATCTTTTAACTACATTATTTATTCATTTGTTTTTTATTTTTATTTAATTCATTTATTCTTACAAGAATTAATAAAAAATATTGTTCATTTATATTGTATGTTTATTTAATTTCTTGTTATTAATACATATTTTACCTTTTTTCACTTTACTTTACAATTCTCAGAACTATCTTATGCTAGACAAAAATATTTAAAACTAGCTAAATAACAACTGACATGCCCTCTAAAGCAAACAGAACAACTTAAGAATATGCCTTTCGGCCTTGTAATTAACATATAGTAAATAAAATAAATGAAAAATTAAAACAAAGAAAAAATATATTTAAAAAAAACTGAGTATCGAATCTTACCATTTTTTTAAACTATTAAACCTAAAACTAGCTTTACCCTACCCTAGTTACCTAAATGTAGATACTGGTCTAGCCAGATCCCAAAGTATCTGACTACATTTCATATGCCGTCGGTTCCCCCGGTTTTTTTTTCTTTAATGACTCGAATATAATAGATCCTCCGTCGGAATGAACAGGGTTTTAGCCCCTTCACTGGCGAATTCATTACGAGTATTTCAATCGTCTT
Source organism: Merodon equestris (assembly GCA_958301585.1). NCBI lineage: Eukaryota > Metazoa > Arthropoda > Insecta > Diptera > Syrphidae > Merodon > Merodon equestris. Next base: position 42,690,714 of record OY284414.1, on the reverse strand, counting down.
TGAACCTCATAAAACCAAGGTTCTCTGATCGCCAATGATCAATACTATTTCTTCGGCAGAAGTGATGACGTAGGACTCTCAAGGTCGTGGTTTCGACGAATGCTGTCATTCACCTTATGCACTTCCTGGAATACAGCTCCCACTGTGGCTGCCTTCCCTTGGGGAACCTTAATCACGAAGAAATCGTCATCCAAGACGGCGCTCTCTGAATCGATGCTGACTGTTCGTAGCAAGCGTTCATTGTCCGACGTTCTCAGAAGCTTTAGATTCTAAATGTCATTCTGATTGCTTCTCCGAAATTATTTATTTGCGGGAACCCCTTATTAACTGTTTGAGATTTTTAATCAATTACTTCAGTGTTCTGACCTGCGAGATTTGTTTGACGGTAATCCGCCTGTCTGTGAAGCCTGCTTAATTATGTCGTCCATTTGTTTGAGGTACCTGTCAATCTCGTAGTTTGACAAGTTCCTATTGGACGGTGGAAAGCAATTGGCAAAGCGAGGCCTATTCTGCCATCTCCATGAATTCGTCTGGTACTGTGATCACGTCACTAAGTCCGCAATGGTCACTGTAATATAGGAAGGTCCGTAGAAAGTTAGTAGACATTTCTCAGTCAGTCAGTCTCTTTCGAGGGTTTATCAGCATGAAATCCATAAAGGAGCCACTTCTATGCGACAGACCATCCATTGCGAGCAGATGAGTCTCTGCAGACGCCACCAGTGGCTTAGTAGGCTCCACATAGTGTTGGGAATGTTATTTCCCTAATCACTATGTTTGGCATTTAAATCGCCGGCCAGAATGTAGAAGTTTTGTACCGAGTCTAAGTGCAGAAAACGAAAAAGAGTTTCGGAGTGGGATGCACACTTAACACGTCGGGCCTGCGTTTCGCAGTTCGACGCGGCGTACCAATGCCATTGGCAGCCTTGCCTTCCCATTTCCCATTTTACAGACTGGAATGTTAAGGAAGTAATCTTAGCCTCTCCAGCTTGCTGTTGGGTGTGAGTTGGACCATGAAGAAGGGTAATACCCACTTCTCCCGTTGGGTCCGCGCCATAGTAAACGCCTTGGCTCCTACGAACTTGAGGTCATCACTCTCGAACTCTTTGAGCTCTGAGTACGTTTCCTCGGTCTCAGAGGTCGAATAAACGCCTTTAAGGAGCATCGTCTGCAACCTTTCGGCCTTGGGGTTAAAGGAGAAGAACTCCGTCGTGGTCTCCTTTAAAAGGTCCTTAACCCACTTGTGCTGCTCCAGTGTGTTGCACGGAATAACATAGCGGGTCTCGCTTATTCTTTAGAAATAACATTGCCTATGCTTATAACGTACTTATACAGATCTATGGTCTCGTGTAGGGCGTATGGGTAAAGATGGGTGCACCTTCTCCTTAGTTGAACGGTGCTGTTGCTGCTTTTGCTGTGGCTGTTGTTGTCGTTGCTTCTGTTGCTACGGCTTTTGTTTGTGCAGCTTCTGCTGTTGTTGCTGTTGCCTATTTTATTGCGACTGTGGCCGATTTTGTTTTTGCTGTTATTATTGTTGTTGATGCGGTTGCAGTTGAGTGGTTGTTGACTGCTCCCTCTCCTTCTGGCGCATCTCTGTGAGCCTATCCGCTCCTCATCTTCAAGTTTACTTCGTTCTCCCTCCGCAGTCGAACTTGAGAGGACGGCAAAGGAGTTGTTGTCCCCCGTTTAGCGACCTTCCCTACCATCGGAGAGGTAGACGATATCCGCCTCCACGGAGACATTATCAGTTGCCTTAGACTTTGATGGTGATGTTGATGACGCTCTTTTCTCGCTTCGATCTGCAGCTTTTCGGTCAAAGAGGTGAGGGAGGGGCGCTTGATTAGACTAAGCCTTGCGCTTACCCGTTACCCGCCTTTTCATGTCGGCGGGCGGTGTTGCGAAATCGGATGATGAATCATCCGACTCCATAAGACGAACGAGTCTTCCTCCGTCGTCTTCTGAAATCTTTTTCTGCTACTTCTAGTTTTAATTTAAAAGCAGCAAAAAGAACACGAGAGAAAAGAAAGAACACGCGAAATACTGCGCAGTCGAGTCGAACCGGGCACCTTTTGATTATAGTGTACCGCAGCGCTAGCTCCGGTCCCGCGATTATTTTGCCTAAACGCACACTTTCATTTCCGATTGTTCATTAATTTCCACTAAGCCCGAAACACGTCTGAGCACTACCGTACACTGCAAATGCTAAGTGTGTTACATTATCACACTTTAACGTGTTTTTTCGATGTAGTCATTTTGACCACACTTTAGAGTGTCATTTTAAAACACGCTTAAGTGTGTTAATGCGACACACATTCTACGTGTTCAGAGAACACGTTTTAATATTTCCTGAAATATTACTTTCAAAATAATTTTGCAAAAATCATCACAAAATAGTAGATATTCACTCATTCGCAGTTATAAAATTATCACTCTTATAATCAAGGTCATGTTTATAACTGTAAATTAATCAATATTTATTATTCTACAGTGGTTGACATTTATTCATGTAATTTGTAGAATTGTTTAAATAATGTCAATTCAATAATATAAAAATATATGAAGAATATTAGAGATTATATTAATTTTAATTATTTTAGTGATACAAAATTGTCGAATAAAACTACTTAATATAAAAAAGTTTTACTAATTTTGTAGAGATTCCTTCATTTTCTGCATAAACTTCAATATCATTGAATGTTTATTTCTAACTTTAGTTCCAAATAATTCGTGTTCTATAAACGACGCGTATTGCAATAAGTTTGTGGGTAATCGCGATGCCACACAAAATATGCTGAGATAAGTCCAATAATAATTTTTTCTGTTTATGGATTTTTTATTTCCATCATTATGTTTTCATCTGCTACTATGTAAGACATGAGAATTTAATTTTCCTTCAGATAAACTACTGCTCTAGGGGCCTCACGTGCTTTAGTTGTTAAAGGTGAAGTTGATGACATCGCCTAAATCAAATGTACCAAAACATATAAACATACATTGTATATTAAATTTAAGTGAGTGAAAGATTTAGATATATGTATATATACTCATCATAATTTAATTAACTTACTTCTTGCACAACGATTAATGATGTTATCTTTCTGTTAGCAGATACTTTTTTCGAAGTTAATTCGCTACACAATTCAGTTAATATTTAAATACTAGAGCGACCATTATTCGTTTCTATTTCAAAATATTTCAATAATTTATCAATCATTGTCCTCATTTTCTCCAAGTCTTTTAAATTTAGAAATTCAAAGAATATGTATCTATTAATCATGAAAAAATAAGAGGTTACAAAAAAATCAGCGACATGACTACGTTTTTGAGGAAAATTTTGAATCTTAATTTCATACCATGTTGTAATGCTTCAATGCAGGATATTTTGTAATAATATCTGTTATCCGATCTGCCTTATTCTCAATCCACTTTCGTCGTTCTGTTAGTGTAATTTTCAATAATTGTTGGACGTGGAGTACATTGACATCCTCGCTATAATTTTTCTCCAGTTCTTTCAGGGCAGTTTGGATATCAACATCCATCTCAGCATTTCTACTCATACATACATAAAGCAATAGTACTTTGTAAATAATTCATTGAATATTTATTTAATTTAACTGTTTAAAAAATTTCCTTAAATTATACAAGTTGGAAATGTTTATAATTAAAATACATACGAAGGTAGTGGAACAGGGGCAGCTTCTTCTGATGGTAGTTTGGGTTTAGGATTTCCTGTTCGATCTCGTTTCGCGGCTTTCATATTTTCTGCTGCCTTTACATTCCTTCTATGATTGCGGATCTATGAACTTAGCTGATGCCGAAGTAAACACTATTTATGCAAACATTATTCGAATAATATTATAAGTAGGTATAAAGACAGCCAAATACTATACTGGATGAGTCGTAAAGTCAATAAAATAAATTATTCACTTCAATCACACTTCCATTGAGGCCAGCAGCTAAAACGGGATACTTAGCAGCTAAAACGGGATATTTAGCGGCTAAAACGGGATATTTAGCAACTAAATCAGAAGCTAAATCAGCGTACTGATTTCTTGATGGAGATCCGTTAGTTTCGTTGTACAAATATCCACCCCAAAATGCCACAAAATGTTGATTTGTGACAGTTATTCCTTCTTCTGAAATCTTTTTTTTTTAGATCTACTGTTAACGACGGTAAGGCTAATCTTGATGGCCTTGGAGTTGTCTAAATAGATAGAACAGATGGTTCAGAAAATAATTTTACACATTTTTAGGAATGAAATGATATATGTATCTAAAGAACATATAAACCTCTTCAACGTTTGTGGTTTCTTCAATCATGATCACTTCTGCGTTCATTATTTCAGTGGGGATGATTTCCTCGTCCATTGGGATAAAAACCACATTAATGTCATCATTGTTTTCACCGACTTCGTCTTCTTCAAGATCTCGGAACTGATGGTTTGTAAAAAAATGTGACAGTTTTTAATTTTTTTGTCCAATAGGTTATCCGATTTGCATGCTTGTTTTAATTTGTTCCGGATCATTTGAGCGTCAGAACTATTTTTGTCAAGTGTATATTTTATACACTTGCACCTCTCACCCATAATACTATACACAGTTTTTTCCATCATTAAATTTTACTTTATTCTTCTGCCAAATATATTATTTAAAATAATGTTGTAGTGCACTTTAGTAAGAAACAACGCACATACATACCACAAAAAATGGACTGTAAGAAGTACTTGGATTTGATTGCCAGTGAAACAACACAACCAACTGGTGAATTTACGGACTTGCCACTTATTTTTCAGCAAGACAATGCAGCTGTGCATACGGCAAGGATTGTCAAAAAGTATTTTTTCGATAGCAATATCGATGTTTTAGATTGGCCAGCGCGATCAACAGACATAAATATTATTGAAAACTGTTGGGGTCTTCTTGCCAGAGCTGTATATGTGTGCTGAAAACAGGCAGTACGAGAACGTCGACGAGCTTAAACAAAGCATTATAACAAATTGGCGCAGATTACCACAAAAAAGCGTAAAAAAATTGTTCAAATCATTACCAAATAGAATGGCAGAAATAATAAAAAAAAGTGGAGGTCCTACTCATTATTAAGAGTTAAAAAGAAAATAAATTATTAATCAGTATAATGTTTTCAGAATTAAATGCTACAAATGTGTGCTATCTTTTTTTCGCACCCAAATTTGATTCTTTTTTTATTTCCGCTGTATTGCATTGCTTAAGGTAAAAAATTCTATACATAAATTAAAATTACTCCAATATTTGTAAAAGTAAAATTCATTATGTCTGTTTGATGTACAAATATAGACAAAATACTTAAAAATCGAATTGTGCTATATTTTATTCGCGCACTGTACTCAGCAGTACACGAGTCACTTCCAACGTTCCGCTTTGTTTTATAAAGGGTCCGCCAAATAATTTTTTTTTTGTGAAAATGCTATAAAAAAAACTACTGAATATTTTCTCAAATTTCTTTTTTTATTTGAAAGTACAATCCTTCCGGTTAATAATGGAAAATAATTTCATTCAAATGGCTGCCTCGGCTGGCCATGCTATGAAATACACCTACACGATCTGTCCAATTTTTAAGCACATTATCGATTGTGTGCAGCTGTATTTCACCAATGGCTCCACGAATATTGTCCTTTAAAGCGTCAATTGTCTCTGGCTTGTCGGCGTAACACTTATCTTTGACGGCACCCCACAAATAATAGTCCAACGGTGTCAAATCGCAGCTCCGAGGTGGCCAAACGACATCAGCTATGCGGCTGATAATGCGATCTTCAAAAACAGGGCGCAAAATATCGAGTGTAGCTTCGGCTGTGTGGCACGTAGCGCCGTCCTGTTGAAACCAAATGTTGCCAATATCCTCCTCTTCAATTTTTGTGAACAAAAATTCGTTCAGCATGGCCCGATAACGATCGCCATTGACTGTAACAGCCACTCCTTGCTCATTTTCGAAGAAAAATGGCCCAATTATGCCTCTGGACCAAAATCCGCACCAAACAGTGGCTCGTTTTGGGTGCACCGGCTTTTCAATGTATGCGTGCGGGTTTTCTGTGCCTCAAATGCCACAATTTTGCTTGTTTACATACCCGCCAAGATCAAAATGAGCTTCATCTGAAAAGATGATTTTTTTGGCAAAATCGGCATCTTCTGTAAGTCGATCGCAGGCCCACTTAGCGAAGCGTTGTTCAAGCGTATACACAACCATATTCGTTCAGCAGAAGGATAAAACTAATTATCTGTCAAATCAGACATGAGCTAAGTGTTACCGTTCACGAAATAAGCACTACTTGAAAAAAAAAACGTTAGATGGCGGACCCTTCAGTACACGAGGAGCAGACTGTGATGCCGCAAGCGTAGCTAACACAAGTCTGAGAGAGAGAGAGAGAGAGAGAGAGAGAGAGAGATATCATTTCATGGGAATAGCATGCAGCAATGCGTTTACGGATGTGTTTTGTTTTGAAATCTAAACTCTGCACCAGAGACCAACGATGAGACCTACCACTTTGAATGACCGCCGACGTTTGCCTGCAATCTGTGGCGAGCTCGTACAAACCCGGGGTATTGTCAAAATTATGGCCAACAATCATGCACATTGTTATAACTCCAAGAGTGTGTGTGGCGAAAGTACACTGCAGCAAAATGAAATGAGCTCACCAGTATTCGCCATATTAGAATATATCGTACTTTATGGGCCAGCGCACACGCCAGTATTTCTATCGGCAGAAAAGGAAAGGGAGCTGAAGTGTGCAGTATGAAACGTAGTAATTTTTTGAAACGTAAATTATTTTTCGAGTTTTTATAGGCTTTTTGTTTGGGGATGCGATTCAATCGTAATTTGTCACTAACCCAATGAAATAAGGTTCACATACATATGTATGTATTTTGTTCTGCCGGCGTAAATCATTCCTTGTGCGCTTAGGCTAGAACATTACACCAGTTTTCCTCTGTGCGATGGCCCTATGTGGATATATAATTCAATCAGTTTGCTAATTTATTAAAGTTTATATATATATGTACATACATATGTATTATATTTTGAATATGGATGAATTTAAATGTTTAATGTGATTGTAGAATGTGGTTGTACATTTCAAAAATGGAAGACTTTTTGTCAACATTTATTTCGAAAACACAAAACCAAAGCCGACATTGTTGAAAATTTGAGATACGAAAGAGAGAGAGATGATCTCATGAACGAAGATGAGCTTCTGCCTGAAGACCCTTCAGGGTATGAAATACTTTGTTGTTGAACAAATAAATTGTTAACTACTATTTTATGCATTCGAAGTTTATTTTATAATAATACAGATCATGAAGAAGAAATGGCTGCAAATAAAGAAGAACGTATAACGTGGTATGCTGCTCAATTTCTCGTCAACACCAGGGAAAATTGTAAAGTATCTCAATAGACTATACAGGGTGTCCCACGAGCAGTGTGCCAAAAAGCTAGAGCGTGTAGGTCTGGTTAAGACAAGAAAAAAATCGTATGGGAGGGGGGGTCTATTCCCCCCCATTTAGCCGGGAGGGGCAATTTTCTAAGAAACTGACTTAATTTGGAAAAAAAAAATTAAAAATCAACAGTTACATCCACTATACCGTGGTATATTTTTGTAAAGCCAGAAACCTCTTCTTTCATCCTGTTTTCAAGCAAAGCTGCTTTAAGGAATAGTTTTTGAGAAATTAATTTTCAAACTCAAAATTTTGCAAAAAAAATTAAAAAAAAAAATTTCGAACTATTTTTTTTCGAAATTGTATGTAATTAAGTACTATTTTTTTTTCAAAAATTCAATACTCTTATTAGTTTTTAGTTAAAAGCAGAAAACCGGATGCAAAAATGTCTTGTAGTTTTTGAGAAATTAAAAAAAAACCCGAACCATTTCTTTCTAAGAAGAACCTTTTTTTTGGTTTTGACGCCGCTGGACTTGTAGACAAATTAATGTATGAAACATTGACCTCTTTTTTATTATTTTTAAAAACTTCGGAGTTTTATTATAATAAATCTTCAATATGATCCCCTTTTTTTGGAAGGCAAAGATTATATCTCCGTCTTCTCCTAATGGCTGCACATATCTATGCTTGACAAATTTTCCTGCAATTTGACTCCAGCGACTTCAATCCGTTCTTTCAGTTGTTCCAAAGATACTATTTCCACTTCGTAAACATAATTCTTCATGAATCCCCACACATAAAAATCTAGAGGAGTTAAATCTGGTGATCTAGGTGGCCATTCCGTGGGGCCCCTTCTTCCGAACCAACGGTCACTAAAATGATCATCCAGCCAGTTTCTAACCCGTAAGCTGTAGTGTGCTGGTGCTCCATTTTGCTGGTAGATTAAATTATCTGCTATGGCCAAAGGAACATTGGCCATCAAATCGGGCAAAAGGTCTCGTAGGAATTGCAGGTATGATTCTCCATTAATAACGGCATTCAAAAACCGGGGCCCGATTACAGTTTGTCCAACAATACCAAGCCAAACATTACAGCTAGAGCGGTGTTGTGATTTATTTTGTTTCTTGTTGTGTGGATTGGTGCTATTCCAATGATGCAAATTGTGGAAGTTAGTAACCCCATCTCTGGTAAACTGTGCTTCATCCGTACCGAATATCCTTGCAAAATAGTTTCGTTCAGTTTCATCTCAAAGCAGTAATGATCGACAAAATTCTGCTCTCAAAAACTTGTCGTTTCAGGTGAGTCCCTGAACTGGCCTAAAATGGTACGGGTGTAAGTTTTCGGTACGAAGCACTCTCCATACTCTAGATTTGGGCACTCCAAGCATAATAGCCATCCTCCTTGTACTAAGGGAGGCATTGCGTCGGACCAAATCCAAAATTCGGGTAGAACCCATCGGCGGTGGGCGGACACAGACGAAATTCGCAGGTCAGTTTTCAGGCGTTATCAATGAAAAAAAAGAATTAATCTAGGGTTATTCCAATACTGTATCACTTTATTGTATCCTCATAAAACTCCGAATTTTTTAAAAATAATAAAAAAGAGGTCAATGTTTCATACATTAATTTACTTACAAGTCCAGCCGCGTTAAAACCAAAAAAAAGTTTTTCTTGGAAAAAAGTGGTTCGGGTTTTTTTTTAATTTCTCAAAAACTACAATACATTTTTGCATCCGGTTTTCTGCTTTTAACTAAAAACTAATGAGAGCATTGAATTTTTGAAAAAAAATACTACTTAATTACATACAATTTTGAAAAAAAATAGTTTGAAATTTTTTTTTTTCAATTTTTTTTTCAAAATTTTAAGTTTGAAAATCAATTTCTCAAAAACTACTCCTTAAAACAGCTTCATTTAAAATCAATATGAAAGAAGAGATTTCTGGCTTTATAAAAAGGTATATCGTGGCATTGTGGATGTAACTGTTGATTTTGAATAATTTTTTTTCCAAATTAAGTCAATTTTTTAGAAAATTGCCCCTCCCGGCTAAACGGGGGGAAATAGACCCCCCCCCTCCAATACGATTTTTTTCTTGTCTTGAGTAGATCTATATGCTCTGGCTTTTTGGCACACTGCTCGTGGGACACCCTGTAGATACAATTATTGAGGGCGTAACAAAGTTAATTGAGATTTATACATCGATTCTTCTAGTGAGTTATATTATTTGTGTCAACCAATTAGGTAGAAAAAAAAGTCATTACTTTGTTTTATATAAAAGCATAATTTTCTGGTGTGTATACTCGTATCATAACCTTTTTTTAATTGGAAGAAATAAAAAATAAGCAAGATACTCAAAATAATTCAGTAAAAGTAGAAGATATTACTTCAGTACTTCATGAGGAATACCCGTCATCAATAATTTTTTCTTCAGTCCAAACAAAGGATGCTCTGGATCAAGTGTTGATCACAAACCTCAATATGGTTTCTGCTAGAAGTCTTTCTATCGCTAATGGGTTAATTTGAAAAAGAAGAAGAAATGCAGCACCAGTCATTTGTCACACCGATTATAGTGCTCAAGTAATACCATTTTTAACTAATTTAAAAAAATCTGTTATCAAATAAAGAAATTCGGAGTTATGTATATCGATGATCAAAGCCCGTACAATGATGGTATACTTCGCACAGTATATGACGGAGAATATAATTGTAATAATTAATTTTGTGTGAGTAATCCAGGGTCTTTGGCAATTATATTTTATTATGATGATGTATGTATGGCTAATACTTTGGGTGCAGGAGCAAAAACCCACAAATATTCTATGTTTTATTGGATTTTGGGAAATTTAGATCCCAAAATACGATCATCATTAAGCGCAATTCAATTGTATGCAATAGTAAAAACAGAATACCTAAAAAACCAATGCTTTAAACTAAATTCTAGAACCTTTCATAGAATCCTTTAATATTTTACAAACTACAGGAATTGATATTGATATTGGAAGAGGACAGATTCGTAATTATAAAGGTTCTCTTCTTTTCTGTTCTGGAGATACTCCAGCATTAGCAATGCTTGGAGGTTTCAAAGAGTTTACAGCAGCTCATCGCCCTTGTCGTTCTTGTCAAACAACGAATAACGCTTGGCAGTCAAGTTATCGAGATGCTGATTTTGTTCCACGGACAATTGAAATACATCAACAAGCTCTTAATATAATAAATGATAAAACAATCACTCCAGCTGCCAAAAAGTTCTGGCAAAAATTTACAGGAATCAATAGAAGAAGTCCTTTGATGGACATCGACCATTTTGACATTACAAGATGCCTCCCCCAAGACGTTATGCATATTTTAATTGAAGGACCACTGGAAATAGCATATCGACTTTATTTGTCATATTGCATCAAGACTTTTACCTGTGCAGGGACGGGTTAAGAATATCCCTGCAGCGATACCTCTGGCTTGTCGTAAAAGGCGACTAAAACAAAGGTAAACAAAAATCACATCTAGGCAATTTAGAAAACACCAAGGTGAGCCTAGGGACACATATACTACCAGTAAACTGCCCCACAAGTGTGCATGCAAATCAGTGGGTTGACACGACTGGAGATCACCGGTGTTGTAAGAGTAAGATCAAACAAAAAAAAAAAAAAAATCTGGAGCATGCCCGTGTCAAAAAAGGAGGGAGAAGAAAGAAAACGGTCAAACCGTAGCATTATGGAAAAGAACGCTAAAAGGAAAAGCACTACCCCGCCAGGCACTACTAATGGTCGTGATCCTGGGACGAGCAGCAATGCTCGGGTCAGAGCTATAGGATTTCCGGGGAATAGCAAAGTAATGCAACGGGGTAAGCCACACTTAAGAGTCGCGAGTTGGAACGTTGGAAGCATGAGTGGTCGCAGCTATGAGCTTGAAGAAATGATGGTTAGAAGGCGAGTAGACATCCTGTGCGTACAAGAGACGAAATGGCGAAACACCGGTAATCGGGCACGTTTCTTGGACGCCATCATCCTTGCGGCAGAGCTACTTGGCAACGTCTTAACCATTTCAAAGTCCAGTGACCGTTTGATGGCTCTCAAATTGGTGATGCATGGTGACGTGTGGAACATCGTAAGCGCATATGACCCTCAAGTAGGATGCGAACAAAAAGAAAAAGATGCATTCTGGCTAGATTTCCACAACCTTGTCAAAATCATCCCAAAGGAAGAGCTTTTGTTTGTTGGGGGAGATTTAAACGGACATGTCGGGAAGACTATGAAGACTATCACGGAGGGCTGGGATACGGCACCAGGAACTCTTCAGGTGAAGATATCATAAACATGTGCAAGGTCTTATAGTGCTAAATACCATGTTCGTCAAACAAAGCCGGCACCTGATCACTTATAGCAGCGGCGGAAATGAAACTCAAATAGACTATCATTTGGTATCCAGTTTCATGAACCCACGAGTTAAAGATTGCAAAGTGATCCTGGGAGACGCGATCGCCCCTCAACACCGTCTCCTCCTGACTGAATTTTTTTTTGGAGGCGAGTAAGAAGTCAAAGCAGCAAACGAAGGTGTCTGAGAGAATCAAGTGGTATAAGCTGGATAAAGGAAAAGGCGAAGCTTTTTTTACCAACATGAAAAACTACCTCTTTTCCATTATCGATGAAGTCGGTAATGAGGAGTGCAGAGCACAAGACATGTGGGATTCCCTACAACAATCTGGCCTGGAGAAAGCCAAATCACTGCTCGGAACATCTAAAGGTCCCTGCCAACACGCAAAAGAAACCTGGTGGTGGACAGACGAAGCCAAAGCAGTGATACACGAAAAGAAAATGGCTTTCCAAGCTTGGTCAAAGTGCTCTTCTACTAATAGAGAGGAAAAAGCTCGCCGTGAAAAGGTATATAGATATTGCAAAGGTATCGCGGAAAAAAGTGCGCCGAATTCAAAGCGAAAAGCATGGAAGGCCTCTATCAGGAGTTGGAAGAAATATCGTCTTCCGCGTCTGACAGGAACCAGGCTACCCAGGAGCTTCGACTAAGCAATTTGAACAAAGGAGCAAATATCTTTAAGATAGCCGCCCAGAGAAGAAGAAATGCTCAGGAGATTCGTTTCCCAAAGTTTATTAACAATGCTGAAGGCCCACACCTTGTGGAAGACGAAAAAATTCTCCACAGATGGCGACAGTATTGCGAGGAACTTCTGAACGAACCCCGAGTGTACTTTCCAAGCACCGCCCCGAATCATGCCGAAATATCCGACATCACAGTCGAAGAAGTTCGGTACGCGGTTGAAAACTCCAAGAAAAGGAAAGCTGTTGGGCCGGACGGGATACCCTCTGAGTTCTGGAAAAATATGGGAGACATCGGGTCTAGATGGCTCATGGTTCTTATCTCCAAACTTAGGGAAAGCTATCTTCTTCCTCTGCACAAGGGTGATACGCGAAATTGTGATAACTACCGTTCTGTCAAGCTGATGTCGCACACTATGAAGATCGTTGAACGGGTATTAGACAGCCGACTGCGGAAAATAATAGGACTATCTGATGACCAGTGCGGGTTTGTCTCGGGTAAATCAACGACAGTTGCAATCCAAATAATAGGGGTCATGATGGAAAAGCATCGTGGTTCTTCAAAGGACTTGCATATGGTGTTGGTTGATTTCGAGAAGGCCTTTGACCGGCAACCAAGAGATCTTTTATGGGTAGCGCTAAGACAAAAAGGAGTTCCAGAAACCTACGTGCGAGTGATCATGGACATGTACAAGAGAGCAACGACAAGAGTAAGATGCACCGCAGGAGTGACCGAAGAGTTCGCAATAAAAGTCGGTGTACACCAAGGGAGCGTCCTCAGCCCACTGCTCTTTATAGCGGAAAAGTGACGGACCCCAATGTGCACCAGCTATTCTTTGAAGACGATGGAGCCATTATAAGTGATGATCAGGCGTCCCTACAACGAGCACTTGATGTGTGGGTGGACATTTTTGAGGGACACGGGTATTGTATTAGTTCAAAGAAGACAGAGTATCTGTGCTGCCCGTTCTCTGACCCTCATCAGCCTATTCCAGACATTTACTTGAATTGAAGAGTGCTTCCCAAGTGTGAAAAGTTAAAATATCTGGGATCTATGATTAATAATGAAGCAACTTGTGATGACGACATCAACGACATCATAAGCGTAGGGTGGCGGGAAAACTCCGCCATCTTCTGTGATCGAAAAATGCTCCCTAAGCTGAAAGGAAGGCTCTACACTTCAGTTGTACGTCCGGCGCTCACATACGGTTCACAATGCTGGACAATGCACAAAAAGTATGAGAACAAATTAAGGGCAGCTGAGATGAAGATGCTTCGCATGACAGCGGGAGTAACAAAGCGTGACAGAATTAGAAGTTCAAAGATCCGAGGAAGCCTCCACGTAAAAGAAACCATCACAAGAAAGATTGAGCGCGACCGACTCAGTTGGTATTGCCATGTTCAAAGGAGAGATCGTTTGAACCCCGTCCAAAAGGCGATATCAATCACCGTTCCAATTTCAACACGCAAAAAAGGCAGGTCGAAAAACAATTGGTGCAAACAAATGCAAAAATACCAGCATTTGATTGGCCTCAGCGATGAAGTAATCCCGAACCGGGAAGCCTCCCGCTACTTTCTGAGATCAAACCGGCGGACCCCACAAGCGGACCAGTAGGAATGCAGTTAAGTGGGAAGGTTATGGTCCTACACTTCTGACCATAACGACGCCGGAAAAAAGGAAAAGAAGAAGATTGCATCAAGACTTTAAAACTTTTCTCAGTATCAGATTTCAATTATAATTTGATTAACTTCGACTACAAATACTTAAAGAAAGAAAAACCTGCGCCTATTGAATCACAGCACCTAGAACCAAATGCTACTCTACGTCAAAGTGCAGTTCAGCTATTAACCCTTGCTCATGTTTTGCCATTTTTAACCGCCCAGTGGACAATGACTTATGGAAATATTAACCTTGTGGAACGCACTACATGCTTTATAGAAATATTTAAATATTGTTCTAGCGTTTGAAATCGATAATGATTCAATTGATGAGTTAACATTTATGATTAATTTATTTATTAGCCATTTCATTGACTTATATCCTGCATGCATAGTTCATAAATTTCACTACCTTGAACATGTTCCACGCTACGTACGTTTGTTCGGACCTGCAAGACAGGAGTGGTGAATAAAAAACGAAAATACAAATCTTTATATTCTGATGCTTAAAATGAATGCAAAAGTATATTTATTAAAAATTAAAAAAAAATAATTCTTAGTAAGTGAATGTTAATAAACACAATTGGTACAAGAGTCATTTGTCAAATATTAATTATTTACTGGAGCCTGCTAACAACTTTCTGAGCATAAAATACATATACATATGGACTTTATTTTCTATTGTAATTCGATTTTTCAATTTTTACACCTGTGATCTTAGAGTTTTATAATATCCTGAAACGTGTAATACTTTATATACAATATCATTAATAATAATACAATATCATTAAATGTTGTATTTTGACACGTTTTCCCCAAAACTGAATTATATGCGTGTTGTTTTTTCAGAGTTAGAAAAGTGTATTATACGTTGAACACATATTTCTAAATATTTCACGTGTTGGAATAACACATGAAAATGAATAACACGTTTAGGTGTGTAGCAATAACACGCACATGTTTTTTAACACACCTAGCATTTGCAGTGTAGTCTGTGATTGAATGATAGTGGCTTTCCCTTAAAGTAAATTCTGCGACTTGTAGAATAATTATATATATTTTGTAGTGAGGTACCAAAAACAAATCCAAGTTGTTGAACTGTAATTTTTGCCACAATAAATATGAATATTGATTCATGACCCATGTGAAAGGATGTCGAGCCTGACGTAAATAGAATAATGGATATGAATTTTTAACTCCCACCTTACAAAACATCGAATATTGACTTAGTGACGAATTGTGACTGGCACACTTTGTAGTACTTTTCCTATACACTTGCCATGAGGACCTAATCGAACATTTCTTTCCGACTAAAATGTCTATCAGGCTGTCAAAGTCCAAGTGAAATGTCTAGTAGCAATGAAAGTATCTATTAGACTGAAGTGCTTATTCATGAGTGCTTAGCCAATATTCTTATAATTTTTAATAGGGCGGGCAACAATTCAGCGATCTACGCATTTGAATGAAATTCGATTAAAAATGCTCTAAGCAACGGTATTTTGTCGTTCTGTTCTTTCTGTATTACACTGGGGATAATCGGCTGGAAAGAATTCATCCCATTTGTATGATGATTCTAGAATTTATCAGAAATTCAGAGAAAAAGTGAATCAATATTTGTCAGCTCACCCATTTCAAAACGATGTTGATGTCGAAAAAACCAAGACAACCTCAATGTCTTTCTTCATGACACAAAGACATACTTCGACTTCAAAGATTTTTTTGTCATAAAACAATTTAAATTTCTGATACGATACGGCATTCTATTTAACAAGTCTTTATGCTACAGCTGTCGAAATATGTACTTATTCAGACAATAGCTTTGAAATTTGTCCATATATAAGCGTTTATATACATATATATGTACACGTACCGTTTATCTTTCACCTATCGTTTGTGATAGCTCGTCCGAAGTTGAATAAAACCTTAACATCATAAAGACTTTTTTTTTGTTTGTTTTTTAATAGGTCTTTACTGTATCCATGTTATTTTCGGGTCATGAATTTGCTTCCATTAAATTTTCCGATTCAACTGGCAGTTGGGTTAATGCAAGCTCCGAACCGTTTTTGTTCACCTAACCAAAAAAAATGAAGTGAGGCAAACGGGAAAGGTAAAGGTACATAAATATAATCCGTATCTGTTTCACTGAGTTTGTTTGAGATTTAGGTGACTTGAAAAATATTACTATTTTCTATGATATACAGAAAATATGGTTCCAGGTTTAATAGAACAAAATTCAAAAGGTATTTGAGAGAAATGTCTGTACATTGTAGGTACCATGAATTTCTCGCATTCACTAATACATATAAGAATAGATTGAACCGAAAATCAATAGTTGGCCATTCACTTCTCTTTAAGGTATGCAAGTATTGGCAACGGATGTTCAAACTAGCCAAAATCCTTCGTCGAAATCAAAAATATGAATGTGGAATGTTCCCGGGATTCCAAGAAATTCTTTAAAGCAGTAAAGATATCCTTAAGTAGTTTGAACTCTTTTCTTGAATACTATGATCAAGACAGCACACCACAACGCTTTTATGAACCCATCGAGGTAAGAAAAGTCACTCAAGCACGTGACACAAGGAATGTGCGTCCCTTTGCTACTACACAAACATTTTCTTAGCAGCACAATACACCCTATTCGTTCGTAAACAAATACTCTAGACGTTTTATTAAGAAATGTGAAACAAGCATTTTGTGGGTTAGTAGGAGGGTCAAAAACAGCCGTACACAGTTACTCGTTTGGAAGACGCAGATATCCGCCCGGAGCAGATTCCAGCGCAAGCACTTTGACTGTTCTTATTAGTTTGCAGAGCAGCCAAAGGGAAAATGGAAGTCAATTGAAATCGAAATCGACAAAACAATACACAGTCGATAACGTTGTACCATTTGTAATTGAAAAGGATAGAACCTCGAGGCGGGTTTAAGCAATAAAATGTTATTGGAAGTCTAGAGAGAAAAATAACTTAAACATATCAAATGGTGATATCGGTAAATACACAACATTTATTGGAGTTGCGGAAAGGTATAGTTCGAGGTGATATAAGAATACGAACTCGTTCAGAAAGGTATTTATAACTTAAATGTCCATTGCCTTCGGCGAGAATCCACTTGGGTTTTGGTATTAAGAATATAATAAGAAAACAAGAAAACAAATTTTTATATTCATTTTGTTCCAGGAATTGGTTGTGATAACGTTTTATAAGCCATCATAAAATACACAGAACAAAAAATAACTATCGATCCAATCAAAGAATAAAATAAAAATATATTATATATTAAATTCAAACAGAAATTATTAAAAAAATAACTAACTTAAGAATCCAATAGCCTTTCAATGAGAATGTCCTTTATTTGATAATGTCCTTGTCGATAATTTTGTAACGAATTTTTGGCCGAACTTGTTGCACTTAGCGCCTCCTGTTGAAACCGTATATTGTCAATATCTGTATTATTCATATTAGGCCACATCGATCTGTAGCGCCATTGCCCGATATGACAATGAAGTAGAAACCGATGTTATCGTCAGACCAAAAGCGGCATCAAATAGAGACTTTTTTGGGATGTATTTGACACGTGTGGATTAGTATTGTTCCAAATCGGAAAATTATCTAAAAAAAGGCTTCGTCACTAAAGATGATTGCCAAATCAGGCAACACGCCGCTGACTTGAATTTGGTGACTAGACGTTGAAAATTCGATTCGGTAAGAGAGTTATGATGAAGGTAAGCTTAACGCTTTGCGCCGACTGTTTGTTGAACACTGATTTTTTAGTGTAGTGTTTTCTTCCTTCGCTTGTTTCTTCATCCAGTTTTCCTCCACAGATTCTTCTTTAGATCTTGTTTTCAATAGCCTGAAATCAGGGACCAAGTTTCGCATATGAAAAGTTTCACTGTAGATATATAGTTTCATAAGACATTCAAAAGACATTGCAGAACAAAAGAGTTGTTTTGAATAGCTCCTTCGGAAGAAGCACGCGTTGCCCACAGTTTATTTATATCAATTTTTGCGTCATTTTTGGGAGTCAATACGGTTTCCAGATACATATTTAGACATTAACATTTTCTCAAAGTTTTCATCGATTTCAATGAGGTGCGAGGCTTAGATCCAAGTCGGCCAGGCTTTCTCCTTACTTACTTCTAAAGCTATTTCCGTTCTTTCCAATATTAGTGTTTAAACATTTCTCTTAATGGTTTACTTACTACCTCTCAGCATTAATTATTATCTCATTATAGTAAACAGGAGTGGTGTCAAGGCATCTCCTCTATTTAATCATTCAGGGATCTGGAATGTTTTAGATAAAATGTTTCCCTTAGGTTGTTCTTTAGTTATCTTTAGTTACTCTTGCATCGGTTTCACTAACTTTTTCAGGATTTCCAAGGATTATACTAATCAGGATTACAAGGATATGATACATTTTCGATCCGAGTATAGAATAATATGCCTTTTTAAAATCTACGAATAGTTGGTGCACCGATTTATGGAATTACTATTTCTTGTCTAAAAGCAGTCGTGTAGGGAAAATTTGGTCACTCATCGAGCGAGTCGTCCTGAAGCCGCGTTGGTAGTCTTCGATTATTTCCTTAGCGTATGATATCAGTCTCTTTAAGAGAATATTTGTCAACAGCTTGTCAGACCCTGATAGCAGTGATATTCCTCAGTATTTGCTGCATTGTGTTCGGTCACCCTTTTTATATTCGGAAATGATGACCGAGTTTTTCTAACCCTCTAGTACAGTTTCATTTTTCCATATAGTTTTGATGAGCCCATGTAACCTACCTGTTAACTCCTTTCCCTTTTTTTAAATTCCTATAGTAATAGGTCGATTTATGCGGCCTTGTTATTCTCAAGTCGATGGATTGCTTCTTTCACTTCATCAATGATTGGCAGTTCTACCTGAATCTCTGCTGCGTCGATGACATCGTTATCCCTTGCTGCTTGCTCTCCATGTACATTAATCAGTTTATTGAAATATCTCCTGCATTGGGCTCTCCATTATCGATGAGTATAAATCCTGATTAGGCCTGGTATCCTTTTCGTATAACCTTTAGCACCGCATACATTGCTTTCGTGTTTTTAGCCGCATATTCTTTCCGAATTTAAGCAAACTTTTTCTTTTAGCGTTGCATTTCATTCATAGGGTTTGATACCTTATACGCTAGACCTCTTCACTATTTGCCTATTATTTAAACTCAAGAATATTACGGGCCTCTTTCTCGCATTCTTCGTAAAACCAAAGCTTTCCTTTGGAGGCCTTGCAATAAAGTAATTTGGTTTCAGTTGCTTTCTTTACAACACTTTTTATTGTTGACCATACTGCTTCTAAGTGTTTTGTTTCATCTAAGACTAATCGATATTAATTGATGTTATTTTTTTTTTATATATTATTGTATCCCGCTTCTGTGAATTTGGATTCGGCTCCTCTGTATGCTTTAATACCTTGTAATATCTTCTGTCTATCACAAAATTATTGTATAATTTTGGTTGCGTGTCAGTTTAAACGGCGACATTGCGGTTTTCACCATTATATTTTTTGAACTGGCGAAACTTCCCTACCTAAGACCATGTCATGAGGCATGGAGACTTTCTTCCCCTTTTCTTGGCAGAAATTTCCCTATTTCCTTGTAGAAATTTCAGAGTACAATTATTGTATAGAAATAGTGGTATTTTTCATCCACTGTTACGTCAAACACTATTAACACTATCTTGTTTCTACAATTTCTTTCGTAAGACAATATATGTACATACATTAAGAATTATGTAGTTATTGCGGATTTTAGTCCAATGATGTTACTAGCTTTTGGAAGGAAATTGATGTTATGTTGTATAGTTAAAAACAAAGGTAGATTTATAGATTTTCATGAATATCAGTTTGGACTTTAAATCAAATATTGAATGTGAAACTGTACTAAGGAGTATGTTGCGGACACAAATAGGGCAAATCGTTTCATAAATGTGTCTGTCTGTCTTTTTCCACTGGCTTGTTGGCTGTTCTCTCTTTACAAAGAATAAGGAAATATTATTTTACCAAGATAAATTGGACTTAATGCGAGGTTAGATATAACGTCGTTTTTCTGGCTCAAACAAGACTACAATGCAGTTTTAGGTAAGCACCTAAAGGTGACAACTTGACTGTTTAAGATTGCAATTATTTTATATCATAAATTGTCAATTTTGAACCTTACATTTGTAAGCGAGATAGTTAACCCCCACTGTACTCACCTATCCGAACCGAAATCATTGATCGTGTGTTTCATGCACAACCCCACTCTCAACAGCAGCCACACCCGCGCACATCGGATGTTCGTTATTACCGCATTTTTTCAAATGGCTGCTGCTGAGGATGCATCTCGACCACTTGACTTTTGATCGGTAAATTGTAATAGATCATATTATACTCAGTGCGTTTCGTTAAAATACTTTTTCCTTTGAATTCTCGCAATCTCCGCCGGTTATTGTTTAAATCGTTAAACAGTGACTGTAGTTCAACCAAGGCTTCGTACAATTGGCACTAAAGCAGCATTTTGGTTTGGTTATTGTCCAGAATCGTTAGGCAAGCAGCAAACCTTTTCTATGCCAGCGAAACATCAGCAAATAAAATCATACGATGTCAAGAACCATTAGGCATACCACACCACCATAGAGTAGAAAACTACATATGTACATACAGCTGCGGTAAAAAAAAATAGCACCGCTATGAGAAAATATTTTCTTGGAGAAACAAAATGTAAATAAATTTTCTGGAGTAATTTTTGAACTTATCGAAATCCGAAATCAAGTCAAGACAAAACTTTTGAAAAGAATTTCATCTTTTATTCATCAGTTTTTCGAAATATTCAGGAACCCGAGGTTATGTCAAAATTATGACAACAATCACACACATTGTATCCATTCAAATGAACTCATTGTGGCAAAATTAAATGAGTTCACATTTATTCACGAATAGAAGATCGCTTTAATCGATTAGGTTCGCGGGGAAAGATGTACGAAAGTCGGTGATCTCATTCTGGTTTCTGACTTCAACCAGCTGTGTAAGCAAGTCGGTCCCGCAAAGAGCAGCAAGCGCCCCTTTTCCAGCTATTGAGCAGTTGTAGACGATAGTTGAAAGGATATTCTGAGAGCAAAACTTAAAATATGAAATCGAAAACTATAAAATATATTTTCGATTACTTGGTAGTTATGTTATTCAAAGATAAGTATGTACTGAAATAGAAAATTGAGAGTTATGATCTAACCATATTAGCAGGGGTCATTGCACAGGCATTCTGGTTCATTTCCCATTATCTGTTTCTTCAATTAAATACCTATTCGCTGTTTACCACTACGCGGCCAAGTTAGGCAACCACAACGTCATTCTAACTATTGGATCATTTGTTTAGTTTTGTTAAATTGAATTGTTAATTGAATTGTATTTTTAAACTGAAGTCTACTTATGTTAAAATCTAAATTGTAATTGTAATTTCAATCTGTTCCATTTTTTACTATTTGAATTAACTGCCTCCAAACCAATGATCCCCTTATCCTATTATTGAAATAAATGTCATTTTTCTTTACTTGTCGATCGCAGGAGGGAGACGTCGTCCTTTTCGCACTCGGTCAGTGAATCTTCCATTGAAGACATATGTATGTATAACTTCATGGGCTGATACACACCAACCTCTAGATTTAAATTTCATCTCACATGTGGGACATAATCATGTCGATTATGGAAAACGGCGGATCGTCGAATCCGCATCCTCAGTTCAACCCTATTACAGAAACCGACGGATAAACCACATTATCGATCCGCAAAACTTCTTTACCGAACCTTTTTTTAATCAGCTGTGGTCTGTCAAATTTTAATTTCCATTTTTCAATAGTTATGATAAATTGACAAATAGTTATCTGAAGTGTAAAAAAAAGTTTATTATGGATACAATTTGCTTCTTTATGGACTTGGAAGGAGAAGAAAATGATTTGTTCCAGGAACTCCTAGAGCACAGTCTTTTAAGCAGATGAGCTCCAAGGGGGGTAAAAAAAATCGTTATTTTCACCGCCACCTGTAGCTCTTCGTTCCCGATTGTTGTGAGCCAGTTTTTTTTTCGCAAAGCCGATTTATGATCTGACCAAATCTAAATTTAAAATAGTCCGAATTAATAGTGCTATTTTAAAAATTTATGTAATTTAACCAGTTAACTGTTTATGACGAATATATTCGTCATGAAAAAATTGTAAAATGTTGTGTTATTTTTATTTTGTGTTTTCGTCATGCGTCTTCAATAGTGACCATTTATTTTTGATGTTTCTGGTTCCTACTTATGTTAATATAAATAAATAAATGTATACATGAAATAAATAACGAAATAAAAATATTAAAGTCACATATTAGGTCACATTTTCCAACAAAGTCGAAACAGTTAACTGGTTAAAGAATGTATGTACATAAGCATCTTATTCCATTCGGCTATTTCCCTAATTGGAGGCCCCAAACTATTAAGCTGCCCTTTCAATTCTTCCCAAAACCGTTGCACAAATTCAGGGTCTTTTTTAGTGAAATTCTTGGGATTCTCGGGATTTTCGGCACTGAAGATTGCCTCGAACTGCAACCGTGTTATTTGTTTTCTAACAATAAAAGTAAATGTTATTTCGTTCATTTAAAATCTGAAACTTACTTTCTATTGCAACAACTCTCAACTGTCTCTTGCTTGAAATCCGCAACCAAAATGATTCGGATTGAAAACGTCAGAAAATGTATACAGCGCGGATGAGTTCCGTTTTCTATAATTCATTTTTTGCACTGCTTAACCGACATCCGCTCACTTTCTCGATTACGTTTTCAATAATAGGAAAATAAGCGGATGCGAAAATATTCCCTCTGCAGTCAATCCGCCGTTTTCCATAACCGACATGAATGATTAATGTATTCCCTGCATTGCAACGTTGCTTGTTTAATTCACCACACAAACATTGATCAATGATCTTGAGGCCTTGATTTCGCGTCAGCTCTTTGTAAGATAAAGAACACGCCGCTACCAACTCTTTCTGTTATGGTGATAGAAATGAGGTAGACATATTGCCAGTCCTTGATTATTGTATACGCCATTACCATTTGTACTCGTGTGGCAAATTAATCATTATTTATACAACACAAATCTAAATATTTAAGCAAAAATCCTCAAAATTGTCTCCATTGCTCGTTCCACTTCCCCTGATACTACTATATTCATTCATATTCTTTTATTTATATTTATATCGTGCCGATATCAATGTTAATGAAGTAGTCAGACTACATTTGACTGGCGCCCGTCAGCAGAAGGCGATAGTTAAGCGTCCACTCGAACGCATCCAAACACCAGCCGTAACGGCGCAACTAACCTACGCCCAAATGGCGCCAGGTCGCAACAGCACGGTACAACAGCCATCCAAAGCCCCAGTGCCCGTTTCTAAGGCACCGGCGGCCGATGTAGACCTGAAATCGATTCTACTCGCCATTCAAGTGCAGCTGAATCAGGTCCAACGGCAACTCCAAGACCATGCGGCTCGAGTGGACTATATCTACACGTGCCTGCCTGGCCTGGCGCAACATCAACCATAATGGGTACGCTGGCAGAGAGGCCTTTAAAAATCCTGGCGGTGAATGTTAATTCACTGATTAGGATCGAACGGAGAGCCGTGCTTTTTAAATTGTTAGAGGACGAAAGCCCAGATGTGCTGCTGGCTAGCGAAACTAAGCTAAACCAGAGGCACAAAATCCGGCACAGTTCATATAGTATTATACGAAGAGACCGACCCAACGCCACCCAAGGCGGGGGTGTCGCGATCTTCATTAATAAAAATTTAAATCATAAAGTCATATATAGCAGTGAATTGCGGAGGTTCCAGGTGCTAGATGCATGCATTGTGTGCATCCCTCTCCAAAACGGAAAGCGGATGTATATTGTGTCAGCTTACGAACCTGATGCACCTCAACCTACAGTTTTCATTACAGAGCTCGAATCACTTTTTCGATCTCTGCGATTGACCTCAGCCGAAAACTATTACCTTTTGGCCGGAGATCTAAACGCCAAACATAGCGATTGGGGTAACATCACACCCAACACTAGAGGGAGCCTACTAAGCAATTGGTGGGGGCTACACGGTATTGAGTACAAACTCAAAATCCTTGCGACAGATAGTCCGTCGTTCCCCAGGAGCGGCTCCTATCTGGATCTTATGCTACTAGACACTCGACTCAGACTGGCAAACATAGACGAATGGTCTACGAACTGTCTACGGACTTTCGTATACGACAGTGACCACTGCGGACTTGGTGCCGTAGTTAAACTACCCGACGAAATTGTGGACTTGGGGGAATTCGTCCCGGCGCACACCACCTACGACTATAGTAGGGTGCGCTGGCCGCATTTCACCAGATCCCTGACGAGAGCACTCACTTTGAGCGCCTCCTTCCCACCATCCGATAGGAATCTCTCAAACGAAGAGATTGACAGATACCTCAAGGACATGGACTGTATAATCAAACAAACTATGGACAAAACGATACCACGCCAACGGCACAACGATACCACCAACGTCTACCGAAACGCGACCATTGACGCACTCCACAGACAAAAAAGTAGACTCTTGTCAAGACTCAAACTCTTGTACAGACAGTTTACTGAAAGACAAGATCCGGAAATCAGGACGCTGAAGTCATTGATTAGAAACCTCCAACATCTAATTAAGGAAAATTACAGACTATCTGTAAATTTGCATTGGAGCAACAAGATTCGGGCTATAAATTCCAGTAGCCCGAGCATGTTCCCGCAAATAAATAAAATATTTCGGAGGAATAATCACAATAACATTCAGATGTTGAAAATCCCCAGATCGCCAGATAATGAACGGATCCTACGGACTGCGAACATTGATCCAGATGGTGCCGTCTTGGACGACAACCTCTTCGTGATCGAAGATCCTCAGGAGAGGGTGGAGGCGGTGGGAGTCGTTTTCCAGGAAGTGTATAAGGTGAATGAAAGCATTTGCCCAAACCACGACTTGGAAAATAGAGTCCTACTTCATCACTTCTACCTTCGATATGACATTGAGCATTGGCGATCTGAGAACCTTGGTTTTACCAGGTTCAATGACGACTTTCCGGCAAACGGTACCGTCACCAATGCTAGGCCTAACATCCTTTTCGTATCGAGGGTGGAGCTCCAGGGGATTTTTGATTCACTCAGGAAGAAGAAATCTGCAGGAGTTGACCAAGTACCCAATGTCGTGCTTAGAAAGCTCCCACCAATCGCTGTAGAGAGGTACACTATCCTGTTCAACAATGCGCTGAATAATGCCTATTATCCGACGCATTGGAAGACAGCGGTAGTGCAACCTATCCCTAAAAGAGGTAAAGATACCTCGAACCCGGCGAATCTTCGGTCGATAAGTCTTCTGCCGTGCATCAGCAAGGTCTTCGAGAAGGTGATCAATAGAGCCCTGACTCAATGGGTTGAGGACAACAATATCATCCCGGATAACCAATTCGGTTTCAAAGCGGGGCATGACACTTTTCATGCTGCGTCGAAACTCGTATCGGATATCCAATGGAACAAATGCAAGAACCAATGCACGGGTGCCTGCCTGATTGACTTGGAAAAGGCCTTCGATACCGTATGGTTGGAAGGGCTCTACTACAAGCTCAACCGGCTGGGCATAAGTAAACCACTGCTATATATGATTTTGAATATGTTAACAGGTAGAAAGTTCGTTGTGAAAATTGCCAACGTGACTTCTACCCAAATATTTGACATTAAAAATGGACTACAACAAGGCACGGTGAACTCGCCGATCCTGTTCAATATTTACCTCAGTGATCTGCTAGGTTCGCCCACCACTCAATAGCGTACGCAGACGATCTGGTTGCGTACAGATCTGGTCCGAAAGTCGAGGTCATTAAGACGCTCTTGCAGTGTGACTTTGAAAAAATTCAAGGGTTTTGCGATAACTGGAAGTTGAAAATCAACTTTCAGAAATCGGAAACCATTCTGTTCAGAACAGCGTTGTCTAGGGCCTCTAGGGACACTAGAAAGAACTGGCGCCAGTTCTCAATCATTGGACCACACGGGCGTCCACTGGCGAATCGAAGTGTGGTCAGGTTCCTCGGGATCTGGCTGGACCAGTATCTATATTTTAACAAACATGTGGATGCTGCTCTGGCCAGGGCTCGAGTCGCTTTTGCTCTGGCAAAATGGTTGTTTCACAGCAGCCATCTTGACCGCAGGGTAAAGGTAATCTGCTACATGGCCTTAGTCAGGCCCATGATCGCCTACGGATGCCCCGTGTGGTTTAATGTGAGTGCTGGCTTGATGGAAAGGATTCGGGTGTTTGAGAGGCAGTGTCTGAGGTCCTGCCTTGGATTGCACAGAACAGCAGAATCTCAGTACAGAAAATTCTACTCCAATGAGGTCCTATATAACAGGGCCAAAATTATTCGAATAGATAACTTTTTGATTAGGTTAATTCGAAGGCACATGGCGGGGGCCATGACCTCGACCAACAACCTGATCTCTGGGGCGTTCTACCTCAACGAGCGCTATTTCGAGCTTGCGCGTCTTAAAGGCTTTGTTCCCCCCGAAGCGTTCCTCCAATTCGACATGGACGGGCTGATCCATGATCCAGGATAGAGATGCGGTGCCCGTAATTTTCCACGTGGCCCGTAACGCTGTGGAACGGCGACTGCTCTATGACGCGGTTTAGTATGGCGGTATCGAGTCACGATCGGCGAGACGTCGTCCGGCAGCACCAACGTTTTTGGTGGCTGGAGGGGACACCGTCGGCGACTGAGTAATAGTATACACCAGCCAGCCAACAATACCAGTGGCTGGCTCGCATAGCTTAGGGCTATGCCTAGCATTAGATAAAATTAGACAAAAAAAAAAAAAGATATATACATATATAAAATATATATATAATGTACATATTTTAGTTAAGTTAGAATAAGATAGGTTTAGTTAGATTTAATTAGTTTTAAATAGGCTTAAGTTTTATATAAAATATATAAAAATGATCATATGCTAAGTTTTTTCTTAATAAAAACCATTTTTCTTAGCTTAAGTTAGATATTATAATGTTAATAGAATTTATGTAGTCGTCGAAAGACATATGTTTCAATTGTTCTGTTTGTTTTAGAGTGTCCGTATAGGGCCAGTAAAATAGTTAAGTTTGTTAAAATAGTTAAGCTAGTTTTAAACATTTTTGACTAGGGTAAGATAGATATGAGATAATACTGAATAAAAAATGAATTAAAAAAAAAAAAAAAAAAAAATTTGACTGGCGATAAATCTTTCTGGAATATCGACATGTCGGAGCGCTGAAAAGAAATATTCAACTAATACACGTTAATTGATGGTTGTCAGATCTTTGCTATGAAATTTATACCTTCAAGCCTGGATAAGTCACTACAAAGCACTTTAACCGCCATAAAACCTGACTCATATAACTCTTCTGACTATTCTAACAATAAGTAGGGTACAATAGACAGACTCTTATGTTGGCCGACAAATTTTGCGTGACCTATTTAAAGATTATGTGTGAATATCAGAGCTAAATAATTTCGAGGTTCGATTTTCGAAAATTTTTATTTTTTTATACAATATTTGTGACTATCTTTAAGAGATTTGGGATGAGGATATGTATGTAATTTGCAAGTTATGAAAATACCAACCTCAATTCAAATTCAAAAGAATATGGTTTATCAATTATGAGAAAGAAAATGCTTGATATAAAGAAAAAGTTGTATATAGGCGGATTTTTCGCAAAATAAATAGTTATTTAGTCACCGATATATGTATATTTTGTTGAATGAAATTAGTTCCATACATAATGAAAGCCAGCGCTTGCAAAAACCTTTTAATTTAATTTATCACAAAAAAATTTGGTCCAAATTCTTTTATCTATTGTTTTCAATAGCACGAAATCACCAAGCACACCAGAATATGTCTTACCTTTATATCTGCGAAAAACAAACTATCAAATACCGAAAATGGCTGGCAATGTCAACATATGTCAGGGGGCGTTTATCAACATGCCAAAAAGAAATCGAAAATCGGAATGTAATTAACTCGCGAAATTCAGATTTATTGTTTACCTTTTTTCCCAATATTTTTTTTAACGAATCTCGTACATATAATACCGATGTTAACACCCATATAGTCATTTTTGGTTTAATTTTTTTGTTATATGACATACATAATATGTAAAAAAATTAAATTTGGATTTATTTTTGATCTTGAAAGAAACGAAAACTATAATATGACACACTAATAATGTCTAATCCCATTCGTAAAAGAAATATTGTTACCACTTATTACAGTCTTCGTAATATGTCCCAAGCAGCGTCTCCGCTACTGTAAACACTGTTCCAGATGAATTTTTTCTCTTCTTTACCCAGTTACATCTCTAACGATAGCTTGACCACAGATACCCTTGTTTGGTGTAGATAAGAAAACTGGAAGGATTTGTGATATAATACTTTTCTAAAAGTTCTTAATATGCAAATTCTATAAAATTTCCGCCCTGGCTCTTATTATACAGTTTTAACTACTTTAACCACTTAAAACTTGTTGAGGATGAAAGGCGGAAAAAAGTACTGTTAATGCCACCCCTTTTTAGATATTCAAGTGACGTTGTCGCTCCTCATAGTTCGTGAATAGTGGTGAGACAATGAATTCATTAGAAAAAAAAGGAGAAAAGCTGAAACAATAAATCATAGAAATACTATATAGCAGTAAAAATTGCATTAAGAGCTTGGGTAAATAAAAGAATATAAAATGGAGAGAGTATTTTCGAAATAAATTTTGTTTGCAGAAGAAGTCATTACAATTTCAAAACAAATTGATTAATGGGATTAAAAGAACGATAACAAAAGAAAGACTCGAATTGATTGCTTTCGCGTTTGAAAGCACAAAAACTAGTTTGCGTAGTGGAATGGATTCCGAAGAGGGCGTCAATTTTCAATGGGAATAGATCCACCTAATTACAAACATACATATAATCAAGATCTTTAATTTAAGTACTTTAATAGGGGAAATTGCTTTTAAATAATTTCAGTAGGCTTACCTTTTGGAGTGCCAATATGTATCTGCGCATAGCTGAATATATGTACATATTCCGAGAGAATAATGAAATCAGTCAAAAATTGGTTCTTCAATCGACGACTATATTACTATGTTCATCTCAGCAAGCGCCATTTAATTCGAATTTCATTTTAGTTCGAATCTCCTACTTGTGATTGCAGTTTTCATCATTCTCCGAATCACCCATAATTTCTTACTTTATTTGGGCCCTGTTTTGATATGCGTGCAGTCGCTTAGCGACTTTTCAAGCTGTCTATTCTTTCCACTTGTCCTGTCCATTTATTCCATAACAGTTGTTGAATTTCTAATGCCCTGATATTCATATATAGTCCAATAAAATAAGGTAAAAAAAGGGGTTAACCTCGGAACGAGAGATAATGAGCTGGAAACTCCTTTATACTCTCCTTTCGGCGTTCTAAATATTGTGTAAGAAGTCTCAAAAAATCTCGTGTCTGCGTCCTAAGTTATGGAAAGTCAAAGGTCATGAAAATCGGTTTTTAGCGATTATTTCGGTTTTCACAGCTCCAATGATGCTAACACCTTATTATCAAAATTGTCAAGCATATGATTTGCGACAATTTTTGTTCAAAATATTTTTCCATACGCTCGACCGTTTCAGAGAGGACAGAAAGTGCGCAACGCTCAGCCACACATACTGTTATAAAGGGTAAATCGTCATCTCGCTTACTAATACCTTCTATGAAGTTCATTAATAATTAAAATTTGATTACCAATGAATAATTTTTATTACATATAACAATTTTTTGAAATTAAATTGTTAGTGAAAAAATAAAAAGAGTAAGTATATTCTGATTATATCTTTACTTGGCATTTTTTTGTAATATTAGTTGAAATCAAATTTAAATCTACAAATCTTTAATAATTTTAATATTAAACGTCTTCATCGTTTTCTTCTTCATCCTCATCTTCCGGGCGTTCGAATATTTCCGTTTCACTGCCCTCACAGAATTTGCGGATCCAACGCACTTTCTCCCTCGGAATTGCTTTACCAGCATTGAGACACTGGCCAATGCAATAAAGTTTTGGGTATTTGTTCATTAACATCATCTAACATTTTACTCGGAGGTGAATATATTCCCATAAAATAGCTGCGGCAGCTTCGAAAATTCTTAATCGTTCTTCTTTTGGATTATTTTTTTTTATTTTCGTACCAACTTTTTGATAATATCTTAGCGTATGTGTCACGAAAAGATATGGTAGTGAATGATCCAACTTTTCTTTTTTCTTTCAGCTCTTTTAATGTAAAGGTATTATAAATTGTGAATCTTTATGATTTTCCATATAACAAAAAAATCCCCTTTATGGCTCGAATAACTTCATTCTCTTCGCAAGGCTTATTCTCGGTAGATGTTGCTCGATTGAAGAAATGAGTACGGTATGGTGCTTTGCTTCAGCTGCGATCAAGTTGTAGTCATAAAGTCTACGATCTTTGACTAACTCTCCTTTTTTCTTTCTTTTTTCTGCTCTTTTTTTCCAAAGTAGCTGAAATTTTTCATTTCATTTTTTCATTTATTCATTCATTCCAACTTTAAACTATTTGACAATTAATTCATTACAAAAGCAAGCTAATGAAGAAAAAAAATAATCATTCTATAACTATGGAAGTTAGTGTCGAATGATCTAATAATTAAACAGTACATACTACATACAAATATAATGTGGGGTAGACAATACATAATAGGAGCGAGAAAAAAATATACACATTACAGAGTAAAAATTTGAAACAAATGCTTAGACAGAATAAGAGTGTTTAAGATTCAATGCACATATCGATATATAGATTCAATGTTTGCATAGTCAATATTGAATAGCCAATCCTTTACTTTGTTTAAAAATGCATGAATTTTTTTAGTTTGTCTTATCACAATAGGTAATTTATTAAAACATCTAGGAGCAGTAACAGTAAAAAAGTGAGCAAATTTGGTTTTATGTGCGATAGGAATATTTACCAAAGCTTGATTATTGACACGTAAGCAGTAATAATTAGATGTCCTATTCAAAATGTTGCCACTGCGCTTTAAAAATTCCCTGAGAACTTTAAAGATATAAAGATGTCTTAAAGGAAGAATGTGCAAGTCTTTGAATAACGGCCAACAATGAGTTAAGCGATTTTTACCGCAAATTATTCTAATTAAACACTTTTGAGTTTTAAATAGAGGATTAAAAGTGTTATCATAAGCCCCTCCCCAACTTGTAATACCATATTGCAGTTTAGAGTTTGCCAGTGCATAATATATCATAGAAAGTATTTGCTTAGAACAGTATGGTTTTAAGTCATACCATTTTCGTATTACCAGCATCATATTCGGTTTGGTAGCTTGTATATGAGCTTTCCAATTCAAGTTTGAATCAATTACAACACCCAAATACTTATACTCACTAACGGATTCAATTACAAAACACTTATCTGAGCATGGATGTTCATAATTATAGTTAGTCATACCACAACTATGAGCTGGTAAACTAAACTTTCTGCAGTCATGTGAGTGAAATACCATGTTAGGATCAATATGATCATTGCCTATCATTTTAAAAGGCATTAGTTTGGTTTTGTTGCTGAATACTAACCGGTGTAAAGCACACCACTGTCTTAGCTTATATACATCTTCATTTATACTGGCAACACAATTAAATGAATTCAATTCGTGATATGTGAAGGCTATATCTTCTGCAAATACGCTGGGTTGAAAGAGTGAATTTATAAAAATTAAAAACAACAGAGGACCAAGAACGGAACCCTGAGGGACGCCATTCTTAATAGTAAGAGAATATTTGAAAACCCCATTGATTTTTACTCTTTGCTTCCTGTCTTTGAGATAAGAATAAAACCATTCTAGTACAGCTCCTCTAAAACCAGATGCACACAATTTATCTAAAAGCAAACTGTGATCTACTAAATCGGAAGCTTTAGACATATCGATAAACAGCGCCATAGAAGGTTTCGAATAATTGAATCCCTCATACAATTTTGAACACAACATAAGAAGCGCATCTTCCGTGGATTTTTTTGATCTGAAACCAAACTGATTGTTTGAGAAAAAATCTTGATGTTCGAAGAATGAAATCATGCGTGATTTCAGAAGTTTTTCGAACAGTTTCGAAAAGGTTGGAAGTAGAGATATTGGACGATAGTTGTTAATATCTCTGCGATTTCCTTTTTTGAAAAGAGGTATAACTTCTGCACACTTTAAGGATTGCGGAAAACAGCCTTTATATATACTTTGGTTAAATATGTAGCACAGAATATCAGCTATATTAAATGCAATTTTCTTTAAAAGTTTGTTAGTAATACCATCATTTGTACATTAACTTTTATTTTTGTGTGACATTATAAGCTTGAAGACTTCTTCAGAAGTAATAGGGAAAAAAAGGAAGCTGTTTGATTGCACCTTATCCGCAATAATTTTGATGACGTTGTCTTTAAATTTCTAGAGTATTCTAGAGTATTTAGGTTTCTGATCATACGTCGATACTTTTCTTTTTTTTCTTGACTCTGTTGCTGCTTCAGCTTGACCACAAAATTAACACAGTGTCTTGAAATACTTCATTTCTTTTTTACGAGGCACATTGGATGATAGTAAAGGTTCACCTGCTTCTAGGCGTCGTTTCGATCCTTCTATGGAATTTTTACTGATGTACACTTTTCGACACTGAATATGCACATTCACAGGGATTAAATTATTTAAGAAGTCTATGTGACCGTAATTTCTTTCGATACTTACAGTTTTTAAAGTTTTCCAGAAATGCACTACATTAACAGATTCACCTCCTGTAAGTGATTTCTCACAAATAAAACAAAATTCAGTCATAATTTTCAAAATTGACATCTGTCGTGACCGAAATCTGAAACCAACTGTAACCTTCAGTTCATAGAAAGTAGTAAATGAAGTAGGTCGTATTATGTAGTGGTCCAGATTCCCAGGTATAGTCCGTCTTTTCAGTTACGATGTTAACGGGCAATTTATCAGTTAAAGTTTACACATATTAAAGAAAAAATACCTCTTTCTTTTTTCGCCAACAATTTATTTTCAAACAAAATTTAGATATAAGTATGTAATAAAAATGATTAATTGGTAATAAAATTTTAATGATTTTTTAACTTCATAGATGGTATTAGTCACCGAGATTGATGGTTGACCCTTTATAATAGTAGGTGTGACTGAGCGCTGCACTTTCTGCCCTCTATCTCTGAAACGGTTAAGTGTATAAAAAAAATTTTTGGAACAAAAATTGTCGCAAATCGTATGCTTGACAATTTTGATTGATAGCTCCCATGGTGCTAGCTTTTCGTGACCCTTGACCTACAATAACTTACGACACAAACATGAGATTTTATGAGACTTTTTACACAACATTTAGAACGCTGAAAGGAAGGTATAAGTTTCCAGCCTATATCTCTCATTCCAAGGTCAAATCCTTATTATACTGGACTAATAGTAAACAAAAATAATAGGACTCCAGCAGTCACTGTCGATAGGTGACGTTACGTGTTGTACCTTCGATATTAATTATGTTGTTAATTTTCATGCTTGTATTCATTACAAGTTGTTGTAAATTCAGTATATTAGGAATAAAGGTGAGGTATAAGTATTAAATATTATCTACTCGAAGCTGCACAATGCACTTTATGAGTGATTTCGAGCTTCATTAAATATTTCGTGTCTTAAAATGTAGTCAGATATGCATACTTATATGTATGTATATGTTTAGAATATGAGAAATAAATTGCATGAATGCGAAATTTCTCTCGCCCCCATTGCGGTTTTAAAGCAGTAGCGAATTGAACATAAGAAGTTCGCCGTGAAAGAATTCAAGAATGTAGCAACAAACATTTCGTAATGCGTCGAGCGCTATATGCCAGGGTTGGGAAGACGAAGCATTCAACTATGTATGTGGTTTCAAGGAATTCACACTGCATTAACGAAATTGATTTTCTTGAAACGTATCCTGAAACCAGCGAGGACGTTTGAAATGAAGGTAGTAAAGCAAGTATTGCAGTAGCGAAATTGTGTTTCGCGTTTCTTATGTTTGGGTAAAAGGAATGAGTTCAAATGGGATAAATGCAGTTGCTTTTATTGTAACGCCTACATGTGTAGGTAAAATATTTTGCTTTGATTATACCTTAATATAAGTATGTATAGGTTTCATGAAAACAGCAGCCAAAGAAACAGTTCTCACATAATTAATTGAACTGAATTCCATTAAATTCAAAAATACCTTTCAGCGAATTAACATCTCCGTTTTCATAGGCTCATTAGGCCAAGGCGTTTATGATATGATAATTGCAAGGTCAAGCATATTTAACGCTTTTCCCTCCCTACCTTCTTTCTTATACGAGTATATTACATGTGAACATTATGGCACTCTCCTGCAATAATTCTCAAATTAAGGTTATAGTGTCCGATAACCTCAGGAAATTACACGATTTGAGCCCAACTGCTAAGCGATTTAGCCTTGATTATTTCTCATTTGTCAGACCCCATAGTATGAATAAGAGCTATTTCTCTAATATTGTGTCCGTGTACCAAACGTAAGACCTAATGGTTACCATTAATCACTGATGTACAAACGAATGTTATTCGCTGTGTTTTTATCGTTACATTAAGTACTATGGTTTATATGTGCTCCTGAAGTATTGGGGCTTAATGAAATAAATGTACACAACGTAACAAGTATAACAGTGTTGCTGCTGCTGAAAGCGTTTTAAATAGGTTATATGGTCTTGCAAATCGCTGCCATCAATAAGGCTTAGCAATGTAAACGCTTGTCTACACATATTTTTATTCTTTGCTCTCCTCCCCTTGATCTACGTGTTTTCTTTTCTATGAAAATCTTAATCTTAAGTCAGTTATGTTAAATGTATGCATGTATTTCTGAGTTTTTCCAAACACGATAAAATACAATAAGTGTCAATAACTGTTTTTAAACAAAAGGGCTTCGCAGCGCTTCATTCCAAACCAAAGCGAAGGGTGATTTTTTTTAGCTTTGACGCATGATTTATGACATATAAAATTCTTACCAATTAGTAAGTTTTATTTTCAAAAAACGAGCTCTATGAGAAATTTCTTCCGCGCCCTTTAACAATCACATGGTCGTCATAATCCATCTGCTAAGCAATTCAAGCCATAGCGAATAAATTCCTCGGGTGCAAGATAATGTTTGTCGAAGTTACAGATCGCCTGCTGCTTTCTCAAAAATTCAAACAAATTGTGCTAACTAAGCCTCTTCCATTCAGTTAAGCAATTTAATCGACAATAAATTGTATTATAATTCTCGCTATATCAACTTTCTTTAAACTTATTCAATCCAGGTTCTCGAGTCTTACTACGGAATGTTTAATACATATTACCAGCATATGGAACTCCTTGCCAATAGAAATTAAAAGAAACAACTTCAAAATATTTCATTTAAGTCGCCCGCGCTCATTTTTACTGCAATTATATGCTGACATTGTTAGTAATAATACTGTATGTAATTAGCCCATTCCTTACATATGTACATCTTAATGTGGCAGCAGTCTTAAGAAATAATTAAAATTCCACTGAAACAGCCAGAGTTTCCAAAAGAAAATCTAAAAAGGTTTAAATTTTGCGTTATTTTTATGACGGAAATCTGTTAAGACGTATATTTTATTAAATCAATCTTTAGACTGAATTGGGCAAATTAAGTAGTAATCTGAAAACAATTTGCATGAAATACTTGATATATGATGTGACATTTAAATGTCACGAATGGTCACAACTGTTCAGAATGCTCAACAAGACGCTTATCATGTATACTTAGAATAAATTTGCTGTCACTGCAACCAAATGGTCAAAAACGTTTCTATATGAATTCGTGGGATACGTGAAACTTTGAGACACTTGTGCTGGTAAACCTATATCATAAATCCCTTGAAAGATGACAAAAAAAAAAACATATTGTTGAATTGTTATAAACTTAAAATCGTTTCATAAAAGTTTTAAATAATGTTCGCATTTAAGGAAGGAATAACAAATAACAACGACTTCGAGAAAAAGAAAATAAACGGATAGGAAAACCAAATAGAAAGTTTTCCTATTATCCTTTAGTATAACACACAGCTGAGGTCCACAACAAATAACACAAACATCACACAAGCATGTTCCCCTTCATGCTGTTTCCAAGGATTACTCAAAGAAAATAGCCCCAAAGTGATAAATTGGAATAAATGTAAAAGCTCCTTTCACTCTTTGTTCCTTCATAGTTTACAAGACAACAGGTCCTTACAAATGTCTTCAATTTATCATACGTCTGTATACTGGTGTTCATGTGTGTCTAAGCTAAAATATTAGCTTAAAATATTTAGTTTGATTAATAAGTTAATAATTAATGCATGTTGTTTACAAAGAACAAAAATAAACCTTTTTAATCAACTCATATTATTTCCGAAGTAACAATTCTCTCATATGGATATGGGAAGTGTTTCCTTACACGTATCTGGAAACGAGTACTAGTACATGCTCATATTTTTGCCTGGACGGACATTAATTTAACTAGTTTTCCAGATTATGGTGGTTTTTGTTGCTCGCTTTAGCCCGGTTATTTATTGATGGTAAGTGAGATATGTAAAATTCGTTTCTTTCTCTTTGTTTATTGTAATTTGTCCTTATATTAAAACACATTCAGCTTTGTTGTCGTACATTTTACAGAGTATAGGAATTTGATAGTTTAGCCTTTCCTTTAGAATATGATAAATAAATTAATCTAAGACAAGTAGTACCAGAAGGCATATATGTGATCTGCGTAATGTTACCTTTGATCCTTTAGGGTTTGGTTCATGCCAGCAGCTGGGACATTATTAAAGAATGTAGAGGAAAGTACACAACCTTGTCTTACATCAATTTTGATTATATATTTACTATTATACTCCCACTTAGCTCACCTTCGTCGAGAATCCGACAATTTGCCTCGTTGTAAAAATTTTTGATTAAATTGATGTTTTAGGCGAGTGGTATTCTACACTTTATTCAACTATAATTCGCAAGCTATTGATGTGATTAATACAGGATTTATATGACCTTTTTTGGCTGTGACGATGTTCCCGTTTTCATATTTGATTTGCTTTGCAGAGGTTATACTACATCGATTAGCCTCTTAATTCCTTTGTGTAAGCCCCTGCGTCGGTGTGTTTCACTAGCTGATTGTCCTTCTTTTGCAATCTTTTCGTTCCAGCGTCTATTATCGTGTTGCGTACTACGTTTGACCAAACGGTTGAGTAGGTTATCGCTTCTAACTTAGCACTGCGAGCCTTGGCGTCATTTAACCTTGTTTTAGCAAGTTCCCTATCCTCAACGAACTTCCAAGTATGGTATTTTCGGTGGGTGTTGATAGAAAATAATACATTTTTAACATTAGGCCAAGTATTACGGTGAGTGATCGCAATTTCGCTGGCAGCAGATTTCAAAGCGTTGATAAAGTCTACATCGAATTTTCCCGCTCGAGTATTATTTTTGTTCTTGACGTCAGAGATCTTAAAGCAAACGGATCCTACGAGGAGATGATGGTGGCTTGCGCCGTCTGCACCGCACTTATTTCATGACGTGATCAATCTGATTTTCTGTTCGGGGATCAGGTGACGTCTATGTGACTTTATGAATCCGTTTGTGAGGGAACAGCGTGCCGCCTATTACAAGATTATTAGCTGCATTTGTTGCGGTAAATAGTTGCCATTTCTAATCATTCTGCCAATGCCGTGCGGTCCCATCGCGTTTTCTAAAGACATATTATAGGCTCCCAATTGCGCGTTAAAGTTGCATAGAATCAATACGATGTCGCCATGCACTTTACCTAGCGAAAAGTGGCGACTTCGGTAGGTGCGTAGCATTATAGATAGGTTAAGTTGCGTGCCCTTGTACGGAATCG
Source organism: Merodon equestris (assembly GCA_958301585.1). Lineage (NCBI taxonomy): Eukaryota > Metazoa > Arthropoda > Insecta > Diptera > Syrphidae > Merodon > Merodon equestris. The sequence continues at coordinate 42,652,618 of OY284414.1, read as the reverse complement.
GGATTTTATTATTCGAACTGAGTGTGCTTTCGATTTATGTAGACAAGTTTTGAAAGCAAAAATTCGACATCGCCTGTCCTCGGTTCGTGATTTGGTTTTCCTAAATAAAAAAAAGGAAAGTTTGCATCAACTTTGAACTCACCAGGGTCCGCCCACCTAGTCTCGGTGAGCCCGAAGATTTGGATGTTATAGTTGATGCACTCCTTACATACTTGGACTAATCTGGATGTTTCCATAAGCGTTCTAATAATATTGCTGTAGTTTCACGACTGATTAGGCCACCGCACCCGAGTTTGCTGGCAGCTATAGCCTACAAACTAGCATCCCCTAATATTAGGGGTAACATGGAGTGCATAATTTCCTTTGCTCTGGATGCTAATATTATACCGCCCATTCTCGGCCGTCAGAGCCTCGTCAGTAACACAAGGTAGGCCGCGAGAAGGAGAGGCTGACTGTTGGTTGGGAGAGACTGTGTGTTCTAATCATTGACCTACCCCAATCACGTTAATAATTTAGTCAGAAGACAAAGTTTTTTTGTTTTTTTAGTTCCTAATACATATTTATTAATTTCTACTTAGAGCGACGTATGTTACGCTAGACAAAAATACTTAAAACTAACTTACTTAACTTAAAATACCTTACTGGCCCCGTGCGGACACTCTAAGATAAACAGCACATTATTTTGCCTTACGACTATTTATATCGATACTTAAGGGCTAACTTTAGTTAATTAAGACTAAGAAAATATATGTATGTTCTATATTTAACAAAACAAAAATGTTTTGAAAAAAAACAAGTTTTTTTTTTATTGGTGAATGGTAATAATGTTTTAATCGTGCCACCAGTTTTATTTTATTGTCCAACTTATATGTTCACTAAAAGTTAATCTGTTACCTAAATTCTTAAACACAAAGCTCCCATGGTTCTCCATTGATCGGTAAAAGGAAACTGGGAAGAAAGCAAGTCTTTCCCTTTCTGATGAAAAAGAGAGCTTGCATTTTACTTTAATTCAACCTAAATACCTAAATAAATAAACCTAACGAAGTATGAAAAGGAGTCAAAAAATGCGGTGTCATCAGCAAAGATAGCGACATCACAATTTGGCAATTTTAGAAAATCCGATATATTGTATAAAATCGGTTCAAGAACAAATTCTTGGAGAACATCCACGTCAATTGACACAGTTTCGGAAATAACTATTTGACCAAAAATGTTGGACTATTTTACAAATGGATGAACGAAAGGAAGTTTAATTGAATCATATTAAATATAGAATCTTGTATATTGTTATACTGAATCAAATGCCTTTTCTGTGTCTAACAAAATCATCCCTGTAGATCTACCAATTGTACTATTGATCGTCAAGTGATTGCGAATTCTTAGTACCTGATGAGTGGTGTGTTCTGGGCCGAAACTGTTTATTGGGGTAAATGTCAATCTTAGAAATATGATTGAAAATAAGATCCTTAACAACTTTTCCGAGTATTTTGTTTATGCTACTAAGCAAACTGATCGGTCTGGCATTTTCTGGGCTTTGATAATGGGTTTTGCTTTTTTTCGAGGATTCTGGAAAGTAATTCATTTCTAAGCAAGCGTTAAACAGAAATGTTAGAAAAACTATGCCAGATCTAGGTAACTGTATTGATTATACATTTTTTACGCCATCAAATCCACTTGTTTTGTGTTCTTAGGTCTCTTACTATAAATTGCTTATCTACTTGGGTAGCAAGACTCCACTAACTCCCAGTGGAAATTTTTGGAAGAAACTTTGGAAATATCCAAAAAAAAAAATGACCGCAGAAGTTGGCAAAACACTGGATTGTTGAACTAAATTCGTTGATAATAATAGGTTGTTTCATTGTAAAAGACTGGGCATATTAGTTACCAATAGATCAAGTACAGAAGGATGACAAAGAAAACCAGATGGAAAATATGTGGTACTTGAAGGTAACAGAACAGAAATCAGTAACGGACTATTAAGATTAAACAAATTATTTCCCATGAGTATGCTTTCAGGCCCGTAGTTGAAATCTCTTTAATTAAGAATTCTCAATTCTTAGTAAATAACTTGTGAAGGATATTTGCCACTGCTATTTTTTTAGCAATTGGTGGTTCACGATCACCAGGAAAATGGGTAAAAAATGTTAATTGTAAACGGTGACTTTTTAGAGTTTTGGTTTATGAACTAGCAATAGTGATTGAAAGCTAATTTGTGGTTAATACGTTTTGCAATTTTACAATAAATAAACTAACGTTAAAACAACGTATGCAAATTGTGCAAACTTATTTTAAAAACCAAGGTTCGCAAACCTAACCGTGCGCTATGTCCATTTTACGGTGGACATAATTGTCCATCTGAGCAAGTTATATGGAACACAAAGAATCGTTTTCGCACCATGTACATTCTAGTTGATAATACGCATCCCCAAAGACGACAAGCAGTGCGAAGAGAAGAAGAAGAAAAGAAGAGGAGAATGCGAATTAGTTGATTCGCCATCATGCATAGCAATAGGAGATTTGCCCATCTTCTTTTGGGAGACGTTATGGATAGATCTTGGCTTAAGGGCTTATAAGATCCAGCTTGTTGAAGCCGAGTGACCATTATAAGCGTCGTAAATTCGGTGAATGGGCCGAAAACATGATCCAATTTGGCTGATGAAATCATCGGCCATTATTTTTTTAAGGAAGATTCCGTCGAATGTTACCGCCAATGGAGAGCGCTATAGAAACATAATTTCTGACTTCTTTGTTCCTCAGTTGAATGGCACTGACGTGACAGAGCTTTGGTTTCCACGAGTTGGCGCAAATTGCGGGAAACATTTCCTGAGCGCATAGTTTTGCGTAATGGACTTATGAACTGGCCCACATGATAATGTCATCTCACACCTTAACCCTAGTTTACGGCACGCAAAATAATGCAATAACCAAACTTGGGGTTCGCGTGAACCACAGTTATTGTGCATTTGAAGTTTTTACATAATATTTATGAATTAAAGTTATTAAATGTTTAAAACAATAAATGAATATATTATTTAAATATTTCTTTCATATGTTTATAAAAAAAATAATTATAACATTTTTAAATGGTCTACCATAGTAGGCCACGCGAGTTACATCCGGTCTAAGTTTATTATCATACGGTCTGACTAGATTGTCATACGGTCTGACTAGATTGATTACGCCTTGATGGAAAAAGAACGAAAAACGTAAAGAAAAATGAATTTCGTTCATTGAGCTCGAAAATATGATTTAGAAAAAAGTTGTAAGCATTCAAACATGCGCTGGGGTTCACGCGAACTCCAATCCGTAAACTAGGGTTAAGATTACTTTCTTTGTGGGTATGTGAAGTCACAAGTCTATGCCGATAAATCAGAGATGTTGGACGATTTGGAAGTCAACATTCGTCGTGTTATTGCTGATATACGACAAAATTATCTTTACGTCAATTTCATGTCAATTTAAAAAAATCATCTTTGTTTTATTCCATTTCAAAGTTCTATACCTCTATAAAAAACAGCCTTTACTTCAAGAAATACATATTTTACAACATTTGATTATATGATTAGGATTCATACCCCCCATAGTTTTTAAAAAAAATGATCAATGTTCATGCCTTAACAGACTTATACCATTCACTCGACTCATACATAATTTTAATGGCAATTAATTTTTTTATGCAATAGTCTGCGATACTTACACTTTTTACAATGGTTTACACCTTTACTCGATTCGTGGAGCAGTTTTATTACACACTGTTTTAGCGTTTTACTTTTCATTGTCAGTGCCACTATCCGGAAGACATTCAAGGGGACTACAATAATTTGCACTAAGTTCCTTCTTTCGAATTTGGTCACTTTTCATAATCCTATGAAATTTAAAACCGAAGGCAAACGATTGTTCTCAGTTTCAGGTGATCTATCTATCGATTTGGAAATTTTGTTGTTTTTTCAAACGCAAATATTATGTGCTTACAAAAGCTCCGGATTAACATTCATTCTTAGATGGTACATTCCATAGACTAAATTTAATTTAATTTTTAACCAAATATAAAAAAAAAAACGGTGGATCAATAAATTGGTCTGATGAATAGTCATAGTCAAAGTCAACTTGCTCATAAGCCCCTCTATTACTACTATATGTATACAAGTTCACTTTCTTCTCTAAAAAAAAAACCAAAAATTCGCGTTGTCTACTGGAATTTGTATACTGGGAAAAATAAATGCTGTAGTCTTGAATCCAAAAGTTCAACTTGAGCTAAATTTAATCAAGATCTCGAACCAAATCATTCATTTCACTTTGAGATTTTGAATGTTGTTCATTTTCATTTACAACAAAATCCTGTAATTGAGAGGACGTTAGCGTTTAAATTACTGATCTATTTTCGCTTCTATTTTCTTCAAAAGCACTTTTTTTTAATGGAGGCCGCATTGGATGAGTTTTTCAGTATGAGGACGTGGCTTAGGTACTGATTCAACATTTGGATACCACATACAGTGAAACAAAAATAACAATGACCCTTTTGTTCCCTCCAAATTACCGAGTTAGAATTGATCGATTGGCACCTTTTCACCAACCTATTTAATAGCGTACACATCTTGGAAAAGAGGCTTAGAGACGTTAGTCTCTAATCTAATGTTCTAAGTCTAGTTTTCTCAGAAACATTTAATACAAAGTACAAAAGATGTGCATGATTTATTTACGTTCTGTATGAGTATTGGAAACAAACTCCCCACAAAACAAAAGAGATTCGGAGGAATACAATATACAATGTACGCTAGTTTCGCATGAAATTGAATAGAAACACTTTACACAATAAGCAATAGCACATCCAAAAAAACATACGCATAAGAAATTAACTGTAGCACGTGTTGTTTAGAGAATAATAAAATGACTATGAGAAAAGCGTATTTTTCTTCTTCGATAAAAAAAAAGGAAAAAAACTGCTTAAGTCAACATTAAATGCCATATTTTAGTAAAGCGGGTGATACTAATCTTAATCCGTAATGGGCCGCCATTTAAAAGTACACGAATTCTGAACGTAAATTTAAATAACAGTCCATGTTAAATATATTTGTATAGGCCCATCTTTTATTAAAAGTTAGTTATCGTTTGAGCTTTTTAATGAAGGTAAACGCGATAATCGGTCAGTACAGCATATCAAGAAAATATTTTGTCGTGTATTTAGATAATTCGATATTGTTAACTATTTGTGATATATGTATTTGAAACCAATTTGGTTTCAGAGCGGAGCATGACACTATTCCCGCCGCGTCGAAACTCGTATCGGATATCCAATGGAATAAATGCAAGAACCACGGGTGCCTGCCTTATTGACTTGGAACAAGCTTTGGTTAGAAGGTCTTTATAACAAGCTCAGTCGGCTAGGCATAAGTAAATTGATTTTGGTGGGGGCTATACCCCCATTTTATTGTGCTTAATTTAAGCTACATACATACTTAATTTAACTTACAATCAAGGAAACTAAGAAAGAGGGCGATTGAGACAGAATTTTAGACAAGGAGTGCTGATGTTAAAGTCGAAACAGTTTTTCGCATTAACATTCCGCAGCATACGGGAGATAGGTTCATTAGAGCCATAGGAGGTACGAGAAGTGGGTACATAGAAGAGACGTGGATTTCGTGTATTACGAGGGTTAGTGTTAAAAAAGATAGAGTTATAAAGGGACGCGCAGTCGATGGTACCTGAGAGGAGTCGGTGGATGAAAAGGATGTCGGATATCCTTCTTCGTTCTTCCAGCGAGTTCAAATTAATAAGTTTTAGGCGGTATTGATAGGGAGCTAGGATCAGGGGATTGTCCCAGGGTAAGCCGCGAAGAGCAAAACGGAGAAAACGACGTTGGATACTCTCGATTCTGGAAATGTGTGAATGATAGTAAGGAGACCACACTTGAGACGCGTATTCGAGAACAGGGCGAACAAAGGTTATGTAGAGAGACCGAGTGACGTAGGTATTGGAAAACTCTTTAGACCATCGTTTCACGAAGCCGAGTGCAAAATTGGCCTTAAGAATTATATCGCTGATATGTTCAAGGAAATTGAGTTCCTGGTCGCATAATACACCAAGATCACGGATCACCTGAACGGTAGAAAGGGGTTGATTATGAAGAAAGTAGAAGCGGGGAGTACGTTTGTTACGTTTGCGGGAGAAAATAATAGATTGACACTTTGAAATGTTAAGGTCGAGGCAGTTTTTGGAACACCAGGTGGAAAGGCTGTTGAGGTCCGATTGAATAAGGGAAGAGTCATGTTCTAAGGAAATTATCTTAAAGAATTTAGCATCGTCGGCATATAGAGAGAAGTGGCAATGCTTGATAACCATTTCAATATCGTTAATGGTGAGGATAAAAAGAAGCGGGCCTAAATGACTACCTTGGGGGACACCGGAGGAAGCAAGGAAGGGGTTAGAGAGGGCAGATCTAAAGCGAACGCTGTAGTGGCGATTTTCCAGGTAAGAGGAAATCCACTTTAATAAGATGGGCTCAAAGCCAAGAGAAGTCAGTTTGAAGAGTATTAATCTGTGTGAAATTTTATCGAAGGCCTTACTGAAGTCAGTTGAGATAACATCGATTTCCTTGCCATTTTCTAAGGGTGAAGGAAACGAATTCAATAAGGTTTGTGGTTGTATACCTACCTTTAAGGAAGCCGTGCCGTCTGGGGGAGATTAAAGACTTGCATTGAAAACTTAAATTATCATACAAAATACTTTCGAAGATTTTGGGTATGTGAGACAGTTTGGCAATGGGACGGTAGTTGTTAATGTCATTCTTCTGACCCTTTTTGTGTATAGGTGTTATAAAAGAGGTTTTCCATATCCGGGGAAATTCATCTTGGGAAAGGGATAGGCTGAAGATTTTTGAGAGGGGTAGAGAAAGGGAGGAGGAACTTTTTTTTTTTAAATATAGCTGGGAGGCCGTCGGGGCCAGGGGTGAATTCATCATTAAGTTGCTTTAATCTTTCTTCGATGATAACGGGGTCGACACTACGAGGGAAAAATGGTCCAAAGGAGAAGTTTGGTAAATAGTTGAAATAGGTATGATCGGGTGCAAAGGACTCATGGGTGAAAGATTGATTGAAAAAAGTTGGCGATGTAATGAGGATCATTGGAAGTTTCATTATTGAAGGAGAGTGAGTTTGGGTAGCCATCAGATTTTCTTTTGTAATTAACGAATTGAAAGAAGGACTTGGGATTATTTATAAGGTTGGTTTGCATCTCAACTAAGTAGTGTTGATAGAGAGATTTATAAAGCTCTACAAAATGCAGGTAAGTACCGAAGTAGTTAGAGAAGTCATTTGGGGATTGAGTACGAAGGAAAGTTGTCCAGAGCTTGTTCCGTTCGTTTCTCAAAGAACGGAGCCTGGTGGGGAGGTGGAGGAGGTTTTATGTCGAGAAAAGGGTACATAAAGGGAGAAGGAATTAAATATTTCTTTGTAGAATATAGATATGGCATCATTTACGGTAAGGTTGTTGAAATTAAAAAGAGCGTTATTGAGATATTCATTGATTTGACGGAAGTTGGCTTTGTGAAAATCGTGAGAGATTCGAACAGTTGCGGGAAAGTTCTGTATAGGGGAGTTGTGAAAGAACGAGAGAAGAAGGGGAGGGTGGTAGTTGTCGACGGTTGATAGGGACAGCGGAGAAGCTGAAACGGAGGAGTTGAAGGGGTCACTTGTGAAAATGAGGTCGAGTTTTCTGCCTATGTAATTCAAAATGCCGCTGACTTGGTCAAGGCTGGAATCAGCTAGGCGATCAGAGAGGAGGCATTCTTTGGCTGCAGTGGGATTAGAGGCAATCTAAAACGATTGGTCGTCTGAAGAGATCCATTTAAGGTGAGGAAGGTTGAAGTCACCGAAAACTAGGATCTCGTCTTGGGGATCTCGTAAATCAATTAAATTATCGATTGTATCAATGGCCAAGTTATATATGTTTTAATAGGTTGTGATGGCAAAATGTAAAAGCAGATGACGTACAGCGATTTCCGGGGTAGTACAATCTTAATGGAAACAAAGTCGAGACATGGCGAAGAAGAAGTTGCTATGAGGGGGGAGACGGACAGCTAGAAGAACACCGCGGCATGGACAACCATCAGTAGGTCGGTTAACATCATCGTCGCGATAAACTTTAAAGTTGGATGGGAATAGTTCAAGGTTGTTTATACTAGGGATTAGGTTCGTTTCGGTTAAGACAACGATTTCAAAAGGTAACGCATGTGATTGCTGCAGGACTGCCTGAGTTTTAGAGCGCAGACCTCTTACATACTGATAATAAAAGCCAAGAGGAAGGTTTTCGGGGGCGTTAGAGTGGCAGGGAGGGGGAGATTTTTAGGTACGAAAAAGCCTATCATGATCAGCTTTGCTTTGTATATATTGTCTGAAGGTATCAAGGTCGTTTGATACTTTTTTGGGTGAGATATTGAAAAACTCGTGATATTTAATGAAAAGGTTCTTGAGGGTAGTGAAATCGGTGGGGAGATCTTCTTGTTGAATTGTTTTACCTTCGTAGCAAACAGAGTCTGATTTGTCATGAAGATAAACCAAGAAGAGTCGAATGTTCTCATCGATTTTTGTGTCTCTTAACCTGGAGAGAGCGTATCGAGATTCGTTGGGGTCAATAGATTGCTGAGTAAGTTTGACTGAAGGTGGCAGTAGGGGATCAACGAAAGATTTGGAGGGGACTGATGTTGAAGAAAATTGGCTTGTAGATGGTGAGGGAGATGAGGATCTGGCTGTAGCTGAGGTATTAGATAGGGCGGGTGTTGGGGGATTAAGGATGTGGGAGCTTCGAAAATTAGGATACTTGGCTCTGGACTTAAGGTCGAAATTTGGAAATGAGTTTGGATCCGGGTCGTGTGCTAGGGTTGGAGGTGATACGGTTGTATTGGCAGAAGAACTAGTTGGGTTCAGATTAAAGCTGACCCGTTGGCTTTGTGGTTTTGGTGGAACTGAGGGAGAAGACTGTATATGGGAAATTGATGGGTGGTTAAAAATTGGGAAGAGTTTGGTTTTGAAGCTCCAGTTATCGTGGGGGTTGGAGGGGGCTTAGAAGGCTTTTTACTTATATTATTGTTCTTATTACTAAGCTTATGTTTAGGCTTAGGGGTCGATTTAGGGTGGGAATCATACTTTTCATTCCATTTGGTAAATGTTGTTCTACCGAGAGTGAGTGCGCGGCCGGAATTGAGAAATAGCCAAGCATATTTCGTTGCGATGAAGAGCTTTAGTTTGTTCGGTCCGAGATGTTGAAGCATATGGCAGCTGAGTTTTGGGATTCTGTAGTGCTTCGTAAATTTTTGTAACCATTGTTCCATAGCGATTGGGTCCTGTCCTTCAACCAAAAAAGTAGTGGTATCCTCGTTGCTACTTCGAAGCTTTTGGAGCCGCTGATTCCATTCTCGTAAACTCCATATTTGGCCAAAGCGTTCGATACTGGTTTCCACGGCTGACTCTTCTACTTCAGGGATTAGGTTTGTTAGGGTGTAGACAGGTGATGTTGTTTTAGGTGGTGGTAAGTTTTTGGTGGATAAGTTTTTTAACACTAGGTTGTTGTTGTTGAAGACAGTGTTTATATTGTCATTGTTACATTTGATAGCGAACAGGACATCGGCGAGGGATATATTTGTGCATTCTTCACAATCGAAGAAGAAATAGTCCGAAAATTCTTTAAAATACGTGATAGATCTTTTACCAAGCCCGATGCAGGGGAGGTGGAACGATTTGCCGCAAATACCTCGGCACATAACTCGATCAGCATTTTTGTTGTCGGTGGCACAGTGGGCTAAAGCACAATGATCCATATTTGGGTATTTTGCACTAATAACACAAATTAAGAAAGGGGACAGAAGGGTCACTCGCGTACGAATTTTGAAGTGGGTCAGTAAATAATGCAACTGGCGACAGAAAATGGGAAGTGGCAAGAAAGAATTACGCGTAAAAATGTTCGCAGTGAATAAAAAATTGGCAAGAGACAATTAATGTTGGGAGCGAAATATCACAGCGACTGCACACAATGGGGGTTGTCGAAGAAGTTGACCACTGCTATATATGATTTTTGAGATGTTAACAGGTAGAAAGTTCGTTGCGTAAATTGCCAACGTGACTTCTACCCAAACATTTGAAATCAAAAATGGACTGCAACAGGGCACGGTCAATTCGCCGATCCTTTTTAGCATCTACCTAAGCGATCTGCTAGTTTTTCTTCACCATACTATAATGTATGCAGATGACTTAATCGCGTACAGACCAGGTCCAACAATCGACGTCATTGTTACTCTTCTGCAGCGTGACTTCGAAAAAAATTCAGCAGTATTGTCATGACTGGAAGTTGAAATTAGAATCTATATTGTTCAGAACGTCTTTGCCTGGGGTCTCTCGGGACACAAGAAAAAATTGGCACAGGTTCTTAACTTTTGGACCGGACGGGCGTTCATTGGCGAGACAAATAGTAGTAAGTTAAGACTGTACTTTTTGTCTTTATGGACGTAGGGTTCGGCTAGGTGTTCCTTAATTGTTTCCTTCTGCTCCACTTCCTGTTTTAATAAGTCTAAGTTACTCTCGTAAATCAAGGTAGCACCACCCAGATAGTCATTAAAAAACGAGAAAAAAGTTATTCACAACTACTAGGCCGTGCAGGTCTACAGTTTCAACAGTTTTCATTTGGATTGCTTACTCTGACATCCAAATAGTCCTCTTCTTTTATTATCAGTAATATACATTTTTATTTGTTGAGATCGGGGTTAAAATAGAGCCGCGGATCAGAGTGCTAGTCGTAAGGGGCGATTAAATGTATAATGCCTGGTTATGTAAACAGTACACCACAACACCCCCACTCAAGACAGCATCAAAAATCGTTGCCATACCATGGTACTCGTATATAAAGCCAATTATACTTTATGGATATGAAATATGGTCCCCGACTAAAAATAACGTAAATAGGTTTCAGTTCTTTAAAACAAGATTCTAAGGAAATCAGAAGGAAGAAACAGGTGAATGGGGACAACTACACAATCAAGAACTAGAGGAACTCTATTCAATCCCAAGCATTGTCCGAGTAATAAAACTAAATATAAGCATGGTTCTTGTTTTCATGTCGTTCCATACATTTCGTATAGAAATGAGGTTAGGTGAACGAATAGATTAAACATTTGAACGGAAACCACTCCTTAATGCTTAGGTGGGTATATTTCGAATTGTTATCTTACTGAAAGATACAATTTATCTACGGCTAGAAGGGATGGAACAAAACAGCGAAACATTCAAGCAACACACTCATGACAGGGGGCCTGGCGAAGGATGGTCAACGAGGTTCTGGACTTAAAAATGCCAAATGGGTGATAATGATAACAAGTGCTGATATTAATAATAATATTAACCGTTGATTGAGCGAAGCGAAGCGAAGCTTCCATCGGGTGACTTCCATACCGATCTAAGATAAATTGTTTCTCAGCCATTTGTTAACCGATCCTTATGATTTGGAGCCTTAGAAAGTATTTTGAAATATCTAGGTTTTTGTCGAAACAGAATTTCGATTTTGGTCCTAATTTAAAAAAATTAATTGATGAAAAAAATTTTTAATTGAAAGTGCAAAACTTTCGCAACGCGCTATTTTTTGTCTTTTTTGAAGATTCTTTCTTTTTTAACCTTTTTAGCCAAAAAAAGCAAACAAATTCCGTGTTTTAATAAAGAAATTATTAAAGCTTAGTATATTGTTGTTCATTCCAACCCTCTTTAACAGCAAAACCATATCATCGACTGCAAAATTCATTTTGGCTTTGCATATTGTTTTTGATTCCGGCCCTCTTTAACAGCAAAACTGATCTACATATCTACAGTTCAACAAAGTATTTTTCCTGCAGCAAATTATGCGCCAGTTAGGTGTCGAGCAACAGGTATTCAAAAATACACTAGAACATTTGGCGGTGGACACTTTACTGAAGAGGATTATAAATTATATTCAGAGCGTTTTACTACTAACAACTATGATGACCCAACAATAAACAAATCGATCAGATTGATGTCGACAAACGAAGAAATCCGAACCTACAATGCAGAAAGTTTAAAGAATGCAACCCTGTCGCAATGATAAATGCAATCCATAACGATCCCAGAGCTGCTTCGATCTCTTCAGACTTTGCGCAGGGCCTATCTCCAAGACTTTTTCTTTGTATTGGTGCACCAGTAATATTAAGGCAAAATTTGTTTACAGCAGGTGGTTTGTGCAATGGATCACCTGGTACTGTTGTGGATATAATTTACAAACCAACAGCAGACAATAGATATAATGACGAATTCCCAATATGCGTAATGGTGAAATTTCACAACTATTCCGGTATATATATCTAGACAATATACTGCCTATCCCTCAGAGTACCGTATACTTAAAGGTCATGATACAAGTTACACACGAAAACAGTTTCCTCTTCAATTAGCTTACGCAATCAGCATTCATCATTCTCAAGGTTTAACTTTCAACCGGCGTGGTGGATCTTGGTAGAACTGAACATTCATTAGGCTTGGCTTATGTAGTGTTTTCTAGGTTCCGATTCTTCAATCGTTTCTGTATCAACCCTTTTCCATTCGAACGACTTCGGAAAATCAGTGAGAAGAAAGGCTTGCCATCTAAACTCAAAGAACTTAACAGGCTGAAATGGATGGCAGGAATCATGAACTAATGGACGTAATGAGTAATCTCTTAAATTAATAAAAAAATCCATTTTAGATAGATAAATAGATATTTATTCCGTAACAATATATTTACAATGATTTTTGATATATTTAATATCTTACTTCTGAAAAACAAAACTTTATTTTTAATCTATATACAACTTGTAACATGTAATGCAAATATCTTTGAAGGAAAATACGAAAAAAACCTTCAATATAAGAAAAAAAAAAAAAAAATAGCAAAAATAGCTGTACGGCCAAATAGCACCACCATCATTGCTTTATTAATGAAAGATTAGTGGGTAACGATACAACACCGCATTACCAAAGGATCTAGATAAATACGTCGCCTATACGAGGGGTTCTACAAAAGTAATGATAATAAAAATAAAACACTGTTATTATTATATTTTTAAACTAAATGATTTATTTTGCTAAATTATCTCCTTAAGAGTCAATACTCAATAGTTCACATATTCTTTAAACCCAGGATTCTTTTAGAAAAAAAAATTGTTTGATCCTCCCAAAAACGACTCAGCAGCAGCCCTAACTTAATTGTTCGCCTCGGATGTGTTCCTTGAGACGAGTAAAGAAGTAGAAGTCACTCATAGCAAGACTTGGAGAATAGAGTGGATAATTGAGCAGTTCGAATCCCGTTTCTTAAATGGCAGCCATCTCAACTGCCTTTTGTGGGCCTGCGTAGTCTTAGTGAAACAACATCCCAGCTTGTAGTTTACCGCGTTCTCTTTCTTTAATAGCCTCCCGCAATCTACTTGCTTGGTCTACGAACTAATATCACTTTTCTAAGTATTCTACCATAATTCTTCCTTCAGCGTCCCAAAAAAAGGATGCAATAACCTTTCCCGCCGAACTTGACACTTCGAAAGTTTTGACGTCGGTGCTTGGAACTTCTCTAGATGCATCCTCGAAAAAAACCGAATCGACGGTTTTTTTTTTCTTTTGCACGTCGGTTAATATTGTCGGTACCCAACGCACTTTTCCCCCAATGTCAACTCTTAAAAGGTGGGCAGCTAAATTTAAACGTGATTGCAAGTCTCCTGAAGATCGGAAAGATGAAGGCGAAGGTGAGTGAGATAGCTGAGCCCAAGGAGTTATCTTAAAATACAGTATTTCTGATGGCCGATCAAAAGCAAATGCGCAAACGATTTTAGCAGCACTTTTGGAACCAATTCAATAGGAATTCGACCGATTTTGTGTGGCGATTTGTCACCATGGATGATATATGGCACACCAGAAACGAAACAGCAGTCCAAACAGTTGGTGGACGTCCGCGCTTCAGTGCCAATGAGAGCGAAGTGACATGTGCCAGAAAGATTGTGGAAAGGTTGTGATATGAAAGAGATCCTCTTAATTGATTACCCTGCAAAAGGTAGAGCATTTATAGGCGAATACTCCAACTTTCTTGACTAGCTAAATATTAAAATTCGAGAGAAGAGGCCTGGTTTGTGAATGAAAAAAAGGAAAAAGGAAGAAGTTGAGACAGGTTTACATGAATATTTTCACAGCCTGCCAGACTTCCACTTCCTGATTGGGATATTATATATGTATGTATATAGAAAAATAAAATCATTTCTTAATTGGAAAAGTAAGCTTTCATTGTCAGGCTGAATTTATTCACCTTACCCTCGTATAATGTGAACGAGAAGATCATATGTCTGTTTTTAAAGTGTTATAGATGCTGATGTGCCACGGAAGATGTATTATGGAGCTGTGCTATCTTCAAATACAATATAATTACATATTTGCCTAGAAAATCCAAAATACATACTCCTAGTTGTTTTTTGTTTAATGAAAGCAGCAAAACTGTCTTAAGTATTTGGTTGGATTAATGGCTCTAAAGAACATATTTCTTAAATGTGTTTTGTCTCGACAAGTTATGCCAAAGAAAATTCTTAGTAAAAAACCTCCAGCCTAATTGGTACAATCAGAACTACAACTGCCAAAAAAATTCATTACTGTGTATGCATGGCTTGAATAAATAACTCCAGGAAAGTTAAATATGTTGCAATATAAACATTCTCGTTTAATCTATGTAGTTAGAAGCAAAAATAAACTGTTGTCAATTTTATTAGTCATAACTAAACCTCATGAACTCGTAGACAAAAGAATTTGCCAAAGTACTGGAAAATAAATCAGAAGACTAAAAATAAGAGTACATATATGTATGTATACGCACATATGTATATTTGTCGGTGAAAATGAAAATTCTTTCACGTTAGCATTAAACATTTTTCATAGTCAGCACGGAGCAAGAGCACGGAGTCTAGCGTTGAACTGATGTGTTTAAAGACACATGTGTATATAACCCTTTCATATCTCCTTGAAAGGTTCCTCTCCATGCACCTGATCAAATATAATGCTTTCAAAAATTGGATGTGGTTATAAAGTGTATACGTGTATTTTCCTTCATGGTTGACAAAGAGAAATTGGATTGGATCCGAGCAGAGTTAAATCTATTGAAAAAGACTCAGGAGAAGCCAAGACGCCACGGATTCTTTTTGTTCTAAGAAAAATGAAATGAATTTCCGATTCGAAGTGTTGTTGAAAATGTCAAGAATGGTTTAAATCTTATTGACTCTAGGAGCAAAGATATTTCACGCAAAGATAATTAAGTTCAAATATACACAAAAAAGTTATAATCAGTATAATTACAATACAAAATCCACAATTCAGAAAATATTTATGTAGGCACGTTCGTACGTATATACGCAGGAAGTACGGATACATTAAGTAATCAATCCACAAAAACTTGTTTGTAAGACAAGTTTATTGTAATTAAGCAAATGGAGTCAGCTAGGTAATTCTTATCAAAGGGTAGGTTTAGTTTGCGTGTGCCCTAGAAGCAGGTTGGGGTTATCCTAGTTCAATATTCCAAAAGGATTATGTTTATCCCCTTTTATACAAATTTCATCACTGTATTTGATTACATATACGAATTATAATAATTAAGAGTGAGGAGCAAGATGGGTTTTTGTTTAGCCTGTTTAATGTTCATATGACGTGGTTCAAATAATAAGACAGTGTTTGCAATCGGGATTCTATTTCGTAATTAATTAAAATTATTCTCATTACTATGATGGTTCAATGTGCAAATACATATATACAGTACTTCATACCTATGTATGTTATATTTCACATGCATTCATCATAAAATAAAGAAAAGAAATAAAAATTAAATAAAATACATTTATGACTTAGACTTCGATCAAATTTAAACTTCAATATATTGTCTGGACCTTGTCATTATGAACAGTATATTGTATAATATCATTCAAATACCCCAACGATTGTGACAAGGTAATTTTCAATGACACATATTGGGCCTGATGATTCTTTTGTTCAAAGCCTCAAGGACTTGCGGATTGTGTGCATAAACGTACGCACGCGTAATATATTATATGCAATAAAACCAAAAAAGGCTATGCAATATCCACCGTCTTTTTGAAATAACATATCTATACATATCTTCTACATCCATATTTTCGGCTTGAGGCAAGCAATTTTTATTGTTTGAAATATTTGATTATTTAATGTGTCTTCCTGGACTGCTTAGTTCTTATCTTAAATATAACAAGATTGACTAATACTCGTGTGTTTCATTTCAAGTGGTCATCATTTCGTCTATCAGCGACTGGACTTTTCAATCTTCCTAGAGACTTCACCAAGGCCTATCGCCCTTAGTCATTTCAAACGTTCATCTGAGGAATATGACACCCATGATACAAAAAATCTCCCTAGCCAACCCTAATATCACTTACGAACTAAGGAGTGAAGGGGATCTTAACTTTTTTCACCTGATAACCACTAAAAGTTAGGGTGTTGCTTAACAACATCGATGGGAGCTCTATTAATTATTAAACTAATCCACTACCACAATTGGACTTGATATTCTGAAGTTTACATACATATGTGCTTCTTTTTTATCCGAATGTCGTGAACATGAATTACTTTTAACGCATTTCTCTTTTTAATTTATTTTTATTTTACAACTCATTCATTCCTGAATTATCTTTAGATGAAAAATAAGTTCATATATTTATATATTTGGAATAAGATCAGCCAAAATTTATTTTCTATCTTACTATATCTAAACAATAGTACTGTGGGGTATAAAATCCGTGCAGGGACGGGTTAAGAATATCCCTGCAGCGATACCTCTCGCTTGTCGTAAAAGGCGACTAAAACAAAGGTAAACAAAAATCACATCTAGGCAATTTAGAAAACACCAAGGTGAGCCTAGGGACACATATACCACCATTAAACTGCCTCACAAGTGTACATGCAAATCAGTGGGTTGACACGACTGGAGATCACCGGTGTTGTAAAAGTAAGATCAAACAAAAAAAATCAGGAGCATGCCAGTGTCACAAAAAAAAAAAAGGCAGGCCGAAAAATAATTGGTGCAAACAAATGCAAAAACACCAGCATTTGATTGGCCTCAGCGATGAAGTAATCCCAAACCGGGAAGCCTGCCGCTACTTTCTGAGGTCAAACCGGCGGACCCCACAAGCGGACCAGTAGGAATGCAGTTAAGTGGGAAGGTTATGGTCCTACACTTCTAACCATAACAACGCCGGAAAAAGGAAAAGAAGAAAGAAGAAATACTGTGGGGTATAAAATATATGTATTTGTGTTCTCTTCTTTTTTCTCCAATTGTTTTTATTTCTTTAATCCATCTCAGTTTAAACTGTTATTTGTGAATTTGTAGTTATACTTGTAAAAATACCTGTACAACAGAACAGCAATTAAAAGCATCGGAATTTACTTGGATGATTGCATATCTGTGCTTAAACATTAATGTTTTAATGTGACTTCAGAGCCCTGTTAAATGCCGAAAGTTATTCATCCAAAGCGAACTGTGAACTTGATAGCGCAATTAAGTCTGCCCATCAGTGTTGTGTAACAATCAACCAGAGGACAACTGTCACAATCAAAAAGCAATCAAGCACTCGTGTTAAAGAACAATTTCAGTTTAGCTTCCTCCACAAATAAATAACATCGATGTAATCATGTTCCCATTCAATCGAGTTTACCTTTATTCGTTTTCCAATTTCGTCTGACGAATGTTAACGTTGATACAAACCAATAGACAAGGTAACGAAGAATCTTTTTCTCTTTTTTTCGAGATGAGTTTTGTGAGGTATTTAAATGAATTCTGACTTTAAACTGGCACACGTTTGGATGCACGGTGTATTTTTGAGAAGGTTTAAATAAAGAGGTACCATATAATTTCTAAATACTTTTTACATAATTGGCTTTCAAAATCAAGTCAAGAGTCAATGGGAAGTGTTCCTTATAGATGCCCAATTCATATGGAAATCCCTAAGAAGCAAGTGGAATCGTTATTCTAATTCAAGTTAAATGAGTGAAATTAAAATAAAAATAGATTTAATAAACGCATTTTTCTTCCAATCTGTATTACTCTCCAGTTTTGAAAAAGTTTAGGTCCTAATAAACAAACATTTAAAAACTAATAATATTACTCCTGCCACCCATATTGTATCTTCCGTTGATCTCTCGATTTATTTTTTAAATTCACCTACCTTACTCAGCAGCATGTGTTAAGTATCTTTAAGTGAAGTGAAGAATGCTATATGGAACTTAAAAGCTAGAAAAATATCAGGTTTCGAAGGGGTCAAAAATATGTGCCTTATAAATGTAACAGGTTCAGCTCTTGTATTCTTGAAGAATTTATTTAGTGCGTGACTTCCCCAATAAATGATGGCCCATGCTCAGCTGTCTTGAAAATCTAATTACTAATAGAAATGAACAGTGCTTTACAAAAATCTGCGTAAAATCAAATACTTTTAATTAATAGCTTTTCAAAACCATTTAAACAACAAAATAAAAGATAAATTTATTCCGTCAATCACAATATTATATAATATTAATTTTACAAAAGTCTGCGTAGGGTGCCTAAATTCAAAGTTGCATTAATAATGTGTTGTAATCTTTTCGTCACGGATGCAACAAGATTTTTTATAAGGTCCGCGTTAATTGGTTCCGATTCTTGTAGTGTAATTTTTATTGGCTATTTCGTGTTTCCTTATTCTTTTTTTTTCCAACTTAATTCACTCATTTTCTATCCGGTTTATGTCGGACGGTTGCCGTAGTGTTTGAAAAAAGTGAGGGGTGTCATTAAGGATACATTGTCTAAATACAAGTATATATGTAAGCTGTAATCTTAGCTGATCATTGTCGTGTTGGAAGTGAAAACGACCAGCTAAACCCAGTTTCTCAGCACTAACTTAAAAATTATTTTTAAAAAAAAATCTAGAAAAAAAATTCTTATCCATAATTTCATATATCCAAACTAACTTCCCTGTGACGGCTGTCAGAA
Organism: Merodon equestris; assembly: GCA_958301585.1. Classification (NCBI taxonomy): domain Eukaryota; kingdom Metazoa; phylum Arthropoda; class Insecta; order Diptera; family Syrphidae; genus Merodon; species Merodon equestris. Next base: position 42,633,580 of record OY284414.1, on the reverse strand, counting down.
CCATGACTAGAGGCGTAGTGTACGCAGATTTATGAAAAACACTGTATTGTTGAACATAACATAATTCTGCCTGATGAGCAATTCGGATCTAGATTTTCACACAGTACCAAAGTGCTGGTGTGATACATTCAGACGTAAGAGTAGAAACGTTCGATACCGTATAGCCCTTGTATTAAAATATTCCAGTCTTTCCTATCCTTCCGCAGATTTAGTGTGTCCACCAAACAAACCTATTCAAGCAGCCAAGAAGATTAATGCAGGAACTCCGCTAGCATCCGTCCTCGATCCAATTCTTTTTAATAAAGGGTCCGCCAAATAATTTTTTTTTTTTTGAAAATGCTATAAAAAAAAACTACTGAATATTTTCTCAAATTTCTTTTTTTATTTGAAAGTACAATCCTTCTGGTTAATAATGGAAAATAATTTCATTCAAATGGCTGCCTCGGCTGGCCATGCAGTAGCCTACACGATCGGTCTAATTTTTAAGCACATTATCGATTGTGTGCAGCTGTATTTCACCAATGGCTTCACGAATATTGTCCTTTAAAGCGTCAATTGTCTCTGGCTTGTCGGCGTAACACTTATCTTTGACGGCAAATAATAGTCCAACGGTGTCAAATCGCAGCTCCGAGGTGGTCAAACGGCATCAGCTCTGCGGCTGATAATGCGATCTTCAAAAACAGGGCGCAAAACATCGAGTGTAGCTTCGGCTGTGTGGCACGTAGCGCCGTCTTGTTGAAACCAAATGTTGCCAATATCCTCCTCTTCAATTTTTGTGAACAAAAATTCGTTCAACATGGCCCGATAACGATCGCCATTGACTGTAACGGCCACTCCTTGCTCATTTTCGAAGAAAAATGGCCCAATCTGGACCAAAATCCGCACCAAACAGTGGCTCGTTTTGGGTGCACCGGCTTTTCAATGTATGCGTGCGGGTTTTCTGTGCCCCAAATGCGACAATTTTGCTTGTTTACATACCCGCCAAGATCAAAATGAGCTTCATCTGAAAGATGATTTTTTTTGGCAAAATCGGCATCTTCTGTAAGTCTATCGCAGGCCCACTTAGCGAAGCGAAAACGCATTGGATGGTCAGTTGGCTTCAACTCCTGAACCAATTGGACTTTGTATGGCGTCATACCAAGGTCTTTATGCAAAATTCGTCTCAATGATGTCTCCGAAATGTTCAATTGTTGAGAACGACGGTGAATTGATGTTGATGGCGCTTCACGCACACTTTCTGCCGCAGCAGCAATATTCTCGGGTGTACGCACTGTTTTTGGCTTTTCACGCTTTGGTTTATCGATGAGGATGCCAGTTTCTTTCACTTTTTTCACAAGATAACGAACATACGGAGCTGACGGTGCTTCTCTTCTTCCAAAATCCGTACGCAATTTTCGCACACATTCTGCAACATTACCATGATTTTCAAAGTAATGTCGCAATATTTCCCAGCGTTGTTCAAGCGTATACACAACCATATTCGTTCAGCGGAAGGATAAAACTAATTATCTGTCAAATCAGACATGAGCTAAGTGTTACCATTCACGAAATAAGTACTACTTGAAAAAAAAAACGTTAGATGGCGGACCCTTTATATATATCTCCGAATTCTCCAGCCCGTATTGCTTTTTTGCAAATGATACGGGTATTTACTCTTTAAATGCAAATGGTCGCAATATTAAAACCAATTTGTTTTAAATATTGTCAACATTTTGTATAGTAGCAAGAAATGTATGCTTTTGAAACTCAAGCTGCCTTTTTTACCTATAAAAGCAAAACTTGTGTACTTCTTGTTGAACATTCTCTCTTTTAACGAAGTTCAAGTTGAGTGGATAACATGCGCAAAGTATAGCAGCAGCTATTTACATAAATATTTAACCTTTCATTGCCATTTATAAGGAATTATTAAAAAGTTAACGTTGAAAGGAAAATACCCATTTATCTGTAGAATCAGACACTGGAAATAAGTTATTATTAAGGGCGCAAGGTGTCGCTATTCTTTGAGGAAAATGCAATTTTATTGTGAAAAAACGATTACAAATGAATCATTCAAAGTATTGTCCATTTTGAAATGTCTTCATATGAATGGAACTGCTGATCAGCCAGACCATGTGCCATCGAACGGAACAAGTGATAATCGGACGGGGCAATATCTGGGGAGTTTGGTTTCAACAGCTCATAATAAATAACACTGCCCTGATCCCACCAAATACACAGCATAACATTCGGCCGAGCCGACGACGCGACGTAGGAGCATGACCGGGCTGTCCCCATTATTTGTTTCTCTCTCTTATAATACTGAAGCAAGCAGTTTTTGCGTTTGGCATGGATCCTTATCGAGCAATTACCGTCTTTGAAGCGACTGAACCAATCACGGCAAGTTGTTTCACTTGGGGCAGCATCTCCGTAAACTTTTTGGAGTTGTCGATGCGCTTTAACCGTCTTTTACTTCGAGTGAAAGAAGAAAAGCAACACTTCCCGCAAATGACGATTATTTGGCACAAAATCAGACATTTTCACACAACCAATAATATATGACGCAAAAATAATATCACTAATGCTTGGTCCATTACGTTTTGGATACGTCACAATCGACCAGCACTTTCTACTGGGGTCATCTCTTGATGAAGAGCGAGAACTTAGTTCCACACCTAATATTATTTAAAGCAATTTTTCAACTAGCATTTTTTTATTGGTCTTTTATCTGGGGTATGTGTGCAAAAAATCACCTGCGTAAGCTCCAAATAACACAAAACAAATTACTGTAAATTATACTTAACCAGGCTTTGTCTTCTTCATCTGAAAAAAATCACAGATTCGCAAACATTATATTAGTCAAAACTAGAAACTAGTCAAAACTATTAGAACAGAAAAGCTTTATCAGGCCCTCTATCTTGCTTATCTTCTGACGGTATCTTAATTTTACATTTAGCTTTATTATGGATGAAATAAAATTGCTTAAATCCTGTACGCACCTATCTTAAGTCTATTAAATTGTTTCGAGCTTATTACATTTGCTACATATTCACGTAGTTACTTGTAGACATAATTGTTTATTTATTTATGTATTTGCTATATATATATCTTAGGGGTGGCGCATATACAATATTATGTTTTATTTGTTGAATAAAGTTTTTCTTCCTGATTTTATTTAACCTTCGCATTTATCAAAATTTAGATTATATTAAAGATAATATTTCTCAAATGGTGACCATTGTTTGCTGCGACCTGACATACAGAGTTCTTAACTAATTGGCATACACCTCGCTTTGTAGGTAGCCACAAAGAAAAAATCTGAAGCCGTTAAATCGGAAGAACGCGGTGGCCAGCTAAAATTAGGAAAATGCGAAATTATCCGATCACCAAACATTTCCTTCGGGAGAGCCATAGTCGGACGAGCTGTGTGAGCTGTAGCTTCATCTTATTGGAACAATAATTCTCAATTATACTTTACCTCTGGCCTTAACAAAAATGTCAATCATTGCCTGGTATTGAAAGCCATCCACATTAACTGCTACTTGTCCGTCGTTTGCGAAAAATATGATCCAATGATCTTTTCTGAGGTTATTCCACACCATGCTTTCCATTTAAGTGGGTGCATTTGATGTTCAATAATTATTTTTTGGATTTTCGATGCTCCATATTCTTCAATTTTGTTTATTCACATTACCGTTGAGGTGAAAATGGCCCTAATCGTTCATTATGAGTTTGTGAATAAGCTCGTTGTTCTCTCGGAACAATTTTTAAAAACGCCGAGCATACTGAACGCGTTCTTGCGGATCATTTGCTTTCAACTCGTGCACCAATTAAATCTCAAATGCAAAACGTGTAACTACCTTAAAGTTATTTGCCAAGACTACCTAGACATCACGAATTGCTGAGAAAGAAGTCGAGGTTTTCCTCAATGTTCATATCATTTCAAACGGGGTTTTCAACCCCTTGTTGCTAAAAACGCTGGACCAGTCGGTTGGCGAACTGGGCGCATTTCGAACATGAAAGAAATTTCGATATGACCTTTGTATTTTAAAATAGAATGTCGATTTTCTAACTAAATTTGAACAACTTTGCTTTTTTGTTCTATGCTGAATCTTTCCATCATAAGTTTCCCAAGTTTTTCAAAGTTTATTCTGAATAAAAAATAATAATAAATTAAGCATTGATAATTAAATCATAACGTTACTTATGCACCACCCTATATATAGATATATGTATATAAATATAGATATACATATGTATGTATATCTTTCTTATTATACATTATATTTTATCTACCATATTTGACTCATACTCAAGTTTGCATCTCAAGATTGTAATCGAGATTGTTACCTTTTATCTTTCCCCAATAGCAAAAACAGGTAGTAAGATTTTAATGAAAGTCTTAAGTTACTTTTGCAACAATTTTTCCATATATTTTAGGTAGTTATTATAATATTACAGTACTAAGGTGAATAACCATATCCATACCTTGGACAAAAATTATAAACATCTACATACATATGACAACAAACAATTATGTAAATTTTTAATTTTCGGAGTACGTTGAAATATTCGTCATTCAAAAGTATGTATCCAGATACTCGTAATCATTTCTGGAACACAACTGAAAAGATTTTGAATCAATTTAATTTTCAGATGTCTTCAAGAAAGAAAGATAAAAATTGTCGCGCAATTAAGAGTACTTTAGGAATGTCTCTTTCTCTTCTAATTGTCAAAGGAATATTTTTCTTTAAATTAAATTAGGTCAGAAAAGTCAAAGGATACTTGATTCATTACAAAAGAATATCTTTCATATTCGGGACGATGCACGTAACAATCTAAACCTTAATTTGTCTGCAAAGTTTTTTCTCGTCCCCTTGTAGAAAGTAATAAGAATTCAGATGAAAATAATTTTAAATCTTTTGTAGTACATGCAATGTTCTACGTACAAGACTTGAAATAGAATTTTCTTTATAGATATTTTTTTTTCTTTAGCCTTTTCTGTCGTTACTGATGATAAGAAAATAAGCACAAAGTATAGCTTTGAGATAAAAGTTAATCAACTCTTAGGAGCGCCTAAATCGATTAAACCAATTAGTGTTTTCTTTTACTCCATTTAGTTTCCTCTTAATATCCTACAGCTGTGATTGCAGACAACTTACATCTGTAATTGAGTTTCTTCGCAAAACTAGAAACGTAGTTTGTGGCAAATCTCTTAACTTCATTAGTGAGTCGCATCAGTAGAGAAAACTTTAACTACAGATTTATTTTATATGTTATGTACGAGTATGGTATCGGTTTTAACAAGATTCGTCAGCCAGGATACAGAAGCGTTAGGTGGAGAAATGTTCAGTAACATATTTAGATATGTATATGAGAAATCTATGCCTGTACTCGTACATATGTAAAGAAACAGAAAAATATGTGAATATAGTTGCATATGCGTATTTCATCGCATTTATATTAAGTCGAGAGCGGGGTAGATCAATGGATAAGTGTGGTCTTTGAAGAATGGAAACTTGTATAATTAAAATTGTTATATGGTATAATTAAATAGAAAAGCAAGTAAAAATATGTGAAAGTAGATGAATAAGAAAACTAAATCCAAGAAAGAGTTGAAAAGTATATTTAATTTTATAGTGTCGCCCGAAAAAGAGTAAATAAAAGATAAGGTAGGATAAAAAGACTAGAATCCTGAAACTTAGCCTTTTATTTTATAAGGAAATAAAAACATTTTATATTTATATCCTGAAACAAATAACTAAATATTAATCCTATATTACAAACATCCTATATTATACAAATATGTGATATTTGTTCTATAAACAAATATGCATTTACAAGGTGTAATCCAAAAGTAATGATAATAAAAATAAAAGCGGGCGATTAGAGTTAAAAAACATTTTCGGTTTTTTTCTCGTTATCTTCAGTGAGGGTCTTGGACGTGGACGTGGATTTCCGGCCCAGCTTAAACTTTTTGACCCCGCGTGCTACTGTGAAACATGGCAGAGCAAAGTCCCTCAATGTTTCCCCAAGGTACTGTGTATGTCGTTGGTAGACAGTTTTTTCAAGCAGAGATACTTGGTGACAGATCTAATTTCGGTTTTCTTCGACGGCTCGTATTCAAATGAATGTACTTTCGCGGATATGTACATATGAGTAAATAAAATTATATTTTTATAAGCAAGCAAAGAAATTGGATCATCCTTCATATATGAGGTCTGTTGCGACAGTGACACATCGGTTTGTTTTACAATTCCAAGAGAACGGTCCATTTTCATGGAAATGCTCATGACTGAAATATATGTATGTGGAAAAAAATACAATATAACGTATGTATGTCCAAATAGATGGTGTCCGGGTATTAAAACCACATTTATATATTCTTCTTGTTTCCGGACATACTATTCGACTTTAGAAAATACATACATATGAGATAAATCTGAAATTTTTATTTAATGATCCTAAATAACATTTCTGAATATTAAAATGGATTTGATTACAGAGAACTGTGTTTTTTCTCTCAGATTTTCAGTATCCAGAATTACTAAGTGAGAAACCGTTTGTAAGGTACCAAACTATTGAATAAGGTTTTCTATCATTACTATTTTGTTGAAGAGGAGAGCGAAGGCTTTGGGACAAAAAATTAAGCGTAAGGAAAGCAGCTGCTAGTTACGGCTTATGTAAATCAATTTTGCATGATCGCTTGAAACGCTAACGTTCAGACTACATCAACAGGAGAGGAAGACAGATTGACCAGTGGTGTGCCGATTTATGCAAGAGTGGATTTCCATTAAAAACAGATGTTTTTGTTTTTTAATACGCTTCAAAAGATGATAAAAGACACGATGTCTTCCTCACTGTTCACAAATAACCGGCTGGGTAAGATGTTGGTGCGACAAGAGAAGCTGAAAATATTAGCTAGGTCATAGCCATAGTTAACCAAGAAGTTAAACTGAAATGGTTTAATGAACTCAAAGATTATGTAAAAAGCATAAGCTAGAATCACATTATGGACTACCTAACAAGAATTTTAAATGGGAATGAAAGCAGCTTTTGCCTTTGCCTGAATACAGATTAGGTTATAGCCCTCAAAGGAAATGAAAAGGTTTACAAAACCTGTGCTGTTTGTTCCGCAGATGATAAATTCTTTGATCAAATGTTTGTTTTTCTATATCTTTCACTCAAAAAACCTAGGAAAGCACTTATAAAAAACTTGTGCCCACTATTAAATAAGACATCGATCATTTCAAAAAGAAAGTGAAAAAGACTCCACCAATGATGAAAAACAGATTCCGCGGGCAGAGTTGGACAAAGTTTAAAATTCACTTCCAGACAATAACACAAGAACCCAATCATCTCCAATAGCTTCATCATCTCAGCAGAAGAGCAACATAAGTACATCATCAAACCTTATCATTACATTTGTTTTACCTAAAAATAAACCTATATGGTGGTAAAAAGATAATAAAAAAGAGAAAGATCTCTAAGTGCGATTTCATCTGAAGCATGGCGAGCAATTTATGCCACAAAAAAGAAGAAGAAACGAGATTTGATTGGCGCAATTCAAAAAAGGAAAAAGGGACGATATAAAAAAACGAAGATCAAAAACCAAACCGGGAAAATATCAGAAGGAAAGACGACATGTTAAAAAACATGTGTATCTGAAGCTTTTATCCCAATATGAAATAGTATATACGAAAGACTATATGTGCAATTATTGCTATGATAGATATCCTGATGTTCAATAATTTAAAGACATATTGTATGTATAAAAAATAGTCCACTTACTTCATTTGTTCTATTGTAGATTCAAGTTTTCCCGTCCATCTTTTTCCTTATCCATCTAATCTTCAGACTCTTGTTAACATGATATATACCATAAATACGAATATTGTAACAGAAAGAAGAGTCATAAATCAACAAGTCATCAATATCGAGCGGACGTATGTTAATTTAAATTTTATTGCCAAAATTTGTTTTTTTTTTTCTTGATTTTATTTAAAGAAGAAATGTATTTATATTATTAACTAAATTATTAGTTTTTAAGTATTGTATTATTATTTTAATTATTAACGGAACTCGGAAATTCAGTGCCTCGTTGGCCACTTTCCACCAAGTCATGAGTGTGTCTACTCTCTATTTATCTACTTATTCATTTGACTGTTCGTCCACTGCCCATTTGTTGTACGTGTTCTGCTAATCTTAATCTTCATGATTTAATTAATCGGACGGGAGAGTTCCTTTAATTCTTGATTGTGTGGTTTTCTTCATTTGCCCGTTTCTTAGACCTTTTTCCACCACAGACATCAGGTTTTACATCTGTAAAGTATCACTGGTATTATCATGGTCTTATAAATGTGAATTTTAATATTGCGAGACAAAAGAGTTTTTTAAATGGTTCCTTCATTGCGTAAAACCAAACGTTACCCATATGCAACCTTTTATTTATTCCGACCTTTATGTAGTTTTCGGCAGTACCCAGATATTTGATTTCGTCAACTTTCTCATAGCGTTCGGTGCATTATGTTCCCTTGTGTATTTGGGAACACCTTATAAGAACTTAGCAGCGGATATATTCCTCGGCGTTGTAATGTTGTGTTTGGTCACCCCTTTTAAGTACGGGCGAGCCCTGTAACTTTTCTGTTAATTCCGCTCCTGCCTATTTTATTGATTCCTATTGTAACAGGTCGACTCCTTCGCCCTTGTTATTCTTAAGTCTTATACTTCCAACATGGCTGGCAGTTGTACCCCAACGTCTGCTCTATGTTTAGCCCTACTCTCGTGTTTTAGTCGCACATTTTTCTTGAATTTTAGAAAACTTCCTTCCTCTTAGTCTATGTCGTGAATGAGATGGCTGACTCCCTTTCAAAAGGTTTCATATCTTGTACGCGTGATCTCACCACTATTTTCCAGGTCTTGAAGTCAAGAACATTACAGGCTTTTACTTTTTCCTCTCATTCTTCGTTAAACCAGGGCTTTACTTAAGGGGACTTGCAATATTCTAGTTTGTTTTCCGCTGCTTCGTTTACAATACTTTTTATTGTTGGCTATCCTGCTTCTACCTATCTTGTTTCATCGTTAGTTTCTATGTCATCTAGTGCGTGGAGCCGGCTATTAATTTCGCCCTGATATTGATGACGCTTACGACGGTGTTTTACCTGGCATAGTAGCACCTGAAAGAATGGACCGATTTGATGTTTTTTTTTGTTTGAAAGCTAACGTAATCGAGCTGGTTTTTAGTTACAATTTATAAAGATCTGCTCAGGCGTTTCAAGGCCATCAGCTCTTCTATGTGGCGCAAAATGAATCGTATGAATACTAAATGGCGTCAGACATCAATCATATTTGACATTAGTGAAATGGACAACGGCAGTATACAAACAGATAAGGAATGAAGCGCTATACTTCGCAAGAGCGTGGAATAATTGTGTTGGTTTTTTTGACCAATAATTGGTAGGTGGAATTTCGTGAATTTCGTCGTCGATTTCCTATTCGTATAGTGCTAACTGGGCGAACATTCCTCGATCAGACGACGGGCCACGCAATTGAGGATAACCAGACAGTGAATTTTAGTGAAAAACTTAGACATGTTCCCGTACAAGGTACAAACAGTGCATCAGTTAATGCCTGCTGACCGTTAGTCGCGTGTAAATTACTGTCAAGCCATCCTTAATCTCAACAAAGAAGAGGACTATTTTGTGTCGAAAATCATCATGAGCGATGAGGCGTATTTACACTTAAGCGGTTACATCAATAAGCAAAATCTTCATTTCTGGGGCATTGAAAATCCGCGTGTGATACATGAAGGGTCATTATATCCACTCTTAGCCATTGTGTGGTGTGGCGTTCACGCGGGAGGAGTGATTGGGCAGTATATTTTTGAGAACACCATCGACAATCGATCACTGTTACTGGCGAACGTTACAGGGCCATGATAAACCACTTCTTACTGCCGAAATTGGATGAGCGGGGCTTGGCGAACATTTGGTTTCAACAAGACGGTGCAACCACACATACAGCATGAGCCACAATGGATATTGTGTAGAAAGCGTTTCCTGGTCGCGTAATCTTCCGTTTTGGTGATTTGGCATTGGCGGAAAGATCGCCATATTTAACGATTCCAGACTTCTTTCTTTGGGGCTTCTTGAAGTCATGGACATATGCCCATAAGCCTCGAATGCTCGCGTCCGCGCCCCTAAGCAGAATATTCGACAGAAGTACGAACATCGGAAATCTTGCGAAAAGTCATGGAAAATGCGATAAAACGGGTTCAAATGTGTATCAATATTGGCGGTAGCCACTGGTAGGATATCATCTTTTCCACACCACACAAAAAATTGTAAAGGTCCAGATAAAGATTTCCATCACTCAAAATAATTTTTTTATTTAGTAAAAAATGTTTTTCAAAAACAAAATTGGGTGATAAATCTTGCGCCACCTTGTGCATACAAGAAGCCCTATGCGTTGTTACATAATACACGAGAAAAATATAAATGCAATTAGGGTCCGCGAGTAATTTAAAAATAATAAAATAAAAAAAAAACTAAAAATTGTATGTAACCCCCGACACAAAAAAAAAACTTTGAAAAGTAAAAGAATAAAAAATTTCTCTCGGCCTATTCACTTCATTAAAAGAACCTATTAATATTTTTTATATAAGCGCCGCCGCGTCGGAGGACCGCTAAGTGAAAAAGGCTAATTAGTTATACATATCTACAATTCTCAAATCGTACGTGTGAACTTGGTTTTGTACATCAATTCATCTTAATTTTATTTTTTTACTTTTTAAAGCGTTTTTTTTTTTGTCGGGGGTTACTTAAGATTTTTAAATTTATTTTTATTCTTCGTGTATGTTTCGTCGTGTCCTCGTCATTGTTCGTTCGCTTGTTCGTTATGTTCAGCGTTGCCGTCGTAGTTCGTCCCTTTTTCTTCAAAACCTGGCAAAAAAAAAAAATTCGACTTCACAAAATTTTCTGTGTCCGGATACTAAGATAGGAGTGTAGGCAGTAATCACTATGGTGCTTTTTATGAAACTTTTTACACATTAAGAAATACTACATTTACTATAGCCTTAATAGTAGGAAAAAGAAAGAAAGCTAAAGTCACGAAATTTGTTAATATATAGTACGGCTACTAGTTCCTCTACCCTATTCGGTAGTCTGTATTTTGCTGATATTCCACCTCAACACTCGCGTAATATGTGCGAATACAAAACTATTTATTTTGCCACACCATGGTTTCAGCGATGCAGATAGAAAATTTATTATTTAGTCTATACAATCTTTTAATTAAAATACAAAAACATCGATGAATAATTAAATAGTGAAAGAGGAAGTTGTCAGAGATAGAATACCATTCATATATCAATGTACTTAGTCTAGTCTTTACTCAGCATTATGAAAGTACAATGACTACTCTAGTTACTTATTTTACTGAAACTATTTTTAATAAAGTGCTATTAGCATTCCTTTCATATTACCCGTTGCATTTTTACTTCTTCGTCGCAAGAGAGATTCAGGTTTTTAGTCATTTACAATGGAATGAAAGTGATGTAGAAAATCGTGTCGTACTATGAGGTCTCCAGGAGCCATCAAAGCCGTGCATGCTCGAATCAGACGCAAACCACTGAAAAATGAGATCATGTCGCTTCGAATGAATATACGAATCTCAAAAATCCATGATTCGCATCATCAACGAAGTCTTGATCTAAGTTGAATTGAATTGAATTGAAGCAAAAATCAAAAATCGGTGAACCAAGAAGCGATACCTTCAAAAAAACTTTTATTATCCAAAATGATCGAGTGTATGCTCGGAGATCAAAAAGCTTCAGAATTTATTCCAAGGGTCGCCCCTATCCTGCAAATGTAATGGTATGGTGAGGGGTGCGATGGCATACCCCCGTTTTCTGTGAAAGAGGGGTCAAAACTTAGCGAAACTTAATCAAACCTATGTTTTGGAGGATGTCGTTAAGCCTCCATGCCAAGCAGTGGACATTCTAGGAAAGAAAAATGTCTCCGACTTCATATTACTGGATGTTTGGCCAGCTGATAGTCCAGGCCTCAACCCTTATGGTTTTTGTGCACCATTTTAGAGGAAATATTCTGCTCTACTCATTATTGAAATATTGAATCTTTGAGGTGAACTCTTACCTGAGCTGCCGTAGTGGGTCTCAGGTCGTGCTTTAAGGCAAGTGGCAGTCATTTCGAATGAAGTCTTTTATAACTTGTAACCAAAGATCTGACAATGAAATGCGCGTTTTCATTTGGCATATGATTTCTTTTCATGATTACACTAGTTAATATATTATCATGTTCTTGTAAGGTTGGCAATCTCGAAAAATCAAGAGTTCAATTAAGAAAGGCTTTAAAACATGAAGGCGTCTTGTCACCATTTCTTCTTAATTTTGAACTATGTATAAGTAGGCGAATATCACATCCGCCCTAACTTATGGATCTTCTGGGAGATAGCGAGGAAACAATAGGGAGAACGCAGATAGCCTAATAATAGCACGAAAGTAAAAAATGAAGAGAAAACCATAAATATAGTCACTGACTGACTTGGATCGATTGTATTCTCATATCTGATCCATAAACGCTTTTAGAAATTGGAATTACTATGCAGGAACCATATTGATTGCTAAAAACGACAGAAGGATTGAATCAAATAAAAGGTTGCATATGTGCACTGCGCGCTTCTTCGCGGTGAAGGAATTATAGTATCACATGGAACTAATAACGCCAGTGACACTTTACGGATGTGAAATTTGGTCTCTGAATAAGAAGTCCTGGAAAACAAGATTTTATTGAGAATATATGGGTGAAACGGGACGGGGAAATAGGTGAAGTGAAGTGCCCAATTCTAGGTCGCGAAGAGGACAGGACAGATAGAGGAAAAGGACAGCGGACGAATAGTCAAAATGATAACGAATAATGAGCTGAAAATCCGTCAGAAATACCCCGTCGCAGATGGGAGTATCTAGACATGGCAAACCTCTTGAGAGATTTAGAAGAGATGGAACTGAACACCAAAAATCAATATTTCTCTAAATTATTTAGTGGACTGTTCTCGAACGGTGAGTTCGGAAAATATTTGACGAAAAATATCCTCCTGAAAAGAAACCGTCCTAAATACACTTCCTTTAATTCAGCTTTTGCAACAATTCGACTCTGCGTCATTCGTGCCAGTAGTCAACGCTAATCACAGAGGCACAACGCTGTCAACTAATATCATTTAATCTTTTCCATAAGTTAAGGCAGCATAAAAGTCTGGTAAAAGCCCGTTGTTTGAGTATAAACATTAATTACATGCGACACAGCAAAATCCTGTTGTTTTATACTCGTACGGATTCAAAGGGTGGTACTTTATCAATCAGGCTTACTTCATTAAATTCAACCACAGTCCGCTTCAATTACCAACGCTTGTCTAATCATTTTAACCATTTAGTTTCGTGGTAAACGCCGCATTCGGAATATCTACGAACTTTGTACCACTCATAGTATGTACTATAGCTGTTGCCTTCATAAAAGTATCCGTACAAAGGTCATTTTGAAGCGACCATAGAGAAACTCCAGGAAATTTGCAAAAACAAAAAGACATAAAGTGTTCGCCCTTGTGTGTTCACTGTTGTGGTAAAAATATCTTTTAAGTCCTTTGTTGAACTAAGCGGAAATACGACAAGGACTATATTATTTTTGTTCCTTGTTTTCCTCTCACTAGCTTCACTTACAATAGCAGTGGTACGCACAATACAAAAAGCGACTACCCTTAAAGTCAACAGGGCGACGTGTACCAGTTCACATACAAATTTCCCTGGAAAGGAAGGGTGTTCTCAGATGTTCGATCATTCGTCAACGTAAAGAGTTGATTGGCGAAGTCAATATTTGTGTTGAGTCTATTAAAACTACAAAGCGAAATTTTATTCTTAATCTTTTAACATTTTTTCCTTTTACGTACATCAAACTATTTAAGTAAAAAAGTAAGCTTTCTTGTTTCCCCAAAGACTTTCTTTTCAGATATCGATTCATATAATACTTTGTTATTTCTAAAAAAGGGAATAAGAAAGGTACAAAGGAAATAAATCTACATTTGTATGTAGTCACATGTCATCATCGACATCAAACGCACAATCTGGGCTAGTTCAAAGGATTTTCAAACTGAAAAATGAAATAGCTGCGGGATATAGATCAAAAACAAATTGAAAATATCACAAAACAACAAGCATACATAAGGAAATTCATAAACATGGATCCGTCCTTCGATTTTCGAAACCAATATTAAATGAAAGGGCATTCAATCTACTGATATCAAACAATTGAAGTTCAATAAAGAATTCGAAGAAGCAGATTTGCACTCCAACCAGATAACGTTAACCTTTGCAATTTATAATTATAATGTATTGCAATTTGTAAAATGTAATGGTTTATCTACAATACTGTTATATTAACGGAGGGTTGGGGATTTTACGCCGCTGCTAACCTTAGCAATACGCCGCCTCGGAATTAAAAAAAGAAAACAAAGTTAGGTTGGTTCACGAGAGGGTTTAAAAGGGTTTTGTTTAATTTCAATTTTAGTTTTCCTTTTATTCAAAGGCGGGAAAATATAGGTATTGTAACAAAACGGACGAATTCCCAGCTTAATGCAGCAGCTGTTTTTATAGGCAATCTCCAGATACAGGTATCTTTCCACTCTTCTTCTGTGGGAGGCTGGAATTTTGACTTTCGCGCCCTTTTCGAAGTCATTCAAGTGCTCTCGTTTCGACAAACCACTGCTGGACACCTGTCACTTCTGTCCGGGCGGAAACTACTGTATACAACAATACATTATGTTTCTACCGAGGTCGTCGCTGACCTAAAACGCAAGAGGAGAAGACGATATGCCACTTCATCAAGATAGCTAGAATTTAATTTTTAGTTGAATAGATGCAAAATATACGGCTCCAGCTATAATAATTGATTTAATTCACTCGGATTATTTTCCTGTCCAAGCTACTCGTAAGCGTTGTATGCAAGAGTGCATTTGATTACCGCAGTTTCAAGGCATATGAAGTCCCTAACTATCGTAAAGTGCACCCTTCTGTTCCGATTCCTAAGAATCGCCTCGCATCAAGAGTTCTCCAGCATCAATTCGAACAGCCTGAGAAGTTTAGCTGAGATTTCAAAGCAGGATTGTTTGCTATATAGCTCTCTGATAAAAACAACGTGTTCTGTGGCTTTAAATTCGACAAAAGGGATTGAGTGGTGATCTGGAACTCGTTTGTTTTTTCCAGGGTCTGCTGTAATGCGAATATTTGTTCATTGGAGACTTTCTGGGCCTGAAACCATAATGACGAAGCCCGAAAAATGTATTTACAAACGGTTTCAGGCGCTCACAAAAACGGAAAACGTCTTGCATGCGGTGATCAGCAAACTAAACTCACCAAACTCCTATGTATACTTAGCATGGTCAACAGGCTATCTTTTTGTGTCCGGAAAACGATACTGAGATTCCGTTTAGGGGCATGCTTTCATCGGATCATCTGCAGCTATTTATAAAAGCTCAGCAGGCAGTCTGCCTGCCCAACAGTTTTGCTGGAATTTAGTTTTGATATGACCATCTTGACTTCATCTTAATAAAGTAAGACTAATTTTCTCTTATTATCATCATCCATGAGCGGCTCGTTCTGCTTGGCAGCGAAATTTTGTCCATAAATGCCGTTTTTAAGTCTGCTGAATTGATTTTTCCATACCCTTAGTATCGAATACGAGCCTACTAATAGCGGTCCATTTTCATCTCTTGGAGGACCCCAATGGGGATTTAAATTCATAACATTTTTTTTTTCGATAATTTTTTTTTTTGGCAGCACAAAGGCTCGTGCGGTTGCAGCTTTTGACGTAAAATGTTAATGGTCTGATTCAAATCCCCTCTTTCCGATATATGTTTATCGTATTTTCGACTTTGTTTCTTATATATGATATATATGATATGTAAGTAATATCTATTGAGCGTAAATCCTTTTGCCCCCTGTGGAGGCGTGAAAGCAATTTACATCTGCCTAAGTGTGGTCTTATACGGATTATTATGAAGAGCTAACGCTCACATGTCTGAAGCATAGCTTAGCTACCCTTAGCCCGGCCACATAGTAAAATTGCCTGTAGCAGTCCCCGTTGAAGAACCGCGGTTCTCCAAAATCTTTTTTCCCGGCCCGTTCCTGTTCTTCTTCCTGGATGGCAATGATACCCGTTTGTTAGCATTCTAGCTTCTCCGCTAGTTGTTCAGCCTCACGTGTTCTTTTTGAGGACCCAAACTTCTGCAGAGAATAGTTCCTGGGGTCATCAACTGGTGGTTGTCTCTGAGCTTGTTATTTTCTTCTGGTTGCAGCTTTTTACACCTTAGCCCAATCGACTAATCCTCTTGTCTGGCGCAGGAAAATTGCCATTTCTTCTCCCTATATGTAATAATCTACATTTATAGATTACACCGTAAGGAGATGGGCATAAGACTTACTAAAAGTTCTGCAAGGTGGTCGCCCACCTCTCATCTTTTAATGAGCGAGCACCTGTCAGACAGATGCTATCCCAACGTGCCATTATAGACTCTAATATAACATAGAAGTTTTATTCTCATTCTTCAACCTCCCGATGAAATTCTATCTTAAGGAATAAGATAAAAGGACAGAATATGAAATCTGAATAAAAAGCATTTTAGAGAATAGTTCAAGAGTGTTCATCCGTATGTTTCTTCTCTCCTTCAAAGTGATCCGACTTGATGTAATACACTTGCGCCAGGGCCTTTTCCAATCATACAAGCACTTGATATGCGCTTTTTGGTATAGCCAGCGATGCGGTCTTTATCTCCTCAATCGTGATAAATCTCCGTCCTTTCATGGATCTCTTCAGTCTTAGGAAGAAAAATGGACGTAGGGGCCAAGTCCGGTGAATAGGTGACTGAGACATGAAGACGGTATTGTTTTTTGGCCAACAAATTACGCCCAAGCAACGATATGTGAGCCGGACGAAATCCAGACATTTTCTTTCACGCAAATGACCCATAATTTCAAGGTAAAATTCCTTATTCCTTACGACATTCCGGCAAGAACTTTTGATGAATTACGCCTTTGTTATCATAGAAAAATATCGAAAAATATAAGGTTTGGCAGAGATACCGTCAAATTCATATCACCATATTCGTTACGTTCAATAACGAGCTACTGAGACCAAAAGTCTTTTGGGAATATAGTTAAAGTAATTAAAAATAAAACTTAATATGTTCCGTCTCTTTAAAATATAAAATATAATATGTGTCTGATATATTTAACTGATCTTGTGAAAGTCAACGCCAACTCATTTCTTTATTGGCCTTATTTATAAACTAATACATTTTAAGTTTTCCCCATATTTATCTAAAATTGTTAAAAGTTTTGTTTTTTATGTTAACGACATCATCATATTAATTTTGGATGAATGAAGTCTCATCATTGAGACAAATCATTAATATTCCGGAAAATTGTTAATTTATTACAGTAGATGGAAAATAAATTGAATGGTGACAATTCGCAAGTTTTCTTTTTCACATGAAAAAGGAAAACTTGTTTTATTCCAGCTAAAATTTAATCATTCAATGTTCGACCAATAATGTGGGACACGTCAATAAAATATATCACCTTGACTCTAAGCTAACTTTTTAAGAGCACATTGCAAATATTCCTGAAGAACGGAAACTAAGCCCCTGTATTACCTTATATGTAAGTAGTTAAGCTGTCAAATAGTATTAAAATAATTATTCAAAAGCTATCTTTCAAGCAATTCTCATATAGGAGAAAAGCTCAGTTTGGGGTAAATGCGCCAAATGTCATATTAAGAAATAGTAAATATCTGCATAAAAAGCTGATGTTGAGTTGACATTTGTCAGAACACAAAGCTTTTTTACAATTTGATGAATAGATGTGATAACTCTAACAATTGTTAATTGAACTTATTAAGAGATTAATCGAGTTAAATATTAGCAAACCCTGTTTAATATCCCTTTCCGTTATGTTTATATATACATATATGTACATACAGAGTGTCCCACGAGCGGTGTGCTAAAAAGCTAGAGCGTGTAGGTCTGGTCAAGACAAGAAAAAAATTGTATGGGAGGGGCGTTTCGTTTAGCCGGGAGGGGCAATTTTCTAAAAAATTGACTTAATTTGGACAAAAAAATTATTTAAAATCAAAAGTTAGATCCACAATACCGTGGTATACATTTTTGTAAAGCCAGAAACCTCTTCCTTCATCTTGTTTTTAAACGAAGCTGTTTTAAGGGATAGTTTTTGAAAAATTAATTTTCAAACTCAAAATTATGAAAAAAAATGAAAAAAAAAATTTCGAACTATTTTTTTTCAAAATTGTATGTAATTAAGTACTAATTTTTTTAAATTCAATTCTCTTATTAGTTTTTAGTTAAAAACAGAAAACCGGATGCAAAAATGTCTTGTAGTTTTTGAGAAATTAAAAAAAAACCCAAACCATTTTTTTCTAAGAAAAACCTTTTTTTTTTGTTTTAACGCGGCTGGACTTGTAGGCAAATTAATGTATGAAACATTGACCTCTTTTTTATTATTTTTAAAAAATTCGGAGTTTTATTATAATAAATTTTCAATATGATCCCCATTTTTTAGAAGGCAAGGATTATATCTCCTTCTAATGGCTGCACATAAGTCTATGCTTGACAAATTTTCCTTCCAGTTGTTCCAAAGATACTATTTCCACTTTGTAAACTTAATTTTTCATGAATCCCCACACATAAAAATCTAGAGGAGTTAAATCTGGTGATCTAGGTGGCCATTCCGTGGAGCCTCTTCTTCCGATCCAACGATCACTAAAATGATCATCCAGCCAGGAGGTTTCTGGCTTTACAAAAAAGTATATCACGGCATTGTGGATGTAACTGTTGATTTTTAATAATTTTTTTTCCAAATTAAGTCAATTTTTTAAAAAATTGCCCCTCCCGGCTAAACGGAGGGGTATAGACCCCTCCCCATACGATTTTTTTCTTGTCTTGACCAGACCTACACGCTCTAGCTTTTTGGCTAACTGCTCGTGGGACACCCTGTATATTTTTTTTTTTTATTTACATACTTATTTATTTATCTATCTTTTTATTTATATAAGATAAGAGATTACTTTAAAGGGAATTAAGAAAACAAATCGCGAAAACCAGCCTGACTATTCGACGTACAATAAAATACTATAATTCAAATCCTTTACTTTTACTTTTCGTTCTTTACTCTTTTAAACTAGTTATTTTTAAATTGTCAAATAGAGAGTTTTTGTTTTTCGCCGATTCCTTTTAAAAATCATTTTTCTGAAAACAAAAGAAAATACTTATATTTGAATTGAAATCGAATGAAAACATATTTCAGTAATAATAATTTGTTTACATCTCTGTACTCATTGTAAATTGCGCAATAGTTAATGCTTAATTCCTCGCGTCGCGGTGCGAAGGCTCAGTAATTGTCAATGACTCTTGAGAATTCACTCTCCATGTTGGGACATGAATTCTCTATGACGAGACATGAAGCTAAGCTGCAGCCATCACCTCCTCCTCCCTTCCCCGGGTATCCCCACCATTCTCCTCCCTTCCCCTGGGCTGGACTAAGGTGTAAACCGTACCGTGCCGAGAGTCAGCCCAGTTTAAATAATAGCCCAGTCGCTAACGGTGTATCCAGGATACCTGGCACCCTCCTGGATCAAATAGCCTTGCCTATGTACTGCGGGTCGACCACCCATTCCTGCGCGACTCGTGGGATCACACATGGATAAAACGGATAAAAACAGTAAAGTGCAGCCTCTGAAGAGGCAAACAGTGCAGGTTGCCACCGCCGAAGGCGCGATCGATGCAGACAGCGTAACCGGCTCCTATCAAACCCAACGTCCCAAAATTGACTCTACAACTGCCAACACAACCGGCCACTGTCGAAAAGAGCGCACAGCAACCGGGCACCTCCATGGGACACACTCCCTCAGGATCGAAGCAGAACGTCAAGAGGGGGCGCTCCGGAGGAGAAACTCTAAGGGAAGCGAAAAAGGCGAAAACATCAACCAGCTTCAAACTTCCCATGAGTCTACAAGTGGCTATTGTCGACCGTTCCAACTCAGATGGAGAGATTACATCCGACAATTGGCTCACGATTGAAGCCAAAATACTGGAAGCGATGCTTATCGCAGATAGCAGCAATGAGATCAACTTCGACGGAGCAGGCTGGCAGAAAGGAGTCAAAGTCGTCAGTTGTGACGATCAGAGGTCCCTAGACATCTTAAAGCGCACAATCGACAATTGCAGCGAAATCTGGCAGAACGCTAAACTCGAGGTTATTCCTCGCTCGATGCTTCCGCTTCGCACGTTGGCTTCAATATGGATCCCTCCACCGGTTCACGAAAAGGACGAATCCATATGGAAGCTAATTGACAAGCAGAATAAAGAGCGTGACACTCACAACTGGAGAATAATTTCTTCAGCCAAGAGTAAGAACGGACTGGGAAAGGACCTCATGGTTACCATTGACCAAAAGTCACTCGACCACATCCGCAGCAGATCTGGCAGCATCAAGTTCGGGCTGGGAATCCTGAAGGTAGGGCTCCCAATGAACGCGGCAAGCAAAGGAGGCTGCTAGTGGTGCAAATTAATTTACACCAATGCAAAGCAGCCCCCGACGACTTGATGATGTACATGCTGCAGGAAGATGTGGATATAGCCTTAATCCAACAATCTTGGCTCCTTAGGAACAAAATTCAGGGATTAAGGTCTAAGGTATATAATTTATACTATCCACATACCGAAGGCAAGCTACGAACGTGTATAGTCGCCAAGAAATACTTAAACTTTTTTCTCCTAGATACATACAGCAATGGAGACCTCACGGTGGTAACGTACTAGCAACAGGACAAATCAATTTTGCCCCCATCGTCCGCAAACTTGCCATACGATGAGGAGGATCCACCTTCAGATGCAGTCCGAGAACTTGTGCGACACGCCAAGTCACGCGGACTGTGTCTATTGATAGGCTGCGACGCCAATGGACACCACATTCAATGGGGAAGCAGCGACGTCAATAAAATGGGTGAGTCCATTTTCGATTTCATTATCTCCACCAACCTCAATATTTGCAACAAAGGTAATACACCCACGTTTCGCAATCGGGTTAGGGAAGAGGTAATTGACCTCACTTTACTAAGTGAGTCTGACTCCATCCAAGTAGAGAATTGGAAAGTGTCCACTAACTTTTCCTTTTCGGACCACAGCCGGATACTCTTCAACCTTACCGTTAATAAAGAAAAACCGAAACCTTTCAGAAACCCTCAGAAGACAGACTGGAATCTTTTCTCAAACCTAGTTGCCAACAGGTTAGTACCGCCACAAGCCATCACTAATCCTGATCCAACTTACATTGAGAATTCAGTCGAAAATCTTGTGAGAATTCTGAAAGCGGCTTTCAACAAATCCTGTCCTTTGCAACGTGCTCACAAGAAAACCAGCGCAGTCTGGTGGGCCACAGAGCTAAAGCAACTCAGGACCAGGACCCAAACTCTATTCAATAGAGCAAAGATCTCAAAAAGAACCGAAGACTGGAATAATTACAAATCCAGCTTCAACGAATACAAGAGCAAAACAAGAGCAGCAAAATCTAAATCCTGGCGGGAATTCTGCGAATCAATAGAGGATCTCAACGAAGCCGCACCCCTGCGTCCCGATATTCATCCTTAAACCAGATGGTTCTTGGACAGAATCCAGTCAGGAATCCCTAGAACTGCTGACTGAAAGCCACTTCCCAGGCTGTAAAACCCCTGAAACCACAGTCTCCTTCGAGGCGACGGTTCCTACGGTTCACACAACCGAAGAAGTAATAAACAAGATTATCACAACGGATAAAGTATCATGGGCAATAAATTCGTTCAAACCCTTTAAATCTCCGCGGCCGGACGATATCTTGCCAGCGATGCTTCAAAAAATACAGACCCACACTGTACCCCATCTCGTAAGCATTTTTTCCAATTGCCTGCGCGCGGGGTACATCCCAACACAGTGGAAAGAAATAAAGGTAATTTTCATACCTGAGGCAGGTAAACCATCCCATACTGCCGCAAAGTACTTTAGGCCAATTAGTCTCTCGTCGTTTCTATTAAAAACCTTGGACCTATACATCAGAGGACTCATCAACTCACGCAACTTATGCAGCACTCAACACGCAACCTACCTTAAAGGCAGATCAGTGGAAAGTGCTTTGCATTGTGTTGTCCGTTAAATTGGGAGCTAGTTGAACTTAAAAGAGTTTACAATTCTTTATGGAGAAAGACACAAAGATCATAGCGTACGCGGATGACCTGGTTATCTTGACAAAAGGTAAATTCCTACCAACTATCAGTGAGCTAATGGAATCTGCGTTGAGAGAACTCTCCTCGTGAGCAAGACAGAACGGTCTGAGAATAAACCCCCAGAAAACCGAGCTGGTCTTGTTCACCAGGAAAAGGAAAATTCCGATATTTGCTCCCCCAAAGTTAGAGGGCACTCCACTCAAACGCAAAGCGGAAGCCAAATATCTAGGCATCATTCTTGATTCAAAACTCTCCTGGAAAAGGAACCTGGAGGAATGGATGAAAAAAGGATTGAACGCTTTTTATGCATGCAAAAAGACCTTCGGAAAAAGATGGGGCTTGCAACCGTACATTTTTCATTGGATGTACACAGCAATCATCAGACCCATTTTAACCTATGGGGCCCTAGTCTGGTGGACTGCTAGCAGCACGAAAAGCTATATGAACATGCTCAACAGAGTACAAAGATCAGCCGCTGTTTGTACAACGGGAGCCATGAGAAGACGCCGCAAGCAGGGTTGGACATGATTCTTCATCTCCTCCCCCTCGATCTATTCATAAAAGGCTGCGCTGCAAAGAGCGCTCTCAGACTAAAGCTAAGATTAGACGACGTGTAAAAAACACATAATTGTGTACCCGTGACGTAATCAAAAAGCTCAACATACGAGTTGCATATTTAATACGTGGTGCGAATATGGCGAACTACATAATGTGTGTATTACACGATATGTGTATTGTGTAAAAAAAGCCACATAAAAATATGTGCTCTAGGCGATCGCATATAATGTGATTAAAAATGCGTACACAAACTTTGCTCCATATTTTTGTGTAGATTACACTACGTGTAAATTTTGCACATTAGGTTCATACGTACACGTGTGCACAGCGAGGATTTTATACGGTGCTTTTTTTAGTTTCACAATGTCGAGAGAGAAGTGGGCTGGGGTTTTGGTTTTGTCAACATATCTGATTGAAAATGATAAGGAAATATCTACGTGAAGATATAAAAGTAATGCGAAAACGTCGCATTTGGAGAAAAAATTGGGTACGACTTCGGGAAACAGAAGGTTTTTGTGCGAAGTTGCTGTTTGAATTGCGTGGTGACGAACCTCGTTTATATCAGAATTTCGTACGGATGACGGCTAAAGAGTTTGATAATTTGCTTCATTTGGTGCAACCGTACCTACATATGTATGTATATAAAAAAAAGCGGACACAAACATGAGATCGAGCATACCTGCATCAGATAGGCTGGTGCTCACGCTACGATACTTGGCCACTGGTGACAGTTTTAAATCGTTGCAGTTCATTTTCAGAATTTACAAACTATTTCGTCGAAGAAGGAGAAGTCCAGTGGCAGTACAAACACATATTTAACTTTTATTAATAAAATAGAATATAATGGTCTATTAATTAAAATTTGTTTGATTGGGTAGCCGGTGTAAGCTGTTGAATATTTTGAATAGGTGTTGGGCATCGTGGTGTTGACTGAGCAGTTGTGTTGTGGGTTTGCTCAACTCCAACGATCTGTTGCATGGACACCACATTTTCATCAATAATTTGTATTGACGCTATCTGTGACTGTTCGACTTCAGAAGCGTCCATGAAGTTGTACATCACTTGCGACAACATTCTACGCAAATTACGTGATTTGACGTCTGAAAGGGTGCGCAATTCCGCTAACAGGTAGTCGCAGAAGGTTGAATTGGGGTCAGACGTTTGCAGGGCAGCTACTGCGCTAGTAAGAATGGATGATATATTTGGAGTGGATGACCCGCTACGTGATTTCGGCGATGCTTGCATACATTGGCGCTTGCTTCGTTGACCCACTTCAACATTAGGTGTTAAGGGTTGAGGTGAATCAGCAAATTCATCCAAAATTGAGCGATCGCTGATTCCTGATGCCTATAATACACAAAATGTTGATGAAAAATAATAACAGGTAAATTAAAACGAAATAACTACTACCAATTCAATGGATGATACGGATTCAGTTGTTTGGTGCACATTATTGACCTAGAGGAATAACATTTGCTTGAAGTACCGCCAGTTCACTGTCTGTAGTTCAACTGCGCCTTGCCCCGATTTTTTTTCGCGTAGCTTCGCCAAGTTGGTTTTAAATGTAGCGCGAAGAGCCAACCACTTTGTTTTTACTTCGCTGACGTTGACTCCTTCAATATTTAATTCGTCCAAAACTTCGCGCCAGCCATCCAGTCTTGAATATTTATATTCACTGGAACCACTATTCCACAGAACCGGACAGACAGAAGTCAAAATAGCACCACAAAACACGACCGCAGCAATGTGAAGCGAACACATAACAAAAATGTGTAGCTGCAGGATTTCAAACGGATACACAATTTTGACTGGACACATATTTGTGTAACGGAGCTTCTGAATGCCAAAAGTTGTATGTGGCACTCGATTACACGATATGTAAAAATGCACATATTTTTGCACGCAATGGGTTCCACATATTGTCCACATAATTGTATGTGCTATATGTGACTGACATAATTATGTCTATTAGACGACATGTAACCATTAATGACAACATCTGACGTCAAAATTACGTCACGGGTACACAATTATGTGGCTTTTACACGTCGTCTAATCTTAGCTTAAGGGAGTCCTTTCTGTGGAAGCAAGCCAACTATGGACATGCGGCCATACTCAGAATAATATACGACCTGGGAAGGAAACATGGTTTTAGTAGCCTCGCAGCTACGACCGACTATATTTCCCCCCGAAATTACTTCTCTCTCAGTATACCTATCCTTTTCCCCGACAGAGAAGAGTGGCTATCAAACGCCGTAATCAACGACCACGAGATCACTCTCTTCACCGACGGATCGACAATGGACAGAGGCACTGGGGCCGGGTTCTACTCTGATACCCTCCACAAACAGGAATCATTCAGACTCCCTGATCTGTGCAGCGTTTTTCAAGCAGAAATCCTGGCAATAGAGCAAGCAGCCAAACACCTACAGGTAGCCGATATCCCACCATCTGATATCACTATCTTCGTAGACAGCCAGGCTGCACTGAAGTCAATGGAGTCCTGTATAACGAGATCAAAGGCTGTCAAGAAATGTCGCGACTCACTGAAGTCCATCAGACATCACAAAGTCAAACTCTTCTGGGTCCCGGGTCACAGCTAAATCGCAGGGAACGAAAGAGCGGACGAATTGGCCAGGTAAGGGTCTGAACTGGACATCAGCGAAGCGGACACGTCATTGCAACCACCGATCAGCGCATTATACCGGATCATAAACGAAGCAATCATCAAAGAAGCCAACTCGTCTTGGCTTACAAGAAACGACAGCTACACGACAAGATCATCGTGGCCAAAGCTCAATATCGTAAAAACAAAGAAGCTCTTGGCGCTGGACCCAAACTCGATCCGTATGCTCGTCGGAGTGATCACAGGACACTGTCCCATTGGAGCAATGCTCCGGAAATGGGACTCGGGATAGAGCGATCTCTGCCGGAGCTGCGGCGATGAGGAAGAAACTGAGCCGATCCAACATCTGCTTTGCCACTGCCCAGTTCTCCAGAATCGACGCCTAGCGTCGCTGGGCCAAAGATTCCTTACAGAGATTGCGGACGTGGCAAATGCAGATATCTTCTAAAATTCATAAATAGCACGGGGTGATTTCAGCCACCACGTGATAGGACAGGTTAATTATATGTGTACTCCACAAATGAAGGGAATCACAATGGGCTTTTTGCCTCCGAGTGGAAGTGATGCTTAACCATCACACTCCCCTTCTTTAACCTAACCTAACCTTTCCAAAGAACCCAGGGCTATTAGATGTAGGAACGAAGCACATTTGGTAATGCACCTGTCATCCTTGGTTTTCACCTTGCTCATGTCTTAACTACTTACACGTATTACTGAGACGCGTTGATTATTCCCTGTAAAAAAAAATTACGGATTTTCTGTATACCACATGATTGAGTAAAGGATTCACCATCCTCTTAAAAACACAAAGAATACAGTAGAGTACTCCTGGTGCATAATATTTCAAATGGTTTCCAGCAGTCTGGAGAAGAAAAGTTCCCCACATATACGATTACTCTTTCTTACTCGAAACCAAAATAACGGTATAATCCATTAAACTTTGTAAAAGTACAATACATTTCTCAAAATAAGAGACTACAAAGCTTTCACAAAAAAATTACATACAATTTATTTCCGCTTCCGCAGGATGCTTTCACATCAGGATGAAAGGCGACCGCAGCCATGCTGCTTTTTCACTCAGTTCCGAACAAATCTACCGGTGCACTTCGAGTTTAATAAATTACACCTCCGGGTATTCGAAAGTTATTTAAAGTGAATACCAGGGTAAGTGTGTGGAGGCATTCGATCCGGAACATACTAAATGAACAACAATTTGTATTGAACCTATTACATATACAGGATGGTAACAATGGAGTACATGCTTAAGGAAATATATTGCAGCTGCTTAAGACAGGTTTTTGTCTGACAACGCCGGTTTTGAAATCGTGTTTATTGTGGAGTACTCGTATATGTTCCTTCTTAGTGACGCTAATTCGTACGACTGTTATGGATGGTTTTCATGACTCGTAGAGATTCTTGTAAACCCTTGCGATAAGAAGTAAGCAATAGAGCAAGCAGCCAAACACCTACAGGTAGCCGATATCCCACCATCTGATATCACTATCTTCGTAGACAGCCAGGCTGCACTGAAGTCAATGGAGTCCTGTATAACGAGATCAAAGGCTGTCAAGAAATGTCGCGACTCACTGAAGTCCATCAGACATCACAAAGTCAAACTCTTCTGGGTCCCGGGTCACAGCTAAATCGCAGGGAACGAAAGAGCGGACGAATTGGCCAGGTAAGGGTCTGAAATGGACATCAGTGAAGCAGACACGTCATTGCAACCACCGATCAGCGCATTATACCGGATCATAAGCGACACAATCATCTAAGAGGCCAACTCGTCTTGGCTTACAAGAAACGACAGCTACACGACAAGATCATCGTGGCCAGAGCTCAATGTCGGAAAAACAAAGAAGCTCCTGGCGCTGGACCGTAACTCGATCCGTATGCTCGTCGGAGTGATCACAGGACACTGTCCCATTGGAGCAATGCTCCGGAAATGGGACTCGGGATCCAGCGATCTCTGCCGGAGCTGCGGCGATGAGGAAGAAACTGAGACGATCCAGCATCTGTTTTGCCACTGCCCTACTTTTGCCACTGCCCTTTGCCACAGCTCTACAGAATTGACAACCTAGCGTCGTTAGGCCAAAAATTCTTTACAGGGATTGCAGACGTGGCTGATGCAGATACATATATCGGATCTTCTAAAATTCATTAAGAGCACGGGATGGTTTCAGCCCCAACGTGGTAGGACGGGTTAACTTTGTGTGTACCCACACAAATGAAGGGAATCACAATGGGCTTCTTGGCTTCCGAGTGGAAGTGATGTTTAACCATCACACTCCCCTTCTCTAACCTAACCTAACCTAACCTAATGCTTAATTGTTGGCATTTGTATTTCTCTGTTAATCGAAATAAAATGAGCTTATAAAGTTAGAGTACCTTCCGGACAATCTACTGCTAATATTTTATTATATTTTAAGGGACATAAGTACTAATATAAAGAAAATAAAGAGAACCGAATATACTTACCTTGCGAAAGACAAAAATAATTTTTTGAACAAATCTCACACTTTTGGCAGACCTTAAAGTTATGGTCAATGAACTACAAATACATTAGATAATCAGTTTTATTTTTTATCAAGAATATCTCATGATTGTGCCTTTGCAGCTTCAAGGAGACATCAATCCTTGTTTATTCATCAGCTCACTACGCATCAGCTCATTTACTCTTCCCGTCGTATTCTTCTTTCCAATGCAAAAAGTAACAATTTTGAAATGCTTTAAATCTTAAGTTAAAGATGAAATAAGGGCAATAAATTGGGGAGAATGATTTTGCCATGAAGAACATCCCCTCTTATGTAATTAAGGTTCCTTTGATGTTGTTTCTGTCGATGGTACTTACTTATACTACAATAATTAATGCTTCCATGATAAAATGCCTGCTTTCTGTGTTAAGAGGCAAATGAGGTAATGTAAGATGTTAGCTTTTTAAGAAGAAAATTTTAAATGCAATTATCTATATAATGATCCAATCTGAAAATCTGAAAATTGTCTTCAAGTTTCATTTAATATGTTTAAAGTCTGAAAATAAATTTGTTTAGCGCCTTACTGTTGTCTACAGGACTACATGTATTGTACTATCCAGTTTAGTTAAAATTATACGAAGGAACTGAAGCCACTAGAAACAGTCATAGATTAATAAATAATCACCGTCATTCGTCAAAACATAAGCCCGGGAATAAGCTTGATTAATTAAGGAATTACGCCAGCATTTAACAAAGTAATAAATAAGACTTCTTAGGCCATTTACTGGAATTTATCTTAAAAGTCGTCATTACTCCTGGAATTCCAAACGTTTGTCATGTGCTTTTTCATGAGCATTTAACTAGAAGACGTTTGTAATCAACAGAAGTGAAGATAATATTATAATGCTGCGCTTAGTGCTTAATACAATTGCCATGTACTTGTAAGGCTTCCTTTTGCTGACCCCGAGTCAGCATCATATAAATTTATGATAAATATTTTACATGGTAATGATATGGTAAATAATTCATATTTTTGTTTGTGTTTATTAATCTTTGCATATATTTATTTTTTAATGTTTCTCTTTCGTTATCTGAATAATTAATGTTTCCGTGTTTTACAAGCTACATAGCTTATTTAAGAGTTTTAATCACCTGAAGCACCTAATTAGTTCTATATCTATTTTCCATCCTATTGTGTTGCTTAATACTTACCAGTTGAAAGAGAAACATTTTTATGATACAATACTCAGTACTAGTCCTGATGTAACTCAAGTCGATTTTCATCTCGCGGTGTAATCTCTGACAACAATAATATACCAGAAACTCGTCTGATGCTGAATATCTTCAGTAACAGGCGCCCTGGTCTCTCTATTTGTTACATTGATGTTCAAATCTGAAAAAGCCTTCTAACGAACTTGAACTAATATTGTATAGAATTTGTCGATATGCTGTATATCTCTTAAACTTAGCTTACTGCCTGCTTTTAAAATACAGTTGTTGGGCGGTCAGAGTGTCGTATAATTTTTATAGGGACGATCGTGTCGGGAGGCGAGCGAACGCTCGTAGGCAGAAGGGCAGATAGGCAAACTCCCACAACAGACCTGTGAGCAAAGGATCCGAGTGAGGAGTGAGATCTTCTCGCTTCAGGCGGGCCTAGCGAACCATGAATCGTATTGGGTACGTTGATTGAGAGAAACTTGAAGATTCCGTTGGTGAATGTAAATTCACTTGGTTAACGAAACAGAGCTATACCAGAAACACAACATCCGGCACAGTTCCTACAAAGTAGTTCAGGGAGACCGACCCAACGCCGCAGAGATGACATTCATTCGAAATAATTGTATATATAGTGGTGAAGTGGAGTGGTTCCAGGTACTGGAAGTACTAGAGGTTGTTCCAGGTACTACTGAGTGAGTGAGTGAGTGAGTGAGTGAGTTTATTGTCATTTATAAATAATTACAAAATTCAATATACACTGCAATATCTTATGCACCTTACAATACCTTCCGACGTCTCCATGGAGTTATCTCTTCAATGCTGGATGAGACCTTGAAGCGGTAAAGGAGAGTCCAAGTGAGACGTCAGTTAGCCCTACAACATTGTTTATGAACCGTTTTACATTTGCTTTACATAAAGACAATAGAAAGATCTGCGAAGCCTAGAGGCTTTTCTGCAGAAGATTATTCAAAAGATAGATTTTACATATAAAATAATATAGAGTAAGTTCTCATTATTTTGGGAATGTAGATTAATTGTTGTATGATTTTATATGTTCTTCTTCTTTTCCTTTTTTTATCCCGGCGTCGTTATGGTCAGAAGTGTAGGACCATAACCTTCCCACTTAACTGCATTCCTACTGGTCCGCTTGTGGGGTCCGCCCCACATGATTTTATATGTTAATATTGGTTAATATTATATATTTCTTAAGTTCTTTTTTTCTGGTGTGCACAGACTGTATACTCCATAAAGAGCTTGGGAGTTGGTTGTATACTGTTGGTACCACAAAGGAAAGTTGCTTTCTTCCATACGAGTTGTATATCCTTGGTATTTTCAAAAGTCCATTAGCTCTTTGCCTTGTGTTGACGCCGTGATTTATCGGTTGTTTAAAGCGTTGATCGTTGTACGTTTCATTAATTAAATTGAAAAGAAAAAGTTTTTGGACGGTTAGTACATTTAAATTTTCACTAGGACTATACAAATTTTCTACATCACGACTACCATACTTAGCTCGCAGAAGAATCTTTAAAATTCGGTTTTGAGCCCTTTGGAGTTCCATAATTCTGTAGTGCGCTGCATTGCCCCACGCTGTTATTCCGTATTGAAGTACTGACTCCACGAAAGAGTAGTATACTTGCTTCAATACTTCAAACGACGTGTGGTTGCTCAGATGGTAAAGAGCATATGTCGACTGCCGAAGTCGCCTGCATAAGTACTTTATATGGTAGTCCCACTTAAAGTTGCAGTCTACTTCCACTCCGAGATATCGATACACGTTAACTGCATCAATATACTCTACGCAGCCATCTGTCTCAGGTGTTTGTTGAGACTTGTGCAGGCAATCAGAACTATGGAATCGTATTTTAATTGGATTACTTACCATTTGGTTTGACCGGATATGCATTATTTTGGTTTTTTTCGAGTTTATAACTAATCCATTGTCATGACACCACCGTAGAATGTTGTTAAATTCTGTTTGCATTGTCTGAGTAGCAATCCCAAGGTCTTTGTTGCTCACAACTATGGCAGTGTCATCCGCATATTGGAAACCGACGCTATTTTGCAGCACAGATAACATATCATTCACGTATATAATGAAGAGAAGAGGCCCCAGAATAGATCCTTGAGGTACACCCATGTCAATAGTTTGCAGATTGCTACAACTGGAAGATAATCTCACCATAAAATCTCTGTTCCGAAGATAACTCGCAAACCAATCCAATATTCGACCACGAATACCTATCTTCTCCAGCATATGGATGATTCTCGTGTGATAAAGTGTTTCGAAAGCTTTTTTGAAATCTACAAAGATCACCAGGGAGTGTAGATTCTGATTCAGACTACTGTTTATATTATTGGCAAATTCTTTCAGTAATTGGCTTACATTTCTGTTTCTTAGGAAACCATACTGGTTCTTGTTTATGATTTTATATTTGCCAATATAATCTTGTAGTCTTCTCGCCATTACTTCTTCTAACACTTTGTCCACTACTGGTAATATGGAGATGGGGCGATAGTTCGAAACATCGTTTTTCTTCCCGGACTTATAGATTGGTCGTACAATGGCAATTTTAAGTTTATCAGGAAATTTACTTTCCAGTAGGTGCTGAAAAGAGGATCTACGTTATAACATCCCTTGTACCTGAAGAATTTCAACCTCATATTTCTATTTCAGAGCTTGAGACACTCTTTCTATTTTTGGAAATAAGGTGGAATTGAAGACTACTAAATGGTGGTGGGTTCTGCAGAGCACAGGGCCAAGCTACTCAGATTGCCCGTCGTATCCTAAGAGCGGCCTTTATGGATCTTATACTGCTTGAATCTAGACTGGAACAGAATCTACGGACCTTCACATAAAAATATAACCATTATTGATTTACGGACTTGCCATACCCACAGTATCAGAAGAATTCGTGGAGTTGGAAGAGTATAGATAGTAGAATTCCACAAACGATACAATTGATAGGTGCCTTAAAGAAATGAACCAACAGTTAAGAAAGAACGATACACCGAAATTATGTCGAACTCTGGTGATCCGAGAACCTTGGCTTTACCTGGTGTAATTACGATTTCTTGGCAGATTTTTTTTTTTAATTTACTTACCTTAATTATACATACGAATATATCGATTTTTAATTAAGTTAATCTTAAGGTCAATTTTAAGAACGTGCTGTCTACTGATCACAAAGGGACAGGAAAATCGTTTTAAGTAATTTAGAGAGCTTAGCTAAGTTTAAGCATTTCGTCTAGTCAAATTTAAGAATAAGAAAATAAAAAATGCATTAAAAATAGGAAAGAAAGTAGCATAAGGAACTTAAAGCAGTTAGTACTATCATTACCGGCCGTTTAAAACTTGGAAGATGAGAGCCACGTTAGAAACCTCTCGCAAAATTTCCTACATTGCATTTCTTCCATGTTTCGTTGATCTATCTCATCTTTTTTAGGTTCATCTTTATACTTCAGCCGGCGAAGGCCCATTTTTGCCTTTTGACTCATCGCCCACTGTGCGTTCGCTCTATGTATCTTGTCCATTTGTCTATTAGTTTCCGATTTTATTATTCGAATAATGTAGTTTTCTTCATTCGTCTGCTTATTCGACCCCATAGATTCTCCTTAAGTCTTTGCTCTCAAATCTCGGGAATCTATTTTTGTCCTTCATAGACAAAGACCTAGTTTCACATCTGCGAAGTGTCACTGACTCCATTTTTTTTTTTTTTTTTTTTTTTTTTTTTTTTTTTTGGAGGCTTCTGCTATCTGTTGGAGCACTCAGACACAAATACTGGTCCATTGTACTGCCAGACAGACACCTTAGATGGCGTTGGAGCTCATGTGGAGCCAGAGCCAAGCTTCTTTTTACTCACTTATGTTGTGTGCGATTTGCTTTTTCACATAAGTGAACGGAACCTAAAGCTTAATGCCGATTCCGAACGGCGAGAGCCGAGAAGCTTTTTCATGGCAAGTATACAACGGGGGGTTTTGCCAGTACCCCGCCGAGGAGGGACGCCGCGAAATAATCATTCGATGGCGTTGGTGTTATCGGGATCCGAACTCGCTCATCTTGCGTCAGCGGCCGACACACTACCCACTGCGCCACTGACTCCTTTACTTCCATTTGAGATTTGAATAGTTCCTTCATTGCGAAGAATCACACGCTGTCCGTGTGTTTAATTTTCTCTTCCTTTACTTCTAAGCCAATTTCGTTTTTTGCACTATCGCCCAAATTGTCGTTTTAATGTATGTAGATCTGCGTAAGGTATGTAAAGGGTCCGCCAAATAATTTTTTTTTTTTTTGAAAATGCTATAAAAAAAATTACTGAATATTTTCTCAAATTTCTTTTTTTATTTGAAAGTACAATCCTTCCGGTTAATAATGGAAAATAATTTCATTCAAATGGCTGCCTCGGCTGGCCATGCAGTAGCCTACATGATCGGTCCAATTTTTAAGCACATTATCGATTGTGTGCAGCTGTATTTCAACAATGGCTTCACGAATATTGTATTTTAAAGCGTCAATTGTCTCTGGCTTGTCGGCGTAACACTTATCTTTGACGGCACCCCACAAATAAAAGTCCAACGGTGTCAAATCGCAGCTCCGAGGTGGCCAAACGATATCAGCTCTCCAGCTGATAATGCGATCTTCAAAAACAGGGCGCAAAACATCGAGTGTAGCTTCGGCTGTGTGGCACGTAGCGCCGTCCTGTTGAAACCAAATATTGCCAATATCCTCCTCTTCAATTTTTGTGAACAAAAATTCGTTCAACATGGCCCGATAACGATCGCCATTGACTGTAACGGCCACTCCTTGCTCATTTTCGAAGAAAAATGGCCCAATTATGCCTCTGGACTAAAATCCGCACCAAACAGTGGCTCGTTTTGGGTGCACCGGCTTTTCAATGTATGCGTGCGGGTTTTCTGTGCCCCAAATGCGACAATTTTGCTTGTTTACATACCCGCCAAGATCAAAATGAGCTTCATCTGAAAAGATGATTTTTTTGGCAAAATCGGCATCTTCTGTAAGGCGATCGCAGGCCGGACGTTAGATGGCGAACCCTTTATTTATATTAGCACCAAAATAAAAAGAAATTGTGGCAAGACATCTCCTTGTTTATTCCTTCACCTATTTTGAATGCTTCAGATAAGTTTTCGTACCCATCCTTTTATCAGTTTTACCAACTTTTCGAGATTCCGAACCTTTTTAGTTAACTCTTTCCTCGTGTTCTTCGTCGGACCATGGTTTCCTCTTGCTTTGGCTGTGGAAAAGCGTAGTTTGTTTCCGCCTTTCCTTTACAATACTTTTCTTCCGACGACCAGTCCTCGTTAGTTTCTGTGCTATCTAGTAGGGCAATCGGTTATTTATTCGAATAGAATTTATACATTGCTGTGTTTCACTTCTGTGAATTTGTATTCGGCTTTAAATTTTGGCATATATGGTCAAACTTGGAATATACATATATGTCTGGTCAGTCGCAATCCGTTCCTCTGTATGCTTCAATATCTAGCATTGGCATTGTTTCGTCTATCCATCAGAAAATTATCGGTGATGGTGGGTATTGTGTTTGAACTTTGCAGTTTTTACGATCACCGAAAACTTATGGTCCTGCCACCGTTTCCTATTATGTCTATCTCCTATTATTCGTATAAGTATTGCTTCTTTTCTTATTTTCGCGTTTCACGTCGAAGGACGAGAAATTGTCGATATTTCATTCGTTGTTTCATAAAACGAGTTCCTCACTTCTTTACTTGTTAAATGCCACATCCATTAAGTTATGCACAATTTTATTACTGACAAAGGATCCTGTTCTAAAATTGTGGGTATTCGAATCGCCACAAACGAAAGTATAGTCGTCCTTAACGGATGCTCAGTTGGAAAATCGACCTCTTCACGCCTGTGATATACAATATGTACATACTTACTTATTTCGTTGATCTTCCTGATATCGAGGCATATAAAAAAGAAAATAGAATAGACTAGGCTTGGTGATTTTTGAAAATAGCTTGCAAATATTTTGTTTAAAGAAAGTTAAGTTATTCATTAGTTCGATAAAACATTTTAATTTAAAATTCATTAACATAAATGTTTCTTGTCTTACACTAGACAAAAATAACAATTCTTACAGATCTATATATCTTACGGTCACTCTAAAATAGACTGGACAACTTAATTCTACACCTTTCGACAATTATATAACTTATCATATTTTAACCTTAAACTTATCATATCTTAAGCTAAGAATTAATTTTATTTAAAAAAAACTTAGCATACGATCGTTTTTTTCTGTTATTAGTTCGACGAAACATTTTGGTATTACATAACAATATAATATACTATACTTGATGCATATTTCTTAGTTTTTAACTCTCTATTTGGAAGTTTTTGTAACGAGTCTGATTGTTATAACTAATTTCTAGATCTAGTCTATCAAAAAAAAAAGCCGTCGGCAATATCTATTGTCTTGTATATCTAGGAAAAAAGTGGAAAGTTTGTAGTTTAGGTAAACCAGTCGCAGAAATGAATCCATTTTAAGGTTATTTTCTTATCTTCTCTTCTCTTCTCTTCTTTTGTACATCTATAAAAGAGAACACAATTTTTTGTTTTGTCCGCGAATAGGGAGTAGGTACTTAACGATACCTCAACAATATGTATATCAATCGATTTTTCGTGATTAGCCGTATTACATAGGATGGTTTATAGTATCCTAGCGCCTTAAAATTTTATGCTTTCCTCACATATTACAACCAATATTTTCCCTCCCTCTTCTTTCTTTGGGCTGTTGTAGGTTTCTTATTATGTTAATATTTGTCTTACATAATTGTTTTAATGGAACAGCAACTAGAGTAGCAAGCATAAGTTACATACATACATATACGGGGGTTGCTATTTATATTTTGAGCCTAATAACGAAAAGACAGTAAATTATTATCAAAAATGGCTTTATTGTTTTTCGAAGTGATGATCAATACACTTTTGCATGCGCACAAACCAACACTTTTTCCACTCCGATTGAGGTACCTCCAAGACATGGCTTTTAAATGCATTAACGGCTTCTGCAGGCGTTGAAAAACGTTGGCCACTCAATTTATTTTTGTCATGCGGGAAAAAAATAAGTCATTTGGTGGGCTGTATGGAGGATGACCCATTAATTCGACGTTTTGGCTAGGCAAATAGGTGGTTGTTTCATTCGATGTGTGAGAGCTTGCATTGTCATGATGAAGGATGATCCTTCGTTGCTCTAACGGCACGGTCGCCACATGTCCAATTATTCCGAAGAAACAGGCGATTATTTGTTTCGAAGTGCTTCGCGTACGAATCACTTTTGTTGGATTTGGCTCATCTTGGAAGAAAGTGGATTGCTGTTTTGTTTCGACCTCATACGCATAGATCCAAGATTCGTCACCTGTGTAGATGTTATACACAGCTTTTGATGCGCCGTGATTGTATTTCTTGAGCATTTCTTTCCAGCAGTAAACACGAGCATCTTTTTGAGCTTTTGTCAAATTATGCGGGATCCAACGCAAACAAATTTTTTTCACATCTAAATGTTCATGCAATATTTTGTAGTATTTTATTGATATGTACTTCTCTACATCTAATGCCCAAGGATGCCTCAATCTCACGATAAGTAACAAGACGATCTTGCAATATCAGTTCGCGCACAGCATCAATGTTTTCTGGCACAACAATTGATTTTAGACGACCTACACGACTTTCATCCGTGAGCGAACTGCCACCACGATTAAATTCGTTAAACCAGCGTTTCACAGTGGCCAAGGATGGGGTTTCATCGCCCCTTTAGTCGAAATAAGTTGATTTATGCACTCCTCTCTTGGTAATCCACATCGTAAAAAATCATCGCATGAAATGTTCACATCGGTCGATATATAAGCAGTAATGAAGCATTCTGGAGAATCTGCGGTTTTGTTATTCATGATAGATAACCAACCGTGCAACACCTAGCTGCCCATTTGGAAAATGTCAGAGGGTCTATTTCACAGCAGATTCCGCCACAAGACAAGCGCAATCTCCAAGAGAAACAACACTGACAGCTGTCTTCAAATTATGTCAACAAGACTTTTTTGCTAGAACTTTATTGTATAATCAGGTGCCATCATATTATAAATACATGGAACCAATGGAGCCGAAGGAAAAGGGGTAAAGCCGTTGAGGGCCCCCGGATATTAAATGCGATACTGCTATTGGAAGAGTTTACAATGTCGATCCTAGCCAATATGAATGTTTTTTTTTACGACTACTTCTTCATGAAGTCACAGGTCCTACCACATTCGCATCTTTGCGAACTGTAAATGATTATGTTTGTGAAACTTATCGAGAGGCTTGTTTTAAGCGAGGATTACTTGAAGATGACAAGCAGTGGTAAGCAACATTGCTAGAG